>JACYFF010031955.1:7291649-7310773 GCA_017589665.1 Selenicereus undatus | reverse complement strand
TATATATATATATATATATATATATATATATATATATATATATATATATATATTTGATAGAAACAGCTAACCAAATATTACATTAATTTTTTCATCATTAGACTTGGTCCTTTACTTTGTATATACGGTAAAATTATCATTTTGTTCCTTATTTATTTATAAATAGCGACTTACTGTTGCCCAAATAATTTTATTATTCTATGTCAACTAACACATTAGCTAAGTCAACCAAAGATAAAAATGATTATCTTTTCTGGTTCCATGACTACTCCTACCTTATCTTTAATTCTTTTCTTTTTGGAAGAAATGACATAATTGTAGTTACCTTATGAATCTGTTCTAGCCATTTCAATCAATTTCAACAAAAAAATACCAACTTCAACCCATCATATAAAAAAAAATATGCCAACTTATTCCAACTTCAACAAAAAAATACCAACTTTAATCAATCTCAACTAACTTCACTTATTTATCAACCCATATTTTTCAACTAATAGAACAGGCCCTAAAATTCAAGCAAAGATAACGGTTCTTGAGAATATTCTGAGCAGTGAAGGAAAAACGTGTGATAAAAATGTTGTCTTTTCCTTGAGCCTCTGTGAAGTTACAATATGGGTAGATATAGAGACAAAAGAGCTAGTGCCGTTACAATATGGGTAGCCTACAAGTCTCAAACTAAATACAAGAAATAATTACAAGAGCAAACACAAAGTCTTCAGTTACTAGAAATAATTTCAGTCATTCATCACTCCCCCTCAAGTTGGCACATGCAAGTTGACCATGGCCAACTTGCCCCGTAGATACTGAAACTGCCGTTTCCCGAGAGCCTTGGTAAAGATGTCGGTGGGTTGCGGCGAGGAAGGAACATGAAAGAGATCCAAAGCGCTTACATGATATCTCTCACGCACAAAGTGGCAATCAATTTCAATATGTTTAGTACGCTCATGAAAAACTGGATTCTTCGCAATATGAAGCGCAGCCTGACTATTGCAAAACAAGTGCATAGGCTGTGTATGAATCACACCTAATGAGGCAAGAAGAGCTTTGAACCATACTAGCTCACTAGTGGCTGCTGCCATAGATCGATACTCGGCTTCGGCGGATGATCAGGAAACTGTTGACTATTTCTTGGTTGACTAAATAACCAGTCACAGAACGTTGTGTAAGTGGACAAGCTCCCGAATCAGAATCGCAATAGGCAGAGAGATGTAGACTAGCATTGGCGTGGAGCAGAATTCCGCAATCAGGTGAGGCCTTAATGTAGTAGAGTACCTGCTGCTTCCATGTGTTCCTGACGTGGAGCTTGCATGAACTAAGAGAGAATATGTACTGCATAACATAAATCTGGACGAGTGATAGTAAGATAGATAAGGCGACCCACAAGTCGTCTATAGCACCCAACAACGTCTAGATATGGTCCCATGGCAAGTGCTAATCCATGATTTTCTCTAATGGGAGTGTCACTGGGCTTAGCAGCTAGAAGCCTATACTCATCAAGGATCTTGAGTGCATATTTACGTTGGCTAAGAAATAACCCAGTGGGTCCACGAGCCACCTCAATCCCAAGAAAATATTTTAGGGTTCCAAGATCCTTAATGCTAAAGCATTGATGAAGATAATTCTTAAATGCTTTGCTTGCATGGGAGTCATTGCTAGCCAAGACAATGTCATCGACATAGACGAGTAAAGCCATGAAAATATTACCCTTCTGGTAAGTGAAGAGCGAATAGTTCGCATAGGAATGAGTGAATCCATACTCTCGAACCTTAGAGGAAAGCTTGGCAAACCACTGGCGGGGTGCTTGGCGAAGACCATAGAGCGATTTCTGAAGCCGACATACTGCCCCAGGTGTGCTGCATGTGAACCCCGACGGTAAAGTCATGTAAACCTCCTCATCTAAATCACCATGCCAAAATGCATTATTGACGTCCAATAGATGCAACTCCCATCCTTTGGAGACGACCACTGACAGAAAACATCGCATGCTAGCCATCTTAGCCACATGAGCAAATGTCTCGTTATAATCGAACCCTTCAACCTGGTGGTCACCACGAATAACCAGTCGTGCCTTGAAACGTTGTATAGTCCCGTCTGAGTTATATTTGATGCAATATACCCATTTACAGCTAATAGGCTTCTTTTCAGGCGACAAAGTTTGTAATACCCAAGTCTCATTCCTTTCCAGGGCCTGAATTTCCTCGGCCATGGCAGCCCTCCATCGAGGGTCTCTAATTGCTTCATGATAGTGTCTTGGTTCTGTCATTTTGGTGATGGCAACTAGAAATTTTTTGTGAGAATCAGAGAAATTAGCGCAAGTGACATAATTTGCAATTGGGTAAGGCGTACCTGAGGATTCTTGATGGAGCCGGTGTGCAAGCGAGATAGGTTGGTGTGCGCGGACACTATAGCAAATGTAGTAATCAAAACGGGATGGTGGCTTCTGGGTCTGTGATGCTTTTGCACTTGATGGTCCTATTGTGGCATTAGGCGCTTGACTGGGCATTGGCTGTTGAGCCTGAATTGTTGGATCGCTTGTCGGTAGGCTGCGCATTAGGCCTTCTTGTTCCATTAGGCTTGTCTCACTGCTCCCCCTTGATCCATGCTCCCCAAGCTATTGACTCACTGGGCTGGAGCCAAGCTGGTGGTCATCTCTCCCCCTTCCTGCTTCCAACACTTGCGGTTGGGTCGAAGGGAAAGAATCCTGTCCATATTCGTCATCCAAAAACACATTGGACTTCCAAAGAGCACTTGTATCTAAGGAATCGCCTTGTTCAACCTGTTCATAGGGAAATTGATCTTCGCAAAAAATCACATCTCAACTTATGAAAGTTTCTTGTTTCTCTAAGTCATAAACTCGCCATCCCTTTTTTCCGAATGGGTATCCAAGAAAGACACCCCATCTGCTACGTGATGCAAATTTGTCGTTCACCTTGGGGTTGTTGCGGGCAAAACACAAACTACCAAAGACTCGTATTTCTTTATATGATGGCTCGCATCGATAAATCACCTGATAAGGTGTTTTTCCTTTTAGCAATTTTGAGGGGGTCCGATTAATCAAATAGGCTGCAGCAAGAACACAATCTCCCCAAAATTGGATTGGTAAATATGCTTGGAAGCAAAGAGCATGTGCCACGTTTAAAATGTACGATGCTTACTTTCCACCCTTCCATTTTGTTGGGGTGTATCCACAGAGCTCCGTTCCCGCAGAATGCCACGTTCTAAGTAAAAATCCTGCATGAGTCTTGAAGTAAACTCCGAACCATTGTCACTTCGCACTATTTTCACATCTTTATCAAATTGGGTTTTTATCATGCCGATAAATCCTTTTAACAACTTACTTGCTTCAGTTCTATCTTTCATTAAATAAACCCAGGTGGCCCTGCTTGCATTATCAATGATAGTGAGAAAATAATGCGCCCCACACAATGAAAGCGTTTTATATGGACCCCAAATATCACAATGCATTAAATCAAATATATTCGTTGCATTATTTTTGCGAACAGGAAATTGAGTACGAGTCTGTTTTGCCCGAACACAAATTTCACAAATTTCACCTTTACTACATGCCACTCCCAAACTCGAAGGAAGAAGAGACAACACTTCATTAGATGGATGCCCAAGGAGCCTATGCCACAGACTTCTTGCATCAACTGCATTTACTTGGCTCAGTGACATATTCTTGTAATAATAAACTCCATCTCGCTGCTCACCCAATCCAATTAGAATCCTCAAGGTGCGGTCCTGTATTACACAAAAATCGTCAAAATATGTCACTGCACACTTCAATTGTTTACACAATTTAGAGACCGAGATAAGATTGCAATTTAATTTTGGCACACGTAGGACATTATCTAATTGAATCCCTTTCCCCAAAACTACTGAGCCCTTCTCTCTTGCCACAGTATATGTTCCGTTTGGAAGTCCAACTGCAACAGGTGCAATTTTTTCAATTTTGTCCATTACAGATGCATTGCCCGTCATGTGACATGAGGCTCCACTATCTAACATCCAAGATTTCATACCTGATAATTTTTCAAAACCTGGCTTAGGTGCATCGATGAGACTTAAGAGTTTTTGGACCTGTTCCGGAGATAGACCTGGTATCGTCACCTGGGCTGCGGTCTCTGAACTGCTTTCTTCATTTGGGCCGCGGCTTCCCCTTTGGCCCATTCCAGAAACTGGGCCAGCAACAGAATCATGCTGCCTAGCGTCCTTTAAGGCTCCTGCAACAAACTCTTGGTTGCTGCTGCTGCCCCTTCCACGAGAAGATCCTCCACCTCCTCTGTTGCTACGGCCGCCGCGAGTTCCTCGTCCTAGGCCAAGGGTACCCCATCCCGGTGGGTACCCGATCACTTCATAGCAAACGGCTTCCTCATGGCCATACCAGCCACACATTTTGCAGGCTCCCATTTCCATCACCTTTGAGTGCTCTCTGACCGCAAATGCCATGTTTGAATCTCCACGACTGTCCCCACCGATCACGACCTTCTTGTGATTCTCTTCCTGCTGTGTTATGTTGAAGATTTTATCAAGTGACGGCAGAGGGTCCATCGCAAGAATCTGGCTTCGGATAGTTGAGTAAGAGTCATCATTCAAGCCCATAAGAAATTGGTGAGCCTTATCTGCTTCATACATGGCCATAATCTTTTTTGCAGCTCCGCATTGACAGCCACTGCATGTGCATACTAGAAATTTTACGAGATTGCTCAACTCGTTCCACAAATTTACTAGTTTAGAGTAGAATTCCCCAACATCCATGTCGCCTTGCTTGCAATTTGCGATGTTCGCCTTTAGTTAATGTATTTTGGGTGTATTGGCCATTCCATATTTGATATCGCTTCCTTAAGTTGTCCACATATCCTTTGCCGTGTCACAATAACATTAAGGAGCCAAGAGCATAACATAGAATTGGCCATATCTCACGCATTGCATTCGGAAAAATCTTCATCATCTACGGCATCGGGTCTTTCTAGGGTTCCGTTTATGAAACCCAACTTGTTCTTCGCCTTCAAAGCTATTGTGACAACCCGTTCCCATAACTCATAGTTCTTCCTGTTAAGATAAATGCATAAGGACTAACCTTTTGGAAGCGTGTGATTTCCTAGTTGCCTTTGCACCACGAACAGTGTGTGTTGCAATCCGGAGGCTACTAGAGTCCCGGTAGATTCCCACGTCTCAAACCCGAAGAATTTGAACGATAATGCGTTTGAAAACCGAGAGAGAGCAAAAGCACCGCACGAGCAGTTTTTTTTGTATTCTTCTTTTTCTTTCACTTAATCACTAAGATTATTAGGGTATTTAGCCCCAAGCTGCCACCCCCTATTTTTAGGCCACACCTCCCTGAAAATGAGGGAAGTGGCCGTTTGGCTATTTACTAAAATTAGCCTTCAGCTCCCACTCGGCCATTTAAGCCGTAACATCGTCTCTTAACAATGTTTCCTCTCAAAAACGCGTCATACCAGGAATGAGACGTGCGACCAAAAGTAACAGGTAGTGTTTTGTTAAGATACCGTCAATCTAACAAAGACACTTTCAACATTAGCGATGTTACCCTGAATCATCCTCACATTGCCAATGACATACAACGTCCCTTTATGTCTGATATATCATATGGTGATAATCTCAATATAACCGCCCGGGCTGATATAGCAATGATGGATCGATTCTTCCTCAGACACTCATAATGCTCCATTTTAGCATGATAGCTTTCCTAATGTGTTCCGCTGGACTATCTATTTTATAGCCCTTGAAGTTCACATCAAAGTAGCTGCATCATGCTTCAAATTCACATCATGGTTCTAGGTCAAAGGGTATCATCTAAATAGACTACGAAGTCTATAGGGATCACATAGTGACAAGGAAAGGATTCAATTGTCACTCCCCTGGTCGACTTAAGCACACACAGTATGAATGTGTGTCATGGTATAACTCCCACTGAGGTGAGCTGTCACTTTATATACCATGCGAATTACAAGTCCAGTTTTTTTCCTTAAAACTGACTAGAGTTACTTGGTTACCGTATAAAACGCAACCTCCGTACTCAAAATTCGGCTTTAGGCTTCGATATAAGGTTGTGTTATATCCGATTTACTCAAAATCTCATCTTAGACTTACTAAGGCGACTATTCATTATCCGCATTACTAGAATCGCGGTGACAACCAATATTGCACACCTAGTGTTAACATGATCAAGTCTTATCCTGCCCGCTACTTAGGCGTCCAAATTGATCATCCATGTGATAAGATGATCAGAAGCCTAGTGACATTTAGATATGCCTGACCAAACAACCACAATATAGTAATGAACATTTCGTAAAAGAAACATCAATCTTTATTCAAAAGAAACATTCATTACATATGTCCAAAACAAAACATCCCCACTAACTAAAACCTACGAAGACCTAAACTCATCACATGAGTTTTGAACGTATCTCTAGGAGTAGGTTTAGTTAAGGGATCAGCAACCATCTTACTAGTAGGTAAATATTTTACAATAACTTCTTTCAATTTTATTGCGTTTCTTACAAAGTGATAACGCCTTTTGATATGCTTAGCCTTCCTATGGAATTTAAGATCCTTAGCATATTGGATAGCGGCAGTATTGTCGCACCACATTTCCACATGATCATCAACTCTCGGAGTGAGATTGAGATCCTGAAGAAAACTCCTGAGCCAAATCGCCTCCTGAGCGGCGAGACAACAAGCGACATACTCTGCTTCCATAGTTGATAGAGCTATGCATTCCTGCTTCTTGCTGCACCAGGATACGGCTCCCCCACCAAGAGTGAATACATATCCAGAGGTAGACTTAGACTCATCTAAATCACCACCCCAGTCAGCATCAATGTAACCTCTTAATTTCAAGTCCACTCCTTGGTAGCAAAGTACCAAGTCGGTAGTCCCCCGAAGATAACGCATTATCCTCTTGACGGCTTGCCAATGAGCGATTCCGGGGTTACTTTGGTAACGACTTACCAAACCAACCGTGAAGCAAATGTCAGGCCGTGTACATAACATGGCATACATTAGGCTTCCTATAGCCCTAGCGTATGGGACATTGCTCATCTTCTGTTTTTCAACTTCTGTTTTCGGGCATTGTTCTAGACTTAAAGTTAAACCCTTGTCTACTGGAGTATCAACGGGCTTGGAGTAATGCATCCGAAAACGTTCTAGGACTTTCTCAATATATGCCTTTTGGCTTAAACCAAGAAGTTTCTTCGAACGGTCTCGGAGAATCTCCACACCTAGGACGTACCTAGCTTCACCCATGTCCTTCATCTCAAAGACGGAGGATAACCACCACTTGGTGGCATTGATCATCTCCAGATCACTTCCAGCTAGTAGGATGTCATCGACATACAAGGTAAGAAGCATAATTCCTACACTTGTCCTTTTGACATATACACAGTGATCACCTGAAACCATTGTAAAGCCAAATGCAGTGATAGCTTCATGGAATCTGAAGTACCATGCTCTAGAAGACTGTTTGAGGCCATATATGGATTTTTTAAGGTAACAAACCTTGTCTTCCTGGCCTTTTGATACAAAACCAATAGGTTGGACCATATATATTTCTTCCTCAAGATTTCCATTTAGGAAAGCAGTCTTCACATCCATTTGGAACAGTTCTAAATCCAAATGGGCTACTGGCGCCAGAAGTAAGCGAATTAAGGCTAGTCTCACCACAGGAGAAAAAGTTTCCTCGTAGTCTACACCCTCAAGTTGGGTGTAGCCTTTCGCTACTAAACGGGCTTTGAACTTGTCAATTGACCCCTCTGCCCGACGCTTAACCTTGAAAACCCACTTGTTTCCAATGGCTCTGCGTCCGGGGGGAATGTCAACTAGATCCCAAACTTCATTCTTTGCCATCGAGTCCAACTCATCTCTCATGGCATCCATCCATTCCTTATCATTTGGTGATTCCAAAGCCTCTACATAAGAAGTTGGCTCTTCTATTTCTAAAGGAGCACAAAAGAAAATTTCCTCTTCAATTTGAAAAAAACGTTGCGGAACTCTTCCGCGGTCACTCCTTCGAAACACTTTAGGACTTTGCGGTCTTACCTGTTCAGACTCTGGATCAGGATCTCTCCCCCTTTTCTTTTGAGATACAGAACCTCGAATAGGACTCCCACTAACCCCTTGGGGCGTGGGTTCCTGAGAATGAGGACTCTCAATTTTTGGTTGAGTGTCCTGAACAGGCAGGTCTCCTTGCGTAGGAACAGTGGGTATACTCCTACTATCTCTAATGTCAGGGAGATGCATATCCTCGGTGGCTTGGGTAGTATACAAATCCTCCCCCTCACCGAGAGATATATTCTGCTATAACTCATACAATGATAAGTCCTTTTTGATTTCACCAATGCTTGGGAACTCATCCTCAAGGAAATCGACATTTCGGGAATCTAATTCCTTCATGCCTCCGTCTGGATGTTCTCCATACAGTACATAACCCTTTGAATGTTGCGGGTATCGAATAAAGACCATTTTGGTGGCCCTTGGACCAAGCTTTCCATGTTTATGGGTTGGGTTATGTACATAGCCGGCCGAACCCCATGGACGTAAATGATCCAAAGAGGGATGTCTACCATTCCATAACTCATATGGAGTAGTAGTGATACTCTTGCTAGGTACTTGGTTTAAAATGTAAGTAGCTGTTAGCAAGGCATCACCCCAAAAACTAATTGGAAGATTAGCTTGAGCCATCATTGACCTAACCATGTCAAGTAATGTGCGATTCCTACGCTCAGCTACACCATTTTGCTGCGGAGTGTATGGAATCGCTAGATGTCTAACGATACCCTTTTCCTCACAGAAAACCTTAAACATATCAGAAAGGTATTCACGACCACGGTCGGTCCGAAGAGTCTTGACTCTTCGTTCCAACTTGGTCTCTACTTCCGCTACGAAGCGTTTGAACACATCTAAGGCTTCGTGACGGTGTGATAATAGATATACGTATCCATATCTAGAGTAATCATCTATTAAGGTGAGGAAGTATATAGCACCACTACGTGCTCGAACATTCATTGGTCCGCAAATGTCGGAGTGAATGAGTTCTAAAGGGGTTAGCGCCCTAGAAGCCTTACCAAAAGGTTTCTTAGTCGCTTTTCCTGCTAAATAAGGCTCACATATAGGTAGTTTAACCTCAGTAAGCTTCCCTAATAAACCTTCTTTAGCAAGTCTAGTCATTCTATCTTGACCTATGTGTCCAAGTCTAGCATGCCATGTTACAGAATCACTACTAGACTCAACAGATGACACAAAAACAGAAGGTGCCTGATTAGAATAATAATCATTATCTAAGTCAAGCACAAAGAAATCGTCAATCAAAGATGCGTGGCCAAACAAATTGCCACCATATACAATGTCCAAACCATCATTTTTCGAAACAAAATGAAAACCTAGTTTCCAAAGAGAAACATAAGAAACAAGCGAGCATCGCACCCCAGGTGCATAAAGGGCGTCATGGAGAAGCAACGAATTTCCTCCATGCTGCTTGAGTTTGTACGTTCCGAAACCCAAAACGTCCTCTGCAGTCCCGTTACCAAGTGTCACGGTCTGTGTTCCCACCGGGTAAGGGTGGAAAAACACAAACCCCACCTGGTCTCGAACTATGTGCTTGCTTGCTCTCGAATCTATAATCCAGTTAGGAAATGATTTAGCAACAAATGCATGGGAACAAACAAACAAATCGTTAGTGGGGATTGAAGAAGGTACCTTGGCCTGAGGCTCGAGACAATCTCGGGCATAGTGGCCCTTCTTCCTGCAGTTATAGCACGTCACACATGCCATATTTTTTTCCACCTTACCCTTAGGTTTCCATTACTTCTTAGCAATCCCACCTTTAGGACCAAGCTTCTTCGAGGGATGAAAATTTTTCTTCCCTCGTTTAAACTTGTTTCCTTTCGGCCTGTCCACTCTAGCAACAAATGCTGAGGGAGGTGGAGCCATCGCCCTGAGTCGCTCATCCTCTAATTCTAGGTGCTTAGCAATCTCACCAAAAGTTTTGATGTGAGTACTATGCACCATTAGGGTGATAAAAGGTTTCCACTTAGGATCACCTTGAGTCAGTGCACGCAGCAGATTGTTTCTCTGATCTCTTTCTGAAACTTCTATCCCACCAGCCCTTAGGTCCCGGATCATGGACTGCAAAGCCCTGATATGTTCAGTCACACTTCGGGTAGAGTCTATCACGTAAGACATCCACTTAAGATGTAACGCTTGTAGCCTCGTTTCCGAAGTCTGACCATATCGGATTCGAATGTTGTCCCATATTTCTTTAGCTGTGGGAAAAATTTCGAACTCACCGATAAGATCGTCGTGCATGCAACACAACAAAGTGCAGCGTGCCTTACGATCCTTCTTGCACCACGCTTGGTACTCAACCAAGCGTGCTTTATACTCTTGGGTGGCAGTGATATCTTTGTCATTTTCGTCTCTTTTGGCGGGGGGGTGGCATGAGGAACGTTATGTGCTCCAGCACATCGCGTTCTTCCAGGAGAAACTCAATCTTCCTGTGCCAGATATCATAGTTGGACCCATCCAACTTGTCACTAGTGGACAGTTCAAAGATCATGGAGGTTTTTGAAGCCATATCTACAAGTAAGAAAATTGGACATTTAGGCATATCATATATATAATCAAAAATAATATCAAAGCTATCATTCATATTGTATGTTCGAAAATTTCGCTAAGCTCATAATCATCACATACTATATGAATTAAGAATTGAGAAAAATTTGATTATCATCAATCCATAACAAACATATTCTTATGGATATAATGTTAATCATATTAACATCTAATAACTAAACATCACTAAGACGTCAATAATAAGCATGATATGAAACATATTTAATTCAAGCTCATAATTAAAATTACAAGGAGAACTAAACTGTCATTGAACATTGAACTGATTATTATACGAAACTTATTCATATACTTAATTTAATTTAATTGGCATGTCAGTAAGAAAGTAATCACATGATACATAATCATATCAAACTGGCTAACACATTTTGTTAAACAAATTAACATGGATCACGTTAACATTACAAAAAGGCCAAAATTAAACTAAGTAAGACAAATTTACTTGATAATCTATAAAACAGATTTACAAGTTCATATCATGTGTTATTAAACATATTTAAAGAAATGCTTGGCACATAAACCTATTCATGATAATTGTAAAACAGATTTACAATCACCTAATTCTGAATATTAAACAAAAATAAATTAAACATATTCCAAACTAAACAGATTAACCGCGGGCTATGAAACAAATTTAAATTCAATACATAATCAAAATATGATACATAATCATCTTCATTAACTAATTTTTTTTTAAATAATGGGTAGCATAAAACGGGGCAGCATAAAACGGGTGGCATGCAAGGGGTTTTAAACCGATGACCTCAAGGAAACAACAGCACATGTAACCAATCCACGATGCACTGCTAGCGCAGTCATAATTCCCTTCATTAAAAAAAAATTTATTAAACCCCCCCCTTTTTTTTCTCGGTCATTCCAGACCCTTCTGGCCCCCTTGTTTCTCGGCCCGTTTCGAGACCCCCACCGCTGCCTCTCTCTCTCTTTTCAATTATCGCTCTCTCTCTACACAAGAGTCACGGCATCAGCCTTCCATGGTTTCCGGCACTAAGCCCAGCCGTCTACCCCCCCCAACAAAAAAAAACACCACATGATGAACCCCCCTGGCCTCTAAACTGCTCTCGATCTCTTTTTCCGACAACCTTTTGGAAGAACCACCGTCGCCATCACATAGATCGGGCAACGACGATCTCACCGGTACCACCCACTCTCGGAACGCGCCACCTAGGCGGCGGCGCGTGGGACACATGCGCCGCCCTATGTTAGGTTTTGAGGGTTCGGTTGTGCAAGGTTGTAGATCGGGGCGTTTGGAGGTCGGATCGAGGAAGAAAGAGACAAAACGGATGACCTCTCGGCGGCGCGTGGCACACACGCGCCACCCTTCCTGGGGGTTTTGGCGGCGGCAGATGGTATTCGACTCTACCTTTTCCTTATTTTTTTTAATTTTTTTTTAATAATTTGGTAGTATAACCGTGGCCGGGGTTGGTGGGAGACAGAGGGTTCGAGAGGGGGGGTCGAACATATGAATTTTAACATAAAATTTTTTTGCATAGTGTCTTGCATCAGCATGTCGAATTAAACCCATTAAATCATGCTACTGATTCGGGAACAAAAACAATCAGGCAGGCTCTGATACCACTGTTAAGATAAATGCATAAGGACTAACCTTTTGGAAGCGTGTGATTTCCCAGTTGTCTTTGAACCACGAACAGTGTGTGTTGCAATCCGGAGGCTACTAGAGTCCCGGTAGATTCCCACGTCTCAAACCCGAAGAATTTGAACGGTAATGCGTTTGAAAACCGAGAGAGAGCAAAAGCACCGCACGAGCAGTTTTTTTTGTATTCTTCTTTTTCTTTCACTTAATCACTAAGATTATTAGGGTATTTAGCCCCAAGCTGCCACCCCCTATTTTTAGGCCACACCTCCCTGAAAATGAGGGAAGTGGTCGTTTGGCTATTTACTAAAATTAGCCTTCACTTCCCATCAAAGTTCACTGTCGTGATTATGATCCCGGGTCCTTCCGAGGGATGCAAGAAGTAGGGAGAGTGGAGCTCGATCATGAATCGTTTCTTGCTGCCTTCGGCCATGATGACAAATGCTCACGATTTGCTGACGTGAAGAGAGAGGAGAGGGTGTATGACTTGCCTTGTTTGCTCACGATTTGCTCACGATTGACTGCTGTCTGGATGATGGAGTCTGGTTTGCTTCCATCGGAGGAGGCAAAGCGCGTTTATGAGAAGAAACTGAGCAGCAAGATCAGAAAGATTGCTCTGATACCATGAGAATATTCTGAGCAATGAAGGAAAAACGTGTGATAACAATGTTGTCTTTTCCTTGAGCCTCTGTGAAGTTAAAATATGGGTAGATATAGAGACAAAAGAGCTAGTGCCGTTACATTACAGTATGGGTAGCCTACAAGTCTCAAACTAAATACAAGAAATAATTACAAGAGCAAACACAAAGTCTTCAGTTACTAGTAACAATTTCAGTCATTCATCACCTCTTATTCCCGTTGAATCAATCAAACACGGATCCAGCGCGTTTGCACCAAGAATTGTTGATTATTGATATTTGATTAAATAAAAACGTTCCAAATGATACCATTAGCGAACTGATTGCAATTTCTTTAAAAAAAATAAAAGGTTGATGGTTGGTTGTCAAATTAAGAATGCAGCCGGCCAATAATCACATGTAAACGGCCAATTAATGATTGTCGTTACTTGAACTCAATCTTTCCTTTTTTGGTTTTCCTGTTGAGTATGCAAAATTAATTAATCGCTAAGGAGTTGTTTGGAGAACAGGAGTAGCTGTTATCAGAGATGAAATCCCTACCATAAAATGCATTATTGGGTGTTCGAGAAAAAAGGTTTAGAATAGAAAGCAATCTTATCATCTTGAGCTGACAAATTAAGAGATTTTAGCAAGTATATAAATTAGTGAGTTACTTCGGTTCAGGGATGAACTGTAGATAAAAGTTGTCTTTTTTGATTTTGTACTTTGTATTTCGAATTCTAAATTTTTCCTTAGTAATCCGAAAAAAACAATTGTTTAGAACATCCTATGAGTCAAAGCAGCTAATTCACTAAAAAAAAAAAAAAATTCTTATGGCTAATGATGATGGATAGGTGGAGGGACATTAATTGCGCCTAATAGCTAATTCGCTATTTGCTTAAAATCTTATGTGATGTCTGGTTGAATGTAATGTAATGACAATATAATGCAATTAACTTTGTAATGCAATCATAATTACTTAGTTTGTGGTAATTATAATTATAAAACAGATCTTTTATTGCTACATATAAACAAAGTAATGAAAATATAATTACAAACTTATTTGCATTACAATATTGATTACATCTAACTATTTTTTTTTTTATTTGATAGAAACATCTAATCAAATATTACATTAGTTTTTTCGTCATTAGTTACATTAGTTTTTTCGTCATTAGACTTGGTCCTTTGCTTTGTAACCAATATTCAGATATGATTTGACTTTCATATCAACAAGAGAAGGAAGAGAAAGAGAGAACCCCATGGTGCAAAGAAGCCAAATCTTATAATTTCAAACTAAGCACAAAGACAGACACATTCAATCTTTGCACACATGGAGGCCATAGCTGCGGAAGTGGTTAAGCATTTTGTGGCGGATTCAGTGAAGTCACTGCTAGGGGCCATCATTAGCCGCATTGGCAATGAGATAGCCTTGGCGTGGAGGTTCAAGGCCGATCTTCGAAACCTCCAACAAGAGCTGAGGAGGGTGGAGGCCCTCTTACTCGGGGCTGACAATGTCGGAACTTCCAAGAACCCACTCCTTGATGATTGGGTGCGGAAGGTCCGAGCAGTGGCGTACCAAGCGGAGGACGTGCTTGACAAGTACGCCTATGAAGTTCTAAAGCGCAACCTTGCATTGAACATCCAACAACGTGCTCAGTTACGGCGCCCCTTTGGGTTCAAGACCAAGGTCCGGTTCTTCTTCTCTTGGTCGTCTAATCCTGCTGTGTTCCGCATCAGAATGGCTCATAAAGTGAGATCATTGAAAGAGTCCATTGGTCAAGTCTATGCCGATGCTAACATTCTCGGCATCAAGCCCATCAAGGTTGCTTCGGGCAAGAGTACTTATGATGGTGGTGCAACTCACGATGCCATCGTAGAGGACCCGCTTGGAGTGCGTCGAGAAAGGCCGGATCATCAGGTGCTAATAGGAAGGGACCGTGACCAAGCCCAAATCATTGACTTGGTAAGGGATGCTAGCAATAGTGACCAACTTCTTTCCGTGGTGGGAGTCTTTGGGATGGCAGGTATGCTACATGATTCAGTTCAGTAAACACCCCCCCCCCAAATAATGAGCAGTGATATATATCTTACTGCAAGATACTCTTACATGTATTATCTTATCATAAATTAACATATTTTATGATTTAAAACTACAAATTTTTCAATGATTATACTTAACTATGAATTGCTAATCTTAAATATCCGTTGGCTACACCGACAAAGTATTAAATGATACCCTAATGGCATTAACCCAATCCACGACTACATATGATACGAGTATTTTAAAAATGTGATAAATTATAGATAAAAAGATGATTTTATACAATTTATAAGTTGTAATATATTTCTATGATTCGATCCTACCATTTTTTTCAATTTAAAAACATAATAGTATGATTTTTTATTAAAAACAAGACACTTATGAGGGGTCTTGCACCAAGACACTTATCATTTTTCAACTTGTCGTATTTAGGTCTTGGAAAGACATCGCTATGCCGCAGGATATCTCAAACAGAAGAACTAAAAGGGTACTTCGATGAACAAATTTGGATTTGCGTCTCTCATGATTTTACTGTCAAACAACTCCTGAATGACATGGTCAAACAAGTTCATCCCAAAGCAACTGCCATTTCAAGTATTGACGCGGATATAAAAAGGCTTCAGGACAAGCTGAAGGGGAAGAAGTATATACTAGTATTAGATGATGTTTGGGACACACTCGTCAAAAAATGGGAGCCTCTTAGATCTTCTTTGCATGATATTGGTGGAGCAAAGGGTACCACAATTTTGGTAACTTCGCGTATCAGGGAAACGATAGCAAATTTGAAGATACCGAATTGTGATCTTAAGCGAGGCATCATGAATGATCCTTGCATTTATGCATTGGGGTTTTTAACAGAAGAGGATGGTTGGTCTTTGTTTGAGCAAAGAGTGGGTGATCATTTGTCTGATCCTGATAAGAAAGACGTAGGAAGGAAACTGTTTAAAAAATGTAGGGGTGTACCTTTGGCAATCAAAATACTCGGGGACCTGTTGCATTCGAGGAAAATGCAGGAATGGAGGGAGATTGAAGGAAGTGGTATATGGAATGAAGATGATGACATATTGCCTTCAATCAAGCTAAGCTTTAAATATTTGCCCTCTGTTCCATTGAAAAGATGTTTTGCATACTGTGCAATATTTCAAGAGGATGAGGTCATTGAAAAGGATAGGTTGATCCAACTTTGGATGGCACAGGGATTTCTGCAGCCATATGATAAAGGGGAGCAGGTTGGTGAGAAATATTTTCGTATTTTGCTGAACAATTCCCTCTTTCAAGATGTACATTTTGATGTGCGAGGTAATGTGGAAAGTTGTAAAATGCATGATGTCGTCCATACACTAGCACGAGTTGTTTCAAGAGAGGAGTACTTATGCTTATCTCTAACTAAAGATAATAGCGTTAATGGTGTTGCTAGTGAGATTCGGCATCTATCTTTGGATTCTGATCCGAGTTTATCAATGGAACTTGGTAACAACTTGCGGACTTTGATTGCATCTTCTGTCAGCATACCTAGGATGGAATTCATAATGGGGAGCAAATGTTTGCGCACCTTAAGTATGGTGAATGTCGGACTGGTAGAGCTGCCTGATTCGATTGGAGAACTAAAGCAGTTGAGGTACCTAGATATATCGGAGAATGATAAGATCAAAATCCTTCCCGAAGGGCTTACCAAACTCTACAACTTACAAACACTCAGAATCGGTTCCACCTCAACTTTCCAAGACAATTTTCCTATGCTCCCAAAGGGATTTACAAAATTGGTTAATCTACGACATCTCTCTGCTGATATGAGCACACGTATTGGTATACCAGCTAACCTTGGGGCGCTAACTTGTCTCCAAACTCTACCGATTCTAGAGTTGCGCAATGATTTAGGGGGTAAGATCAGTGAGTTGGGGACTTTGAATAAACTTAAAGGAAGGTTAATGATCGAGGGCCTTGAAAATGTAGAAATTGAAGAAGCAAACAAGGTGAACTTAGGGATGAAGGAAAACATAGATGTGCTAGGCCTAAGCTGGGCTCACTCTCATGGCAGGAATAACGACGAAGAAGACAAAGACGAGAAGGTATTGGGAGCTTTGCAGCCTCATTCTAACTTGGGTGCTCTTGAAATAGATGGCTACCCCCGTCAAATGTTACCACAATGGGTGATGGAGATGACAGGATGCGGAGGCAACCCCCTTTGTAGACTTGTGTCTCTTAGAATTGATGGGTGCTTCACTATTGAGCAACTCCCATCATTGAAGAATCTAGTGGCTCTAAGGTCATTGTTTATTGAATGTTGCACTCGGCTAATATCTCCTCCAGATTTGGAGCACCTCACGTCTCTTCAAGAATTACATCTGACCGGCTTGCGTAGTCTACATAGCATATCTAGCAATGGCTCCTTGAAAAGCTGCACATCTCTGCAGCGGTTGTTCTTGCATGATTGTACTGCAATGCAAAACCTTACAAATATAGCTCCATTGGTCCACCTGCAAAGGCTAGCTATTGTGAATTGCACAAAGATGACTTGTTTGCCAGTTGGGATATCGAATCTCCCTAATCTAGAAGACTTGGAAATTGGTCCGTTTAGTCCAGAGCTCACAATGTTTCCTTTCCCTGATGACATCAATCTCCTCTCCAAATCCCTTCGGACACTGACCATACGTGCACAAGGGATGGATGAAGCAATCAACCTGCCCAACCAAATTCAATATCTCCTCTACCTTAGGCGTCTGGATATCCGTGGATTAAATTGTTCGGAGGCTTTAAAAGGGTGGCTAGGGAACTTGACATCCTTAACGACCTTATCACTTCGCCACCTACCATGTGATTTTCCAACTTCATTGCCATCATTGGAAAATTTAGTCGCACTGCAGAGTTTGGAAATTGAATCTTGCAGGTTAACATCTCTCCCAAATCTCAAGTGCTTCCCATCTCTTAACCATCTTATTTTAGCGGGCTTGAAAAGTTTGAGCAAAATAGATGTAGACAACGCTTGTCAGAGCAGCTCATCTCTCCGCTTGCTGGCGTTGCGCGACTGTGATGGACTGGAAAACCTCCCAGATTTCAGTCATTTACCCAACCTTGAGAACCTAAAGATTGAAGGCATAAGAATGACTTGCTGGCCAGCTGGGATATCCTATCTCTCAAAACTTTTTAGTTTATCAATCAGTCCACTAAGCCCAGAGCTTGATGCCTTCCCTTTCCCAAATGACGCGAATCTGCTCCCAACTTCTCTGAGGAGCTTACAGTTAAATGCAGTAGGGATGAACAAAGTAACAAGCCTACCTGATCAAATCCAAGGCATACCCGACCTTAACGTACTTACTATCCAGGGCTTCAAATGTTTGGAAGCGCTACCAGAGTGGCTGGGTGACCTCACATCCCTTCGATTTTTAAGCCTTGGCAATCTGCCACACGTGAAATGCCTTCCTGTTATGAAGCGTCTCACTGAATTGGAGGACTTATATATTTTTGGTTGCACCCACTTGAAGGAATTATATGGCAGTAGAACAGGATCAGAATGGTCTAAAATTAAACACATTGCTCAAGTTCAAATCTGTTAGTGCAAGAGAAGCCATGGCACTAGCTTGAACTCCAAGGCCCTTACATTTATGGTGAGTTTTTTTTCTCAAAATTCTCGTTTCTCAAAATCCACAACAGCTGATGTCAATTATTCATATCCTTGCAAAGCCAGGAAGATATTCAAATGAAAAACAGTACATAGTGCAAAAATGCTTAGTTGTTCTGTTGGGGTAATACTTGATAACTTTGCCTATGCTGTTACGCTGTAATTGATCAAGGCATAGAGACCCAAAAAAAAATGATAAAAGAAAATCCATTTATTGGCTGTAGTACATTTTTTCATTGTAATGGAACATATATGTCTGTAATTGATCAATTGCGTTGAATTGGAATCTCATTCTCATCTTTACAAGGGTTAATGCCTTCGCTTTCATCTCTAAACTCCATATCCGTTGTCTGTATTTATTGGAAGTACTGCTCGTAGCATCAAGCGATTAACCAAAACCAGATCTGAAGTTTAAAAAATCAGAAATGAAAATTCTGGTAACCAAACCCAAGAATTTGGATTCGGTTCAAAATTCTTTCTTTGGGAATTGTCCGAAGCAAATCGAATTTTCATATACTTTTTTCTCATGATAGATTTATGTTAAATGTATCTCGGTATATTGTTTGATTAGTTCATTTTAAT
>JACYFF010031955.1:7198330-7261641 GCA_017589665.1 Selenicereus undatus | reverse complement strand
TCACATGTATGAGTTTATATAAACCTAGAAGAGGAGGGATGTTTACTTAAACTCATATCTAGACGTTTGAGTCATTTCTTACAAATGTGATTCCAATAAAAAAAACATGAACCAACAAACATCAAGTACAGGAATTAATACTTTCATTCCCATACCAAGATCAAAAATATGGTGAACCAAACCGCCCTAACTTTTTTCTCTTTTTTTGGTGGCAAAAATACTGTTATATATATATATATATATATATATATATATATATATATATATATATATATATATATATATGCAGTCCGGTGTACAAGCATCTCGCGTTCACAAATGATTCGGGGAACGGCCGCATCCCAATGGGTGAATTGTAGGCAGCCTCACCTGACTTTTATCAATGGCTGATTCCACACTTCGAACCTTTGATCTTTTAGTCACACAGAGACAATCTTACTGTTACTTCAAGTCTAGAGTTGAGCATTGTTGCCCCACTATGAGGTAAAATTCTCTTATGAAAGATTTTGTCCATTCAAAATACGTGGACCAAAAAATTTAATTAAGTAAATATGTGTCAAACTACTCAAACCATATGTGTATATTAATTATATTATAAGGGATCACTGACATCAACTATAGAGAACAAACGAGATCGCAAGCTCAGCACAAACCTAAATTCTTGGGTGATCACTCATTATCAATTACATATACCTCTGTCTTCTTGGACACCACATATATGAAGCGGTTGATGTGAAGTATAACAAGCCTTTAATAATAACATTAAATTGATTTTTTGGGGGGGTTGGGGGGAGGGAGGTTCAATGGTTCAGCAATTAGCATCCTTGAAAATGAATACCAGTTAATTAAGTATATTTTCACAAACACCACTGCTTCTTTTTGCTTATCCCTAAATTGAAATACACCTAACTGAAGTACACATAAAACAAAAAAATAAAACTGAAATTTGATTGACTCAAATTAAACATGACCATATATAGTTACAAATGAACGCTTCCTCTTTCACTTAGATCGAAACGCAGATCAACTATATATTGTACAGACTCAAAATTCTATTTTGAATGTCTCTTGAAATCAGTCTCTTTATAAGTAGGGATGCCGATAAAGATAAGGTTACTTACATTTGGATCTTCTCAAACCCAGCGAAAACGAAACCGACACTAAAAGATGTTATTATTTCAAATCTACTAATTTTCAGAACATGAATTGCTGGAATGTAGAACGTTCTTAATAACTATAATCCTATGACACATTCCACAATCAACGGAGCCTACATTAGACCAATAATTGTCAAGTCCCGGAACAACAAATCATCGTCACCCTCATTTGTTTTTTAAGCTGGGTGATTGTCGGTTTGTGACAGTTCATACATTTGCCTTAGTCTTGCAGAATAATCTTATGTTGTATTAATCAGAGCGTTGCTGTCAGAGCACTCACAATCAAAGTGTTATTTTTTGGAACTCAAGCTTGACACATCAACAAAAATTTTATATTTTTGAAACTTGCATGTCATCACTTCTCCAACCCATGGAACTCCAATTTTAATAACCTAATAAAAAAATTTAACATGGACCTACCTCATAACACACAATCTATTTTTTTAATCATATAAAAATTATAAATTAATTATAAAAAAATAATAAAAAACTTTCCAAGTTATATGCATGAATACCCACATGTCCCTCCACACGTATCTCTCCCATTTCTTCCATGGCTGCCAAAGAGCTACTGCCACACATGAAAATTGCAGGTCCCCCATCATCCACGCGTTTCTTCCGCTGGTAGTGTTCTCAGTGGGCACGCATCGTGTCTGTGTTCTGCTGTCCCTACGTGTGTATTACGCGTATACACTTTTCAAATTATTATTATTATTATTCACACGCAGGATGAGAAGTCACAATCACTGATCACAGGTGACTTGATCTTCCTTTTTTTAATTTCCTGGAAACTTCGCAGCAAGTACTACCGTCAAAATAATCAATGATTTTCTAAGTCTTTTAATGTCCAACAACTATGAAATATAAAACCAGAAACACTTGAGGCCACACGGGCACAGCGTGACACCATGTGTACTGTTTGCGTGATCATATCAGCAATATGCTTCGACTTGCGTCTAGTAAGGGGCTGATTCTTGCGTTGTTATAGGGCTTCAATTTGATATGTTAATTTTTATGATTTGATATTTTTTTGTTTATTTTAAAGTATTTTTATTGAAGAATTTTTAATCACTCAGTCATAAAATTATAAAAATATCTATATCATTATTCTTTTTTTAAAGAAAAATCCAACCTCTCTCTTTTAAATACCTACAACATTATTGATAGACTATCTAACAGCAGAAAGATAGTTTTTGGAGGTTTTGCTTTAAAATAGAAAAATAAAAATGACAATAGTAAGAATATTTTTGTAACTGTATGACTGAATTATAAGGCATTTATAAATGATGGTACTTAAAAATAAATTCAAAAATATTATAATTATAACAATTAATGCATCAAATCTTAGGGTACCTATAAGTCAATAGTCTCATAATCAGTAATATACTTCTACTTGTGTCAAGTAAGGGGCTAATTCTTGCGTTATTAGCGCATTCCCATTGAGAATTTCGGATTTTGGAACTATACCCTTGCTACATCAGCAAAAAATTTAATTTTTTTGAACTTGCATTCCATCACTTCTCTAACTCATGGAACTCCAACTTTAATCATCAAATAAAAATATTTGTCATTGACCAATATTATAACACACAACCTATTTTTTAAATCATTTAAAAATTATTCACACACTCAAAAAAAAAGAAAACAGAAAAATATATTAAAAAAATATTAGAGGTGACCAGCGAGGAGACACAGGCAGACATGCTGTCCCGCGTGTACTTCACGTGTCATGCTAGCTGGGAGAAAGAAATTGCCATGTATGGGACACGCAGATCTCCCTACTTCCACGCATGTCTGTACTATACGCTGCTAGTGTTCTTATAGCATTCCCAGCTAGAGTTCCGGATTTTGGAACTCTGGCTTGCCACATCAGTAAAAGTTTTACAATTTTGAAACTTGCATTCTATTACTTTTCCAACCTATAGAACTCAACTTTAATCATCTAATAAAAATATTTATCATGGATCTACCTTATAACACACAACCTATTTTTTAAATTATTTGAAAATTATATACTTAGTCCAAAAAAAAGAAAAACAAAAAAACTTAGAAAAAGACAAGAAAAGGGGGCATGGGAGGAGGAACGCTGATGCGTTGCTCCACACATGTCATTTTTTTGATAAGCTAATAGTATTCATACACCTGATTTTTGGGATCCGCCGCCCTGAGAAAGCGTTTCTCTGAGTGTGAATGCTCCTAGGGGGCTTCAATTCCATGATTGCGACCTTCGTATATAATTATATATGTATAGTCCTTATGCATCACCATCTCATGCAGCAGAAACTTCGCGGAAAATGCATGCAATAGACTAAAAATTGACAGAAAAACAGTTTGCACCAGTAAAGAGAGAAGAGTGAGTAATGCAATGCCCTAAAGTTCAGTTTGTAAAAGACTTTTCTCGTGGCATACTATGTAGATGGAGTCTTTCATAATAATATGCCGATCACTTTCTTAGTGCCTCCAACCTTTCGGTGTAATCACATCAAAATATTGCCTTTGTGAGTCACTAAAAGCCGATGAACATACTTTAACTCTTGAGTTCTTAAGATCGAGCGCTGGACTTCTTACAGAAGGAAAAAAAAATGTTACACGCTTTTTTTAGCATCTGCTGGGGAATTTTAAGTTCGGAGGTTTGGAGATCCACATGGCTGGACTGGTTTCGCATGGACCGTGTGGGATGACATGGTGTAACTGTGTCTATTGGAATCGACTTATTTGGGGACAATGATACTCACGTAGATAGTGTGACTTATATCTAAATCTCCACAAACCCTGCACAAGTCGGACCACGCACTAGCTATGAGTTGTTGTTGTTGTTGTTGTTACTGTTTGCACTAGTTTTTTTACAGCTTCTTATCCCCACAACTATTTATACAAACAGCTTTTATGTAAAGTAATTTCGTTCACAACTCGTTAATTTATCCATAATCACATACAAGTGCATCATATTTTTCATTTCAAATATTTCTTACATAAGATTCGTTCCTTAAACACTTGTGAGTACGTGCTCAGCTCTTACTAGGACAAATAAACAGATATATGTATTTAAAATGAAATATACAACAAATACAACCCCACCCCCACCCCCCAATATATAAATAGGATGTAAAAGCTCGTACTCTCGAGTGTACATAATGTTTTGTCGTTCCTTAACCATAAAGTAATTTATCTACGACTTTAGTTGACTAAGCTAGTACCGAATTAGTTGTCAATTTTTGCACCCTTCAATTGAAAAACCATATAAATATGTCACATTGTCCTAGTGTTAACAGAATTGAAGGACCAATCCAAATTCACGTTTGTCATCACTCATCAACTAGGCATAGCTTAGGTTGGCTTCCTTAGGTTACTTAAGCAGTGGAAAGTCAAGTGAAGTTTGCTTTCCAAAGCAACAAGAGGTACCTAGCGGCCATGACAAGGTAACTCTTGATGCCTCTCTTTTCTCTCTCTAGTTATAGCTGCAGTTTATACACCAACATGCTGATCTTTCACATCACATATTCACATGCATGGATGTCATGAGCACATGTATACACATATCTTTGTTAATTAATTAGGTTTCTTGAAGTGATTGTGAAACCAAAGTATAACTTTACTTGCAAATTTTACGTCACTTCAGAATCAAGCTAGGAAGAACTGGTTGCTTTGGCCTCTTTTGGTTGATTCCTTATCCATATCTATCCATTTGCTTGAAAATCTGACAGATTAAATTGTTCGTTTAAAAGCTGGGGTAAGGTTGATTGATCACTTTATCATCAATCAGCATAATTGAACCTTTTCAATTCTATGGCTGCCCTTTTCCCCTCCTCAAGGCAAGCTATAACTATAACTAGAATTGAAAAAATCTGACCCGGCACGATGATAATACGATACAAATCCGACCCGAAGTTACTGAGATAAACACTAGCCCGACCTAAATCGAACAATTTCGACCATAAGGCGACATGATTTGACCGTTTAGTATGAAAAAAAAAACCTTACTATTTTTCAATTTTGAGCAAATCTAAACTATTTTTAAGACCGATATTAAATTGACCCATTTATTAAATGGGTCGATCCTACTTGACCTGTTTTTCAGCTCTAACTATAACTCTTCCTTTTTCCTTCCCCCCCCCCCCCCATGCATGTGGCTGTACTCTCTCTCCATGGATGTGGCTCCATTGGCCGATCACATGCACCAATTTAAGCACAGTACTGTTGTGTACAACTCAAATTAAAGCTGAATGTTGATATTGAAGAGTGTTAGGGAGAAGAAAACAAAAAACCATTAATTATACTCTAATAAGACAACGATGACCTCCAACTCATATAAACACCATTTGAAGTTGGAGTTTGGATATTATATACATAGACTTCCCACATCAACAACAGCAACACCTCTCAGTGTGGATCCTATTTTTGCGGGATATGGGGAGATCCAGGTGTAAGGAACTTTACCTCTACCAGCATCCATATCCGTAAAGAGGCTGAATCTAAAAGACCTACAAAAGCAATAATTTTGTGAAAACACTTTATAAAAGAAGGATTCGCAATAGGGAATAAACTAAAAAATACTAATAAATCAGGTTGCCATGACTATGTAAATAGATGTACAACATAAGTACAACATAGTAGAAAAAGCTACTATACCTTAACAAATAGAGGTATGCAAACAATGTCTCTTCTCATATGTAAGTACTATCTGTATACAAACACGACATACAAAAAAATCACAACTAAACATACCCTACTGTAACCAAAAAAACCACAACCAAATCAGGAGGCCAACTCTCTGTGATCTAAGATCCTAATCCTATCCCATCATAATCTCCCATCATGAGCCATGACCTCCGTCAATCTTACAAATTTCAAATTCTCTCTGATCACCTCGTCCAAACTCTTATTTGGTTGTCCTATCCCTCTTTTACCTTTTGGGATGTTAATCCTCTCACATATTCTCAATGGAGCGTCCACACTCCTTTTCACATGACCAAACCATCTGAGTCTTGTTTCTCTCAACTTATCTTCTATGGGAGTCATTTTAACTAAATCTCTTATTACTCCATTTCTAATTCTATCCATTCTCGTATACTCACACATCCATCTAATCATCCTCATCTCTACTACCATCACCCTTTGGACCTGTGTCTTTTTTATAGACCAATACTCTTATCCATATAGTACAGCCGGTCGAACTACCATACAATAAACTTTGTCTTTTAGTCTTACAGGCATCCTCTTATCACACAGCACACCTAAAGCATAATTCCATTTTTGCAAACCCACTTTGATACATTGATTAATATCTTCGTCAATATCCTCATTATGTTAAATGATCGAGCCTTTTAGTCCTACAGGCATCCTCTTATCACACAGCACACCTAAACCATAATTCCATTTTTGCCAACCCACTTTGATGCATTGATTAATATCTTCGCCAATATCCCCATTATGTTGAATGATCGAGCCTATATATTTAAATTTCTCAACCTTTGGTATTGTCATCTCATCAATTGTGACTTATCCCCCCGCATCCTTCCTTCAACTGAAACAACAATGTAGGTATTCAGTTTTTGATCTACTTACTTTAAAACCTCTAGACTCCAGTGTTTGCATCCATCGCTCCAACTTGTCATTAACTCCCTCTCTTGTCTTATCAATGAAAATAATATCATATGCGAATAACATACACCATGGTAATTCATCTTGAATCCCCTTTGTAAGTTCATCCATAACTAGAGCGAACAGAAAAGGGCTTAAAGCAGAACCCTGATGCAGGCTTATACCAACGAAGAAGCGATAGTTAGCCCCTCTTGGCGTCCAAAACACTTGTCCTACCTCCCTCGTACATATCCTTAATAACTCAAATATACATAGGTGACACTGCTTTCTTGTCCTAGTATCTCCATAACATTTCACATAGAACTTCATCATAGGCTTTTTTCAGGTCAATAAACATCATATGAAGATCTACCTTTATATCTCTGTACAATCCCATATACCTTCTTAGGAGGTAAATTGCATCTATGGTTGATCTGTCAGGCATAAAATCAAATTGATTATTTGATATCGAAATATCTTTCTACAACTTTCTCTAAATCACCGTCTCTCATACCTTCATAATGTGATTGAGGAACTTTATACCCCTATAATTATTACAATCTTGAATATCATATTTGTTCTTATATAATGAGATGACTGTACTAAACTTCCATTCTCTGAGCATCTTAGCTGTCCTAAAAATAATATTAGAAAGTTCTGTTAGCCACTCTAATCCCTCTTCACCCAAATACTTTCACACTTCCACCGGTATCTGGTCTGGGCCCTCTACCTTCTCATTGGACATCTTCTTTAGGGTTTCTTTAATCTCGTCCTGACTAATATGTTCACACAATTTATGATCGAGACGCCCCTCACTACTATCTCTTTCCATACTTCGAAAATCTTCCATCATTTCACCATTGAGGAGTTTGGAAAAGTACATTTGTCATCTCTCATTGATTTATGCATCCTCAAACAGTACCTTAACATTTTCATCCTTGATGCACCTCATGACACCCAAGTCCCTAGTCTTTCTTTCCCTAGCCCTCGCTAGTTTAAAGACTTCCTTCTCATCTTCCTTGATTCCCAATTTTTGATATAGCCTATCATAAGCCTTGTTCTTAGCTACAACAACAGCTTTCTTAGCTACCTTTTTTGCTACTTTAAATCTAACTCCACTAATCTCTTTCTCTTTATCCGTTTCACTTCTCATGAAAGCAACGTATGTCTCTTTTTTCTCATTGACTTTCTCCTTTGCTTCCTCGTTCTACCACCAGACTCCCTTCATTTTGTTACCACCTCTCATAAATGTCCTTAAAATTTCCTTAGCTGATATTTGAATACATTTTGTCATTGTCTCCCACATTGTATTTGCATCCTCTACCTACCTCCAAGTTCCTTCTTCAGCAATCCTCTCTGATTATTTGATAACATTCTCCTTAGTAAGGTTCCACAACTTAACTCTAAGGTTCTCAACACTCCTTTTATTCCACTTTGAACATTTGAACTCCATGCATAAACTAGCAACCTATGCTGGGTATCTAAATACTTACTATGTATCACTTTACAATCCTTACATAACCTCCAATTAACCACTTAATTTAATATTTTAGAATAATTTAGAACAATTTAATATGAATGCAGTTATTAATTTAGACATAGTCTTAAAATCTTGTATGCAGAAATACTCTAATATGGTGTTTTAAATTTATCTCGAGTAAAAGTTTAAATAAATGATTAGAGGTGGTTGACAATGTTCTATATTTAGATAGCATCTTTCCATTCTCGCTTTTTGTTAGACGAGAGTGATTTAATATTTATCTGTCGTTAATCGGTGTCATTCAACAAATGCACTATTAAAGGGCTAGATAGAGGGTGTTACATGTTAAACTTCATAGATAATTAAAGATTTAGTAGGTCTCGATGACGAAATTTCATGCGCCAAAAAATCCACAAATTAAAAGACCCAAAAAACAGAGAATTTGATATTGGGTTGTGGGGTTGACACCTCACAAAGGTGGTCCTCCTTGATCATTAATTTACCAACAGACTTTGGTTATTTTAATGCTAATCATGCACTATGACATTATAGCCGGTGCCGGCCTGACGCCGGGGTCACGGGTGACGGCATTGAACCTCACGCTAACAACATTTTTTAGTCACAATTTCATTTTTTAAAACTTAAGACATTAATTAAAGTTTTAATTTTTTAAAACTTACATTTCATCTTCTCCAATCTATTGAATTTCAATTTGAATAACTCAATAAAAAAATTTATTATGAACTCACCCCATAACATATAGTCTCTTTTTAATCATATAAAAATTATATATTAACAAAAAAACAAAAATATATTAAAAAATAAAAAAGTTGCATCGCATGGTGGAACTAGGGGTGATCAAAACCATTTAACCGAAATTTCGGTTAACCAAAAATTAGTTAACCGGAAAGTTGCTACGTAAAAATTGTAAACCGAAAACCGAATCGAAACTTTCAGTTAATCGAATTTTTCGGTTCGACAAAAATGTAAACCATAACCGAACCGAAAAACTCGGTTAACCGGATTTTCGATTCCGTTACCGATTAATCGTTTTCACTCATTTTTTAATTAATTTAACTATTTAAGACACGAAATATTAATTTACACATTATTATATGTTTAGCCTTATTTTTAATAGTTATGAAATCTACACTTGACCAATATAAAATTTAGTTTTTTTTTTAATAAAAGTGTAAGTTTTGGTTTCGGTTAACCATGCAGTTAACCAAATCTCAAATGGCCGAACCGAAACTGAAATTGAAACCTCAAAAAATTTTCGGTTCAGTTAACCAAACTGATTTTTTTGAAAAAATCAAACCGGCTAACCGATTTTTCGATTCGCTTTTTAGGTTTTTCGGTTCAATTTTTTAGTTTTAGTTTTTTTTGCTCACCCCTATGTGGACAAGTGCCTAGGTGGAACCTGCGTTATTTTTTTCATCCCATAGCTGCGAGCTTGCGAATGCTCTAAGATCAAGCGCTGGGCCGCTGGAGTGCATACCTCTTTTTTTTTTTTCGATTAATGGTAATCCAGATACAGAAGGTCATATAAACTGACTAGAACCCTAACACAATTACGGAAAAATACTTGTTAAGTTTACAAAATTCCTTGCTAATTCGTGAGCTGAGTATGGGATTTCTTCCTTCCATGCCTTGGACCAAAGAGCAATTCTCCACTTGATGCTGCAAATTACTGTTTCCATACTCAAGCTCTGTTGTTCAAATACTATGCTATTCCTGGTCATCCATAAACTCCATGTGATTGCAAAGAAAGTCAGCATCCAATATTTCTTCCTGATTCTGCCATGTATCTTCTGGTTCATCCACATGTCATACATCTGTCTTAGTGTGCCTGGGATTATAATCGGATTCCTCAGTTCTAAGGACAATACACACCAAATCTGCCATGATACGTGACATGAAACAAGCAAGTGATCCAAACTCTCTACTGTTGTGGCACAGAAGCTGCATGTGTTGGCCTCCATTAGTAGTATTCCTTTTCTATACAGCAGGTCCTTGGTGTTCAGCCTCCCCAATAATGCTAACCACATCATTAACTCTACCTTAGGAGGTGCTAGTTTTCTCCAAATAGTACACACCAAGTTATCCACCACTGCTTGTTGATCTTTAAATGTTTGTGCCTTAGCTGAAATAGCCTTGATGTTATAGTCAGGTTTTAGGCACCATAAAATTGTGTCCTTTCCTTCCCTTGATGGGGATTCTTGGCCAAGTATACCCTGCAATTGCACCACTTGTTGTTCTTCTTCCTCAGTTAGCTGTCTTCCCCAGGACAAGGTCCATCGCCATGTATTTCCTTCAAACCAACCCATTTCTGCAACAAGGGCTTTCTTCTGAGATGAGACATTGTATAACAGAGGATACCTCCCCTTAAGTGCTGAATTCTGCATCCATGGGTCATGCCAAAATTTTGTTCTTGCACCATCTCCAAGTTTTATACCAAGGTTACTAACAAAAGCATTTTGTACTGGAGAAGACTCTGCTGCTAATTGCTTTATTGCCCTCCATGGCCCTGGTATAGGTGATTTTGTTATGCTCGGTAGGATGAAGGTACCTTCCTTATGGATTGAACTTACCACTTCTTTCCAGAGAGCCCCTTCCTCACATGCAAACCTCCACCACCATTTAAATAGCATGGCTGCATTTTTCATTATCATATCATCCACCCCTAGCCCACCGCTTGCTTTTGGTCTCTGCATCACTTCCCAGCTCACGAGTGCACTAACTCTCCCCCCATTTCCCCCTTTCCAGAAAAATCTCCTCTGAATTTTGATGATCTCATCCACCACTTTCTTCGGCATCTTAAATAGAGAAAGATAATAAAGAGGAAGACTATTAAGGACAGCCTTGATTAGTATTAGTCTTCCTGCTCTTGAGATGCTGTTAGCTTTCCAAGACCCCAACCTCTTTTGTACTTTATCAATGACACCTTGCCATGATGAGATCTTCCTCATATTTGCCCCCAAAGGGACCCCTAGGTATGTGATTGGTAGCTGAATCAATGGACACTGTAGTAGTTGGGAAACATTATAGGCCCACTGATCATCTTTTCCCATTACTATGAACCCTGATTTGCTATAATTAACACTCAGTCCTGAAAATGCTTGGAAGCACAACAGGACTTTCTTCACGTTCTGGAGGTAAGTGCTGTTAGCCCTACTGAAGATGAGTGTGTCATCTGCAAACTGCAAGTGACTAATATGAATGTTCCTGCATCCAACTTCTATTCCCTTACACAGCCCCATCTGTACAGCTTTAATCATCATTTTATTCAGCACCTCTGCCATTAACACAAATAAGAAAGGGGATAAGGGGTCTCCTTGTCTAATACCCCTTTCCATTTTAAATGGTTTGCTAGGGACACCATTGACCAGTATTGATATCATTGAAGTTGTCAGGCATGCTCGGGTCCATTTTCGCCATTTATCTCCAAATCCCATAGTTTTTAGGACCAGGTCCAGGCTATCCTAATCTATGGTATCATATGCTTTTTGGAAATCCAGCTTTATCAACACACCACTCCTTTTCTGTTTCTTGATCCAGCTTACCACTTCATTTGCTATTAGTGCACCATCTTGGATATGTCTACCTCTTACAAAGGCAGTTTGTGTCTCACCTACCAAGTGATGTAGGACTTCTCTCAATCTCCTGCTAAGAACTTTAGCTATGACTTTATAAACACTGCCCACCATACTAATTGGCCTGTAATCAGTGACTTCAATAGCATCTGTCTTCTTGGGGATGAGAGTAACCCATGTGGTATTTAACCTTCTAGGTAAGTGCCCTGTTGCAAAGAACTGTTGTATGAATGCACTAAATTCCTCCCCTATGATCCCCCATACATGCTTGATACATTTCAAGTTGAATCCATCATATCCAGGGGCTCTGGTAGGGTCACAGCTCAGCATGGCATCCCTGATCTCTTGCTGTGTTACTGGAGCCTCCAGGTCTTGACTCATCTGCTGTGTGATTTTGTTCAGGCCTAATGTCGAAATATCAAACTTGGTGTAATTATTTTTTTTGTACAAAGTCTTAAAATAATTCACCAAGGCTGTTCTGATTGCCTCTGCATCAGTTAATTCTTCTCCATTTGCTCTAATCTTCTCAATTATTTTCTTCCTTCTCTTCATGGAGGCTAATAGGTGGAAATACTTTGTGTTTCTATCCCCTTCCTTCAGTATTTTACATCTTGAAAGCTGCTTCCAGTATCGCTCCCTCCTTGTCATCCACAACCAAAGTTGTGATTGCAATGCACTCCTTCTCATCCAATCACACTGCTGTAAATCCATATCCTGGCCCTTTTGGTCAATCTTCTGTAATTCATTCTGATATGCTTCAATCTTCCTGTCAATATGCCCAAATACATCTGTATTCCACTTCTTCAGTGGTCTCTTGATCGCCTTTAGCTTAGCATCCAACGACAACCCAGCAAGCTGTACCCATTCCTTCTCAAACATTCTCAGGAAGCTTGGTTCTTGCAACCAGATATCAAGGGTTCTAAAGGGTGATGGTCCCCATTTTAAACTTGCGGTTGTCATGATGATAGGGTAATGATCTGACAAGCTCCTTTCTTTGCAAGTAGCTTTTATAGTTTGGAATTTCTGAACAATTTCTGCATCCACCAGTATGCGATCTATCCTGCTTGCTGCATTACTCCTCATCCATGTATATTTTTGGTTGATTGCCATGTCAATAACTTGCAAATCCTGCACAAGATCGCCAAATTCTCTCATACTTGGTGTTTGAGAATTTGCACCTTTCCGTTCTGAGGGATGTAGTACTTCATTAAAATCTCCCATCAGGATGAGGGGAAGTTGGAAATTGGCTCTAAGGCTTCGCAATTGATTCCAGACCTCCAGACGTTGCAGTTGGTCGTTTGGGGCGTAGACCACACAGATTGCACATTCGAAGTCATCACATAAAAATTTGCCTAAGATGCATATCCAACTTTGCATGGTGAAACAATTATTCATGTTAAATGAATCCTTGTCCCAAGAGGCGATCAACCCACCCGAGTTCTCAGCTGCTTGTACATCAACCCATTCAATATTCTGTTGCCCCCAGCATTTCCAAATATCCCATTGTGAAATATTGTTATGTTTAGTCTCAACCAATCCTACGAACTGCAAACCATTTTTTTGAATTAGGCACTTAATGCATCGCTTCTTTGGTGCTGCCTTTAGCCCCCTAACATTCCAGACAGCCACTTTCATCTTCCCTGTATTTAGGCTTGATTTTGCTTTTGGCTTGTTGCTAGCTTTCTATTGCTCTTCAAAGTAGCCTTTATTCCTTGTACTGCTGCTTTCTCACTTTCCACCACTTTCACTCCTAGTACACTGCCTACCTGTAAGGCGTCCTTCGCTAGCTGGTGGATGCTTCCTGATGATGAGCAACTAATGCTGGAGGTTGAAATACTCCTTGTGATTACCCTTTCTCGATTTGCAGTATTTTGTCTCCTTTCTCTGCCTTGGACTTGTTTACTCTGCCCACTGCTCCTCTCTGTTTGTCTAGGGGAAGCTTTGGCTCCTGACGAACGCTGTGGTCCTTCACATTCCTTAGACTGCTGCTCATTTTCTAGACTTTGGGAATTGTTTGAACAACTATTGATTTGCCGCTTCTCGAAACCTGGGGGCTGTGAAGGGTTGCTGCCCCCCTCCGTACTCTGTGCCTCAGAGTTAATCCTGCAGATTGGTTGCCTAGACTTCAGCAGATCGTTAGTGCATCCATCAAGATTGACAGTCTTGGTCTTTGTGGAGGATTTATTGTTTCCGTCAGTGTCGCCTTTGCTGCTTGAATATTTCGTTCCTTCACCTTCCTGTAGGCTGTTACTGTTATTGGCTCTCCAATCGCATATTGCCATGTCATGCTTCCATGCCACATCATCCTGGGGTCCCTCCTTCACTGTTGTATCAGTATTGGACTCCACAGCTTCCATGGGAGGCCTGAGTACGTACTGTTGTGTTCCTAGTTTATGCAGAACTGGGCCACCCACCTCTTTAATTTTAATTCTAAAGCCTATATCTCCAATGGATAGCACCATCTCTGCCTCAATGTTGTTGAAGATATTAGTATCTATATGGACATGCATTACCTCAAAGGAGTCTGGGTTGTCAATATTTTCAACCATGCTTTCAATCCTCCCCCATTGTTCTGCTATTCGGGTAAAGTTGTCCCTATGCCACCCAATTGGCGGCACACCTAGTATTTGAAGCCATACTCTGCGTGTTTCGCATGACTCATATTTATCCCATGGCTTAATGTCAATAAACCACTTGGATAATCCCTGAGATTCTTGTAGCGCTTCGTTCATGTTCTGACTTGAGGCAAATGTTAGAACGAACTTAAATTTACTCAGTGCTGTGACCTTGGAGCATCTTCCACATTCTCTGGTTATGGTCATGGACAATGCTCTAAGTTCCCAAGGATGCTCAGCTGTGCAAATCAGACTTCTTTGTAGCCATTCCAAAACATTGTCATTCACTTTTCCTTGTAACTGCTTCACTTTTTGTTCTCCTTCTTGACTCAGCCTAGTATCTTCTTTTGGTGCTTCTTTCTTCCTCCAGATTTGGTGAGTCGTTGATGGTGCCTTGTTCCCCCTATCTGCGACTTTGTTCCACGTACTTCTTCCTTCTTGGCCCTTCCCATATTTAGCTAGTTGCACCCGAATCTGTTGGCCTCTAATAACACTGTTATTATACTTCCCAATGCTTTTGATTGCCTCCTCCCTTTTCCAGAATCTTACAAAACCATATCTCCTATGATTCCTTCTGCTCCTCCTCGCCGGTATGTGGACATCCCTTACTCTCCCTGCTCGCAAGAAGACACCCCTTAGCCCATATGGATCTATTTGGGAGGGAAGATTGTCCACAAATACTGAGTATCCGCGCGCCTTTTCTCATTGATGGTCATATGATTTTGTCTAATTAAACTATCTTAAGTTATTTATTGTGTAATGCGTAAGGCAAGAGTATTAGTGATCTGTATTTTTAATCCAATGAAATTTTAACCTGGATCAATTCCTACTTTTTTTATCTCTTTATTTATTCTAAAGAATTTATTTCACAAAAGTTGAATTACTAAAGCTATAATAGGTAAAAATCATTTATAATTTCATTTTTTAATTTGCAAAACTCAAACTTTAAACTAGACCTAATCAAATTGAAGGTCAGGTCTGATTGAGGGTCAGGTCATGAGGGTTGGAAGACATGATTTTCTCGACCTTGTCCCTACCCAACCCTGACCCTGCGGGTACCATCGGGTCAGACCTGACCTTTAAATATTCTCGATACAGAAAATGATATTTTTCACTATATTTTCTTTTTATTATAAAGTTCGAAATTAAATATATTGCAAAACAAAAGGTCAAATGATAATATAATGTTCCAATGAAATGTATCGCAATTACAAACATTATAACGTGTAATTTAGTGATTAAAACGATTAGTTCATTGAGACAGCTACTCCAAAACATTAGAGATGGCGCGTCAGAATGTCACAAGTCAGTGAGATTTAACGGAAAGAGGCTGAGAGAAGACAAGAAAGTAGAAAGCGAAAAAGATTTTCAACAAATGAAATCCAAAATATCTTGTTTTGATTATAAATTTTAATCTTAAATTTTAAATTTTTTTAAAAAGTGAAGGCCAACAGATCGGGTAAAATGGTCAAAACCTCAATCCAAGCCCGACCCTCATCGTAGTTTGGTACCCTCAATTTGAGGGTTGGAGCGGGTTAGAGACCAAAAAGTTGACCTTGACTCTCATTTTTGACGGTCGGATCCGAACGGAATGGATTAGGTGGGGCCCCGATATGTTGATTAGATGTACTTTGAACTCATTAATAAAATTAAAATAGCAAAATATTGAAATCAATTTGTAATGATCGGCATAATAATAATTATTAGCCATTATATCTAGGCCCCACATGGCTCAGGATGGGAGGTTGTGGCGGGATAGGATTAAGGTCTCTAATTGAAGGGGATCGACTTCGTAGGTGACAGCAGCTTCGGTGGGGTGGGGCGGGTAGGTTTTGGCGTGCTTGTCTGCAGATCGTGCGTTTCTGGGATGTGACGGCATCAAGCGCTCCTAGTTTGTTGAGGTGTGTCTCCGCTGTCTCTTTATTTGCTCTCTTTATTGGCTCTCTGGAACCTTTTATCTTCCTTGGTAAATGGTTCTGCAATCGTTTTCTCTTTAAACCTTTTTCACAAAACTGTTTTATGGGTCTTATGGAATCAACCTCTCTATGAACAGGAATACCGATAGAAATAAGGTTGTCTACAGTTGAATCTTTTCAGATCTCATAAAAGCAAAATCCATACTGAAAATTTGTTGTTATTGTTGTTCTATCAAGGCCCCAATATCAACTACACCAATTCACAATATTAGAATGGCGCTCAATGGAATGTACATTTCTCTGGGTCATAGGTTACCGTGAAAAACTCGCATTACAATACATTGACGGCATTGACAAACTTTGAATGCACACGTCAATCGAAATATGGCACGGTACTTAATACGAAAATGACAGAGGTTTTAATTATATATGATAAATGGGTCATTTGGTTTGGATACGAATCAGATCAAGTTCAGGTTAGGTCATATTTGGATTAAGTGATATTTTGGATTATTTCGGTTTGAGTTGATATGATTTAGGTCGGGTCGATTTCGGATCAACTAAATTTGGTCAAATATACTAGTCATGTCAAAACAAGCAACTTTGTAAAAAATTTCGGGTTGGGTATGGTTCGATTCAGGTCAATTCGGATTTCGGATTCACTTTCGGGTGAGCATATTTCGGATATGGGTCCGAATAGTTCGGTTCTGATTTCAGATCAGTTTTACTTGGTCTAGTTTTAATCAAAAAATTAATATATTATATATGCACGATATGAAACGAAAAATGATGGGTTTAGATAATTAAAAATATGGATTCTTTTTATAAAAAATAATTTATAATTATATATGCATGATATAAGATTACATATTAACTATATTTTTTATTACTTATGTCAATATAGATTGACTTCCCGAAAGCATAACTCATACCAAAATATGGTGGTGGTATTGTATATCGATATAAGTTGATTCATATATTTTAACACTTATTCCTCTTAAACAAAATTTTATATTCAAGTCAAACGAATACACAATATATAATAAGAATACACAATATATAATGAGAGAGTTCAATTCCTTTATAGCTAATAATAACTCGACTTTGGTAAAAAAAAGCCTAAATATCAAAAACTTCTATCAATTATAAAATTATTTTTTATTTATTATTTTATTAATAAAAATAATTTATTAAGACATAATTTATATCTATCGATATCATCTAACTGACACTTTTTTTTTGGGAGATCACCCAACCGTCACTCTTTAAATCATATTGAGACCTAAAGAATTAAAATTTCTTCATTTAAAAGTTAAGGAAGACATGTTACTATTATCCTTCGATGTACGTTACTGCACCGACTGAGGCTCAAAAGGGAGTGATCCGGGGAAATAATCTAGCTGGCGATTTCCATTAATGGCTGGAGTATGGGTCATATGTATGCATTCAAGGGAGGCTTGATAGGGATGCAAATACTGAGTCGGCTAATCGCAACAACAACAACAACAACAAACTTTCAGTGTGAGTCCCGCTTTTATGGGGTATGGGGAGATCCAACTGTATGCAACCTTACCTCTACCGGCATTCCGAGTTGGCTAATCGCCTTTCCATAAATAAATGCATATGCTTCAGAATCATGACTTAGAGCATTCTCAGTGGTAAGTCATTTTTTTTTTGTGGGGGCCTCTGTCACATCAGTTTGTGATTTAATTTTTTATCTTACAATTTTCACTCTTTATGATAGAAGGCTCATTACTTTGGCTCACTAAATAAAATAATACCCATTGACTCACTTTACAATACACAACTTTATTTTTATAATTAAAAAAGGAAACACTAATTGAAAACAATAAAAAAAAAAGGCCAGCTTGAAAGCTCGGGAGCCTCCTTAGTGACGCGGGCCTCCTCGCGAGGCACCGGCCACGAGGCGCCCATTGGAGCCTTTTGCTTGCCTCACCCCCTCTTCTCTCTCCTCTTTTTGCTTTGGGAGGAAACCAATGCACATGCTCTTAGTTATTTTATCTGGCCCAACGCCTGTGCCAACGATTAAGAAGATTTAATCCATATCGGGTTTAATTTGAGCTATATTCTTCAAGTCGGCTAATATCTCCATATAATGTTGTTAATCACTTGCTTGATATTATTAGTTATATATATAATTTTTACATTTTGGCCTTAAGAATAAAATATTATCCAAGGAATTTAAGATTAGAAAAAAGTTAAAAAAAATTAGATTAGACAAAACTATGATAGATCCTAATAGTGACTGGCGGAAACTGCATGTTTTGGGTAATGAGCAAACCCAAAGGTGAGCCAATTTTTTTGCTCATCAGTTGGGGTTTATCACTGCCACATCAATATTCTCTTTAATTTTTTGCTTCACAATCCTCACTCTCTCAAGTGGAAGGCTCACAACTTTATCTCACCAAATAAAATAATACCTATGGACCAACTGTATAACAAATAACTTTATTTTTTGAATAAAAAAAGAAAAATTAATAAAAAATACTTTAAAAAATAAAACAACCCTGAAGAGTTGGCTCACACCGCTGAGCCTCCCCGTGAGGTGCAAATCACGAGGCTTCCGCTGCAGCTTATTGGCTCCCTCACTCCCTTTCTCTCTCCTCATCTCTGTCTCGCGAGGCTTCTGTTGCAAATGGCCTAAAGAGTGGGATGTGAAGTGATGGAGCAAAAGTTGGCGGGATTGTAGTCAGAATATACATTGTAATAAAGACTATACATTATAATACAATTTTTGAGTGATGGGAGAATCAAAGGGATAAGTGGATAACCCATTGAAACAATGCTTAAGGGTGTGTTTGGGGGGGGGGGGGGGGATTATTTTTTCAGAAAATCATTTTCCATGAAAAATATTTGTTCAAAAAAAATAATTTTTCACTTACATTTTTAACTGTTTTGTATAATGAAAAACCATTTTTTTCCACTTCATTTTTTACTATTTGATATAATGAACTCTCCGTCCTCACTTCATTTCTTTTTATCTTCAACCCCCTTCTCTGCTCACTACTCTGGCCTGACCCAACCAAAGAATTTTATTTCTCTTTCATCTTCAAAATCAAACTCAAAACATCAGTAAGAAATATAACGAGTAATAAACACAACAAAAGAGAGAGTCAAAATTAATGAATCTCAATTTTTTCACTATTCTCAAGGATTACCCAATTAACTTTGCATGATATTAAACCCAAATTAAAGAAAATGACGAACAGGGAGATGATAGGTGTCTCAAATTACGAAGTTCTTCAAAAGGGCAACAATACAACGTTAGAAAACTTAAGAAATAATTACAGAGATTAACGATGGAAATCATCGATGAACATGATGAACATGAAGAAGATGGGAAGAATGAGAGACAAAATGAGAGTGAAATTAGAGTGATTCTATGCACAATTAAAAGAAAATAGAACGAGAGACAAATTGCGCAACGAATGGACTTGGAAAATCATTTTCCCTGCTTTTTCAAGAGAAGATAATTTCCTTCAAATGAGGTAAAATGATTTTCCCCTGAAAATGATTTTTCCCTCCTTGTTTTATCAAATTGCGTAAAATAAAAATATTTTTTGAAAAAATAATTTTTCCTCTTACCAAACACATCCTAAACAGAAAACTTAAAAAACAAAAAATACAACATATAGCCATATAGGTCTCTAGAATATGCAAATATTCGACGAGGTGACTTATGTGAAATTGCACAGCAATTTCCTACATGTGAAAAGTAGTTTATCAAAAACAATGAGCAAAAAGGAAGAAAATTCTCTACTATCTTATTTGATTACTCATGTTTTTCAATGTTCCTATAAAGGCATATACTATCAAGTATAGAATTTCACAGATTGGTTTAAGTGATTTAACACTTGTTAATATTAAACAAGATCCCGAGTTCGAGTTTTGTTAATGTAGAAAATCTATGATCAGAGAACTCTATTTCTTATTTGATCAAAATTTGCTCGACTTTAATGAAATTAATAATAAAAGTAAAGATTTTTCCTATAATTTAACAAGAGGGACATAGTTTCTTTTTCTTTTTTTGATATTTTTGCATGCATGAGCGTGACAAAAATATTATTGTTATTGTTGTTATTAGAATAATTATTTTGTTAACATTTTTCTATTTTAGAAAATGATAATTATGTATTTTGATAATGAATGTAGTTAGAACTAGAAGGGTATATATGTCTTTCTGATAATTAAACAGATTAATTCAGTGATATCCCCTAAAAGGAGTACAATTTGAAATATACATCGGAGAGATTATAATATAATTTTGAATTGACAAAGCGAATAAAAGAGGGCAGCCGTAAGGCCAAGAAAAATGAAAAGAAAGACGGATACTTCAAAAACAGTCAAACATAGTAAGTTCTGGGAAACTTCCCAGGTGAAGGAGGAAGCTTTTAGATTCAAGTTTCAACTTTCAACGCAGAGAAGAAACCAGCGAAGGGGTCGATTTGATTTCTGGTATCTTCGTTGATTAATGATTATTCTGCTCCAATCAATTCATGCTAAATCTTTGCCAAATTACAACAATGTAAAACTTATTTGATATTTTTCCATATTTTAATTGAAGGAATCTAGCTTTACGTTAATGTTTTTCCCCCAAATTTTGTGTTAAGTAGCGATGAGGCTTGAATGTACTTTGTTATTGTCCTGTGTGAACCCCATTGGGAATTGAGGAGATAGAAGGGGTTTTACTAGTGTTGAGTTCAAAGAAGAGTACGTGATTCGGTGTCATCTCTACTGTGACAGTAAAAGTCAAGTGAAGTTAAGTGATATATAGTTGTTGTCACTCATCAACTAGCTTAGCTTAGGCTGGCTTATTTAGGTTACTCAAGCAATGGAAAGGCAAGTGAAGTTCGCCTTCCAAACAACGTGTGGTACATAGCGGCCATCACAAGGTAACTCTTGATGCCGCTCTTTTCTCTCTCTGGCTATAATAGCTGCAGTTTTACACCAACACGATGATCTTTCACATTCATGGATGTCATAAGCACATACATATATATATATATATATATAGTTGTTAATTAATTAGGTTTCTTGCAGTGATTGTGAGACTAAAGTATAATTTTAGTTGCAAACTATACATGACTTCAGAATCAAGCTAGGACGAACTGGTTGCTTTAGCCTCTTTTGATTGATTCCTTATCCATATCTATCTATTTGCTTGAAAATCTAACAGACTAAGGGCTTGTTTTTTTCGGTAACTTGGGGTCGATAAAAGACTCAAGTAGGTTGAGATAGGTTGAAGTAGGTTGATTTTTTTATCTAATAAATTGAACTTGGTTAAAATAGTGAAAGTGAGTTGAAGTGAGTTAAAATGAATTGAGGTTGATATTTTAGAATTAGTCCACGAAAAGAACAGGCCTTAAATTGTTCATTTAAAAGTTGGGGTTAGGGTGATTGATCACTTTATCATCAGCAAAATTGGACCTTTTCAATTCCATGGCTTCCCTTTTCCCCTCATCAACGCAAGCTTTAACTATAACTAGAGTTGAGAAAGTCTGACTTGACATGAGCCCGACCCGAAATTACTGAGAGAAACATGAATTCGACCTGAACTGAATCGATTTCGACCCTAAGTCGACACGATTTAAGCGTTTAGTGTGAAAATTTATTATTTTTCAATTTTAAGTAAATCGAAGCTATTTTCAAGATTGACACGAAGTTGACTCATATATTAAATGGATTGATCCAACTTGACCTGTTTTTTAGCTATAACTATAACTCTTCCTTTTTCGTCTCTCTCTTCCTTCTACATGCATGTGGCTCTACTCTCTCTCCACTTGGCTCTATTGGCCGATCACATGACCTGGCAAATGAATCATTCGGTTCGGGTACGGGTCGAGTCAAGTTCGGATTAGGTGACATTTTAGGTCGTTTCGGTTTGGGTCGAGTATGGTTCGGGTCGGGTCGATTTCGGGTCAACCAATTTTTGGTCAAATATGCTCGTCATGCCAAAACAAGCAACTTTGTAGAAAATTTCGGGTCGGGTATGGTTCGGATCGGGTCAATTCGAATTTCAAATCCTCTTTCGGATATCTGATCGGGTATGGATCCGGATCGTTTAGTTCGGGTTTTGAGTTTCGGGGTCAGTTTTGTTAGGTTGATGCACTAATTAAAGCACAATACCATTGCGTACAAACAAACCTAAAGTTGAATGTTGATATTGAAGCGTGGAGGGGAAAAAAGCATTAATTATACTATAACAAGATAGCCCTGACGTCTAAAAACACCATTTGAATTTGGAGTTTGGATATTATATACATAGAATTCCCTCATTTTTTAGAACAACATAATGTGATAAGGGGGAATCCAAAATGAGACCTAATGTACTCAAGACTTCAATTTTAACCACTTGGTTAATATCTCATCGGTTAGTGATTTATATTTCTAATCCAATGAGATTTTAACCTTGATCAATTCCTACTTTTTTTATCTCTTTATTCCAATTAATTTATTTCACAAAAGTTCAATTACAGAAGCTGTAATGGGTAAAGCTCCATTATTATTTTTTTTATTTACAAAACTCAAATTTTAAAATAATTAAAATTAAAATAGCAAAATATTCAAATCAATTTGTAGTGATTGTCATAATAATCATTATTATTAGACACTCTATATAGGCCCGAATATCAACTACAACAATTCACAATATTAGGGCATCCCCAGCCACTACCCGTGAGCCCCCCCCACGCGGGACACCCACCCCCCTCCAGCCACTGCCACGCGTGTCCCTCCACGCAGTCCTCCACGGCCGGTCGAGTCTCCTTGCGTGCCACTCCTTCCTTGTTTTTTTTTTGTTTTTTGTTTTTTGTGTTTTTTTTGAGGTTATAAATAATTTTTATATGATTAAAAAAATAGGTTGTGTGTTATGAAGTAAGTCCATGATAAATTTTTTTATTGGGTTATTCAAATTGAAGTTCTATGAGTTGAAGAAGTAATTAAATGCAAGTTCTAAAAATATAAAATTTTTACTGATGTAACAAATTAGAATTTCAAAAAATGAAAATTGGATTGGGGATGCCCTTAAGATAGTGCTCAATAGAACGTACATTTCACTGGGTCATGGGTTACCGTGAAAAACACTCGCATTACAATGCATTGACGGCATTGTCAAACTTTGAATGCACGCATTAATCGAAATATGGCACGGTAATTAATGCGAAAATGGCAGAGGTTTTAATCAAAAAATTAATATATTATATATGCACCATATGAAAAGAAAAATGATGAGTTTAGATAATTAAAAATATGGATTCTTTTTATAAAAAATAATTTCTAATTATCTATGCATGATATAAGATTACATATTAACTATATTTTTTTATTACTTATGTCAATATAGGTTGATTTTTCCGAAAGCAGAATCCATACTAGGATGTGCTGTTATTGTATATCAATATAAGTTAATTTAGATATTTAGACACTTGTTCATCTTAAACAAACTTTATATTCAAGTCTTATATATAAAAAATATATAATGAGAGAGTTCAATGCTTGTATGATTAATAATAACTCGACTTTGATAAAAAAGCCTAAATATCAAAAACTTTTATTAATTATAAAATTATTTTTTATTTATCATTTCATTAATGTAAATAATTTGTTAAGACATAATTCATATCTACCGATATCATTCACCGGCACCCTTTTTTTTTTTTTCTTTTTTTGGGATCTCCGAACCGTCAATCATTTCTATCATATTAAGACCTAAAGAACTAAAATGTCTTAATTTAAAAGTTAAGGAAGACACTTTATTATTATCCTGCGGTGTATGTACTGCACCGACTGAGGCTCAAAATGCAGTGATCCGGGGAAACAATCTCGTCGGTGACTTCCATTTATGGCAGGGAATATGGGTCACATGTATGCATTCAAGGAAGGCTTGATAGGGATGTTAATACTGAGTCGGTCAAAGTCTATAACTTTATATTATACTATTAGGAGTGCGAACTCCTACAAGTTACGTCAACACTATATATTAAAATTTGTTTATATGACAGATACACGCTGAAAAAATATATATACAAGATTAGAGGAGTATATACTCCTAGGCGGCTACTCGATTACTTGTCTTTCCATAAATGCGTATGCTTAAGAATCATGACTTCTTTTATTTGACCCAGCGCCTATGTAAGCGATTAAGAAGATTTCATGATTTTCATCCATATCGGCTTTAATTTGAGCTATATTCTTGTAGTCGACTAATATCTCCATATAATGTTGTTAATCACTTGCTTGATATCATCAACTATATAATTTTTGAAATTTGGCCTTGAGAATTTAAGCGTTACGGGATAAAATATTATCCAAGGAATTTAAGATTATAAAAAAGTTAACAAATTTAGATTAGACAAAACTATGATAGATTCTGATAATGGCTAGTAGAAACTGTATGTTTCGTGTAAAAGAGTGGGACGTGCTTTGATGGAGTGAAAGTTAGCGGGGATTATAGTGAAAATATACAACGTAGGGTCTGTTCTTTTTGTGGGTAAATTGAGGTGAGTAAATTGGTGAAATTGATTGAAATAGGTTAATGCAGGTTGATTTTTTTCATATAATAAATTGAACTTAATTAAAATAGTGAAAGTTGACTGAATTATGTTGAAGTGGATTGAAATAAATTTAAGTGGGCTGAGGTTGATATTTTAAAATGGATCAACGAAAAGAACAAACTTGTAATATAAGCTATACATTATAATATAATTTCAAGTGATGGGCGAATCAAAAGGACAGCCCATCGAAATAATGCTTAAAAAGAAATCTAAAACAAAAAAGATAAAGGACTCAAGCATATGCAAATATTCGATGAAGTGCTTTATGTGAAATTTCATAGCAATTACCTACATGTGAAAAGTAGTTTGCCAAAAAGAATCAGCAAAAAAGCCAAAAAGGAAGAAAATTCTCTACTATCTTATTTCATAGCAATTACCTACATGTGAAATTTCATAGCAATTATTATTATTATTATTATTATTATTATTATTATTATTATTATTATTATTATTATTATTTTGTTAACATTTTTCTATTTTAGAAAGTGATAATTATGTATTTTGATAATGAACATGGTTCTGAAAAAAGTATTTTCATGTTGGTAAGAGCCTGTGCAATTGTGATTCATAATTTTGGATCACAGGTGGAGACCCACACTCTCCAAGCCAACTTTTTATCTTTTCTCTACATTTTATGGATCACCAACTTAAATCGCTAAATAAAATAATATTTTATGGACATCACCATTAACATAGTATTGAGTTTTAGACTTTTAAGGATTTAGTTGGCCAAAAAAAAGAAGAAATTGTGTGGAGGGGATCACGAACATGAGCTAGACTGTAGAATGGACAAAGTAAATCACTGATGTATGATGTTTTTTTCAGTGTGAATCAAATTTTTAACTCGGGGGAACCTTCCCTCATAAACCGTGTTCAAAACAAAGAATCTTTAATACTTTCGATAAATGTCAGGTTCTTTAGTTTTCATTTTTTTTTCTTTTGACTGAACCAGAGAGCTGGTTCGATAGTTAGAACTAAAAGGGTATATATGTCTTTCTGATAATTAATCAGATTAATTGAATGATACGGTGATAACCCTCAAAAGGAGTACAATTTGAAATATACGCCAGAGAGTATAATATAATTATCGATTGACAAACCGAAGAAAAGAGGGCAACTGTAAGGTCAAGAAAAAAGAAAAAAAGACGCATTACCAAAAACAGTCAAATAAAGTAAGTTCTGCGAAACTTCCCAGCAACTTCCTTTGAAGGAGGAAGCTCTCAGATTCAGGTTTCAACTTTCTACGCAGAAAGGAAAGCAGAAGCGCGTCGATTCGATTTCTGGTATCTTCGTTGATTAATGATTATTCTGCTCGAATCAATTTATGCTAAATCTCTGCCAAATTACAGCAATGTAAAGCTTTTTTGATTGATTTTTCCATATTTGAATTGAAGGAATCTAGCTTTCCGTTTATGTTGTTCCCCCAAATCTTTGTGTTAAATAGCGATGAAGTTTGAATGTACTTTGTTATTGTCTTGTGTGAACCCCATTGGGAATTGAGGAGGTAGAAGGGGTTTACTAGTGTTGAGTTCAAAGAAGAGTACGTGATTCGGTGTCATCTCTCCTGCGACAGTAAAGCGATGGATGAGTTTAATGGGTCTCCGTACCGCCGGCATAAAGATGAGGAGGCTGGAATTAGCCGATCTGGGGACTGTTCCGATGATGAGGTTGATGATAGCCCCTTTGATATCACCAGTACTAAATTTGCTCCCATCGAACGTCTTAAGCGGTGGAGGGTATGTTTTCTTCTTCTCATCCCCCTCCCAAACAAATTTATGCGTGTTTATTTTGAATGGTCTACTGTTGGATTTATTTGTGTGTCTGGGTATTTTTGTTTTTCTTTATTTGTTGTGTTTTATTTTGCAACTGGTTTTGTGGGTATTCATGAAAAAATGAAATTTGGGTTACTTTTAATCTGGGAAAGTTGCGGTGGCTGCTGGGTAATGAGTCACGAGCAATGATATTAGTGTCTTGTGGAACTGCTTGTGGTTATTTGACAACAATATTGGAATGAGCAAGTGGGGTTTGATTAAAGGGGAAAGTGGAGAGGCAACGAGAGTTATTCTGGCAATGTTCTGGCACCGGTATTCATTGTGGGAGGCAGGAAGGTTGGGTACCTATCCCACATTCGAAGATATGAGAAAGAGGGACTAATCCGTCAATGTTTCGGCATCTAGTTTGTCTCTTATTTGGGTGCCTAAGTGAGCCGGCTTTCTATGCATATTAGTACTTTTCAAATGTACTATTGATTGGGGGTGTGATTTGCTATGCTCTGCATTGGATCAGAGGGAATATGCAATGGACGACAAACTTCAAATCCGTAGAATTCGATAAGGCTCTAAGCTCGGTTATGTGCATGGTGTTGCGGCAATGGTGTTGTATCATTCACGCTCACTTTTGCCGCTTGACGTGCTGAGAATGCTTGTAATGCATTGTGTGGCTTGTATGCTATCAGACTGAGTGGACAATTGGTATTGTTTTCTCTAAAGGGTCCATGGTTGCTTCCATACATGAACAATGGTGCCAATTGTAATATCATTTGTGCTCACTTTTGGTGCACAATATCCTGATAATGCTTGTAATGTTCTGTAGCTCAACGATAATAAACGTGTCCCTTCAGTCCATGTTAACAATTGAATTGCGCTCAATGGCCCCCTTCTGACCATAGTGGGAAGCAGGAAGGTAAGTTGGGTACCTATTCCACTTTGGAAGATATTATGGGAAAAAAGGGACAATTTGTAAGCTGTACTGAGATAGCAAACACTTCCCTTTTCAATGATGAGGACAATGTTCTTTTGAAGGGTTGGTATTTGATCATGAAAGGGGGGCAATGGCCTAAAGGTTAGTTTCTGGTCACGAATCTTTTGGCTATCTCACCTGTAACATTAGGGTGTTACATCCAAGAGTTGTGGGATTACAGCTGTCCATGGGTCATTTCCCAAATTTAATTTCAGAATTACAACTAAAGAGTTTTTGAGACCTTTCCCTGGAAGTTACTTGGGTCAATGTCCTTTGTTGAGGATGAGAAGTTCTTCAAATCTTAACATTTCTTAAAGCCAATATGTGAGACTTGAGAGCACAAAGTTGTTACGTGTTAAATCTAGCAGCATGGATGCACGTGTTATGTCTTCAGTGAGGAACTGTAACATTTATTGTGGCAAAGCTATGGCCTGCATAGATTTTAGGACATGAACTTGAACCGGCTTTCTTAGCAACCTATCATGCATGTTGAGGTGAAATTCTTGGTGTCATGACGAGTACTTCATGGAATGGCCTTGCTCCGACGCCTATGGTTTCCCCTTTGATGCAAGTTCTGATTATTTTGGTTTGATAGTTATTTGCTTTTCAAACAATGTCTACAACAACAATTCCCATTGTGGGTTCCGCTTGTTCAGGTTCTGAGGAGATATAAATGTAAGCAATCTTACCTTTGTAGGTATCAGTACTCACAAAGAGACCGATTTCAATAGATCCACAATTTTTTTTTAAGAAAACATTCGGAGTTTAAAAGCTTTAGAAACAAAAACGTGAACTAAACACAACTCAAAATAATCAAGCCTTCTTAGTAAATACATCAAAGCGATACTCGTAGAACCACAAATAGCGGAAAATAAATAAAAGCCATTACAACCAAAAGGAAAATAACTAGCATGCATAAATGTTCGAAGCGCATACTAAGTGATATCTAGGGCGATAGTTGGCTTTACATGATCTCCGGGATTCAGGGAAGGCTTGTGCCAAACTACATATAGTCATCAACCTTACTTTAGATGTCCACAACGTCCTTTTTTGAGCCATGTCCTCCGTTAATCGTATAGTTCTCATATCGTGTCTAATAATTTCATTCCAACTCTTTGTAGGTCTACTTCGACCTCGTTTACCGTTCGGAGGAATGATCATTTCACAACTCCTCACTAGTGCATGTATACTCCTTCTCCTTATATGACCAAACCATTCAAGTTTAGCCTCTCTCATCTTATCCTCTGGATGTCATTTTTACTTTGTCCCTAATCATAGATCACTACATTCTCCTCCCCCACCTTTACTTTTCAATCAATGTTTATCCCTTACATATTTTGGTTCTTTATTTGTATTCTATGTTTGAGCATAATACATATTTTGGTCCATATTATGTGATACTTATTAGTTTCTTGCATATGGAAGATGAATAATTGAGTTTTATGTTATGAATATGCACCATCCAGTAATTTCATCTTGCTATGGAGGGTAGGGGCTCACATCAAGAGCTCAAGTTTGAGCATTTTGTGTACTATTTAAGGAGTAATTGTAATACTTGCAGTGGTAAGCTTTTGAAGTTTGCACTGTCACAGTGAATGTATGTTATGAATAAGCTTAATGAGGCCAAAGTAGGAGAATCTTCAGTTCATAGGGTGTGGTGGGATCTAACCACTCAGGGGTGCTTCACTGTTAGATCTTTTTATTTGAAGCTTCTTGATGGGAAGTTCCCACCACAGGAGATTCATTTTGAAAAAGGCTTCCCTTGCAATCTCAGTTGGAAGTCCTTGGCCCCCTTGAAGGTTTCGTTCTTTGTATGGGAAGCTACACATGGGAACATTTTAACGTGTCAGGTTGCAAGCATTCTTTGGGGTCTAGCTTTTAGTTGTTTGGGAATGTCCTGGGTTGCTCTTGATTCTATTAGGAATCATTTTTTTGCTTGGGAAAGTTCCTTTGGTAGGAAAATTAAGAAGAAGAAGAAGGAGGATGTCACGGTCCTACCTCTTGTCATCTTTTGGAGTATTTGGAGATAGAGAAATAGAAGAGTTTTTGATAACATATATACTTCTATTCAGCATTTGAAAGAGAATTTCATCAAAATTCTCTTCTTTTGGAAGAATGGGAAGTTTATCTCTTCTTTTATTGATTTGGCAGATTGTGTGGATACTTTATACTTAGGTTGTAAATAGCCTTTTGTAGAATGCTCACTGTGCAACTGAGCTTCTTTTTTCTATATTAATATATTATCTTTTCCTTATAAAAAAAAGAAAAGTAAATGTATGACATAATACTAATGACAAGTGGATAGCGATGACATTCGTACTTGATACGATAATAAAGACGTAGCACAAAATGTTCCGACCTGAACCCGCTCGAAAGTTTTGGGTTTTAAACACAATTTTCTCGACCCGAACCCGAAATAAACCGAACCCGAAAAACCTGTAAATTTTTGGATCAAACCCGACTCGAACCCGTCCGCTAGACCCGAATATTATATACTTTTTATTTTCTTTAATTTTTTCTTCTTAACAATAATAGTTTTTCATTATAACGAATTGTTTAGAGAGACGTTATACAATATGGTTCTCGTTTTTTTCCCATAAAACGTCATATACGACTTATAAATGGTATAGTTTTAGAAAATTGCCATGAAACAACTCTAATGTTAACAAAAAGAATTTAGAATTAGATAAGTATTGAAAACGTACGAGTCATATCATTATATCATTGATAAAATAAATACGTCTCATCGCATTTTAAATAAGGTTATTCTATAAGAGTCTAAAATTTCGATTTTATAATTAATAGATAATTATAATATTTTGCGCATATATAGTATTCTTTCGTTCGGATTCCTTCTAATTGGTCTGAATCTAATACAATGTTGAGCAATGGACTAACTTATGTTTGTGTTAGGATTGACATACTAATAAAGCATGCCTGATTAGGTAATGTTAGGTTAATTAATGAAACATCAAATTATTAAATGGGCTATTAACGGGTCGAACCGCTCCGATTCGTTAACATGCTTTAGCTGGGTCAACTCATGAATGACCCGACCAATTATTAATATTTTAATATACGAGTCAACCTATCCAAATGTGACTCATTGTCCAACTACACATGAATTTCATATATTATGTTGAAAAGTTTGGATATTTTTAATATTCTTTGAAGAAATTACAACTACAATGCTGGTTCATTAAATACAAACATTTTAAGAAATAAATATGTCGAATTTTTAATTTTGACAGAAAACAAATAATTCACTAAAAAGGTGCTTCAAACCCGTTGGGTTGATTCAAAACCCGTAAAACCGAAATACGTCTGTCCGTATTTTATCCGAACCTGCAATACACCCAATCCGTATTTTACCCGAACTTGAATACACCCGACTTGTATTTGACCCGTCTGCCTGAATTGACAGGTCCGTACACACCTTAGTATGATGCTAGGTTCATGCCTTGAAAAGATCCAACATATAACAGTAATGATTCATCATTTGAAATGTCGAAAGGTTCAGCAATTAAATCTAAAGATTCATTGAATGTAGATTAAAGGTTCATTTGAACATAAAAAATTGCAACTCAAGGTTTAAAATTGATTCAATTTAAAAGGATTTTATATATATATATATATATATATATATATATATATATATATATATATACGTATGTATGTGTGTAGATACAAACACACACACACGCACACATACATATTATAAGTGAGAGCAAATGTTATGGTTGCGACACGTGTCTCGTTGACAATTACTACTTTAGTATTTATTTTTTATGTTTCTAATTTACAGTTTAGTGTTAATATTAAAAAATGTATTTAATATTGGAGTTATGAAGAGTGCAAATGCTATGGTCTTGACTGATGGCAAGTGAAGAATTAATACTATAGTTGATTTAAATGGTATACTTTGGTTTAATGAGACTCTCAATTTCCTTTCCTTGAATTAAATAAATGAAGAAAAAACTCAGTGTTGCAAAGATTAATACATGCGTATTAATGAAGAGATTATTTTTTCAAATAAAAGAGAATATTATAACGGTAGCATTTTCACAATACTTTTAGTAACTCTAATTTAATATAAGCCCGTGTGTAGCAGGGGGTCAATCTCTTGTAGAATTAACTTTTTTGCTAGTCAAGAAATAGAAAGTCCTTGTGAAAAGTTCATCATTTAAAGAAAATGGTATAAAGAAAGTTAAAACAATAAAAAAAATTGATGAGAAAAATAGGGAGAATGTTCACAATTATAATTAAAAGTTCCACTAAAGTGAAGGTTCATCCGTTAATATAAAAAGTTCAAAATTTAGAATTTAGAGTTAAGAAGGTTGATTATGTAATTGAAATTCAGATGGGGATAATTCATTACCAAATGTTGCATTAGACATGAGTTCCTTAGCTGTACAACGACAACAACACCACCACCTCCTAGTGTGGGTCCCGCTTTCGCGGGGTCTGGGCAGATCCAGATGTATACATCCTTACCTCTACTGGCAGTTGAAATCCAGATGGGTTGATTATGTAATTGAAATCCGGATGAGTTGCTCAACAGTAATAGATCAAAATTAAAAATAGTCAGCTTAGCCTTGTTGTTGAGGGTAAATGCAAAGGGAAAAAAGTAAATCGCAAAAGCTTATAAATGTGCTTATGCAAATTTGAACTCTTGACCATCCATTTGACCACATATGCTTTAACCACCAGACCATTGTTGCTTCACTTGCTAATAATGCACTGCGTTTTTAATAAACTATTTTATTCACGCACGTGGGAACACACTTGTGATTTTGGGTGCTACCTTACTGGGTATTAGCGTGTCTAAGATAGATATGTCCTACTTGATATACGTTATTACATGTTTCCACTTAATTGGAATATGGTTCTCTTTCCCGTGACTCACTGTTTGACTGGAGTACATGATTCCTCTTGCAGCAAGCTGCGCTTGTTTTAAATGCTTCTAGGAGATTTCGCTACACTCTGGACCTGAAAAAGGAGGAAGAGAAGAAAGAAATAATACGGAAGATCCGAACACATGCACAAGTGGTGCGAGTATGTTTCTGAACTGGACAAACTCCTTTAGTTTGCGCTGGTCCACTTGAATTTGTTGTGCTTACCTTCTATTCTGTATTTACTGGTCCATTAGGCAGCAAATCTTTTCAAAGAAGCAGGGGAACGAGTGAAAGGTAATCTTATTTTGTCGTCGAAGTTCTTTCCATTTGCTTGGCGGTGTTCTGTTTTTTTGGAATTTCTTGTACATAATTTGCTACCATTCCTTACACAGGCGTGCAGCGGTGGTACTGATTTATGTATTAGTTATCGTACAGTTGTACTGGCATTTTTCTATCTTCCTGGGCTTATGCTAATTGTCTCACCTCTCTTTTCTTATTCCTCAGTAACCGAAGACTATCAGATACCTCTTGGTGGTGACTATGGAGTTCAACAGGGGCAACTTGCTGCTATGTCAAAAGAGCATGATATGTCTATTTTGCAACAATTAGGAGGGGTAAGCCTGCACCATCTCTTATTTGTTCATGAACATGTCGAAGCCCATCGTCATAAGGTCTTCTTGGCATGGTGCAAAAAGTTACAAGGACGATGTTTAAAAAAACATTAAACACCCGTTATGCTAGTAAACAATTTTGATCATAAAAGTTCATTGCCAATATACTCGTAAGGTACATTGGAGTCACTAAATAAGACAAAGAACTCCATATGATGATAGCATGTAGTAGCAGCAGATGCACATTATGCATCTCAGTCGAAGGGTAAAATGCAGTTAAATTTCTGGTTTTGACCGGTCTCTTGTGCTGGGGCTGCTCAAACAAGGTAATCACCTATCCAAAGAAAGTGACTATAAAAATACTGGGTTCTTATTTTTTGGGCGGGGGGAGTAGGCTTCTGTACCTTGTTCGTCTTATAGCTTTTATTCAATTTCCTGTATTGTGTCCTTCGATAAATTTTGAGTTGCTTTATATGCTCCGTGTTTAAGGTGACTGGCCTAGCTGAAAAGCTTAAAACCAATCTGGATAAGGGAATCCCAGGGACTGATGAAGATTTGCTGCAGAGGAAAAAGGGTTTTGGATCAAACACATACCCTAGGAAGAAAGGGCGTAGCTTTTGGGTTGGTTTCATTCTTTGATGATACTTCTGTGTCCTGGTGACATTTATGATGCATAACCTTACCTTGATTTATCTTCTATTCATTCTTAATAGCGGTTCCTTTGGGAAGCTTGCCAGGATTTGACCCTGGTAATATTGATGGTAGCTGCTGTAGCGTCATTGGCTCTTGGTATCAAGTCAGAGGTGAGTGGGGCCTGAAAATTTGTAGTATATACATATGCCCTTGTGTTTCATGAAGGTTGCTAATACGTAGATTATCTATGAAATTTGTCACACACAGCATGTAAAGTAGAATGTCTTTTTGTGCTGATTGCCAAGGTTACCAGAATTGGACCTGATTTAGTGGTTCAATGGTGTCTCCAACTGTGGTCTGATCTAGAGATAAGTGATAACCATCAGTCTGCTTTCGTGATGAACTCCAATGATTAGCTGAGCTTTGCAGTTACGTGTGGCTATTTATTCATTTGTTGATAAAATATTGGTAATTGGGAGATGCTTGAGGAGACCCAACATCCAATGCATTGATTTTTGGCAATAAAAAGTGTACCGAAAGAATTAGTGATATCTGAATTTAAATTCCAACATCATGTATTAGTTATTTATCTTTTCGATCACTTAGATTTGAGGTGCTTCTCTAAAATAGATAATTAAATTTTTTGGGAAACACCACGTGATAAGAGCACTCGGTACTATTTTAGCTATTGGGAAACACTACATGAGAAGAACACCCAATACTATTTTAATTATTCATACTTTTTTGGTGAAAAGTTTGAAACTACCAAATTTTGTTTAGTTTTTTAAAAAAGTTGGACGAGATGAATTTAGTTTGAAAGGTACTTAATTAGAACATTACTTTGAAAATTTCTATACCTATAAACCTAAATGGCACATATGCAATGTTGCATATTGAAATTTGTGTACTTGTAAACCTCAAGTGAATATTATGTAAACCTAAATTAAATAAATATTTCCTGCTCTAGATGTCAGTATTTGAGGCCTCTCCAGGATGTAGACCAAAAATAAGTGTTTATTCTAACCCCAATATGATGACTTCTACCTGAATCTTACCTCCCACTCCATGTTCTTAAGAACCTGATTGACCAACTGTTTGAAGTCCAGTCTAAGATTACCATCCTTTATTCCCTGTCTAAGATGATGTCCTCATGCTCTTCTGATATGCAGCTCTCTCTCTCTCTCTCTCTCTCTCATTGTGGACCGTCTCCATGTTCCTCAGCATATATATATCTCTATCTATCTATCTATCTACCTCCCTCCCTCTAGTGCAGCATGCACTAGTCTACACGAGATAAGAATTTACCTTCACTATTCCACCTCTATATAAGGGGACGTAGGCTTCTGTGTCAAGGCATGCAGTAAACGCCAGATATGCATGTTGCAATAGGGATGATGTCTACTAGGTGATTGTCCAAAGGAAGCTAAATGAACATTTCGTCGGACATCATTTAATTTTAAGAAATAGGAAAAATTGGACAAGCTAAACAAACCAATTGGCCAAAACAAAAAAAGAAAGAAAAGTAGTTCTGGACAAAGCTCCTGGTCCAGAATTTTAATGTCTGGATACATATCTCTGTCTGACAGCCTTACGTGAGTTCGGCCAACATAGATCTGTCATATTGTCATATTAAGCTCAGACAAGGCTTCACTTTTGCCCATTCTATTATTTGTTTTTCTTGTTTCTGATAGATCTTTGCTTGTTTCTTTGGAATTGTGTGCTGTCTAATGCGCAATATGTGTTGCCCTTTTGTACATGAGTGACATCCTGTTGGTGTATTTAAATAAAATAAAATAAAATTGCTGTCATCCTTGGATATTGACTTGACAAAGGTTGGACAGGGAATAAAAGAAGGATGGTATGATGGTGGAAGCATTCTCTTTGCTGTCTTCCTTGTTATTGTTGTCACAGGTATGAAAGCAATTTTCCTTCACCTATCAGTGATGGCCATATGTCTTGGAATTATTGCAGTATATTGACTTGATTCATCGAAGGTGAAGTCTCTTGTTTTCCACTAAAATCTTTCTGTTATTTTGTAGCTGTCAGTGATTACAAACAATCCCTTCAGTTCCAAAACCTCAACGAGGAGAAGAGGAATATACATCTGGAGGCAACTTCTCTCTCTCCCCCCCCCTCCCTCTCTGTGTGTGTGTGTGTGTGTGTTATTCCAGTCCATTAGAAATGAACTTGTCTTCACGTTCTGCTATTGAACTTACATTTTATGTGAACGCAGGTCATCAGAGGTGGTAGAAGGATGGAGGTTTCAATATTTGATATTGTTGTTGGTGATGTTGTACCTCTGAAAATTGGTGATCAGGTAAATTGGTTTTGATCTTCTGTGTCATTATTTGATATTGATTTTGCTTGCATTTGCTTAATTAGGCTTTATTATATGTAGGTCCCTGCTGATGGAGTGCTGATATCTGGTCATTCGCTTGCAATTGATGAGTCAAGTATGACAGGAGAGAGCAAAATTGTAAGCTCCCACCCATTTTTTCTTCCTTTATCTTTTTTCGGCTTTCTATCATATTTGAAATTTTGATAATTTGTTGTGGATGTCTACAGGTTGCTAAGGACTCTAAGTCACCCTTTTTAATGGCTGGCTGCAAAGTAGCAGATGGTTATGGGACTATGCTGGTGAGATTTGCACCCTGTCCTGACTACTGTCAGGCGTTTCTTGCTGGAAATATAACCACTGCCCGTTGCTTGAATGCATTCATTCTGGTAAATTTGGCTTCATGAGATTCTTACTTTTCCATGATGCACTTTTTGTCTTGAACTGATTTCAGGTTACAAGTGTCGGTATCAACACTGAATGGGGTATGCTAATGGCCAGTATTTCAGAAGATACTGGTGAAGAAACACCTTTGCAGGCAAGGTTTAAGTGGCCTTTGTTGTTTGCATTGGCATGGATGTTAATGTATGCTTGTGTTTTTGTTTGGTTATCTTGTCTGTTTTTCTTTGTTGATGATCATCTTATCTGTTGCAGGTACGTCTGAATGGCCTGGCAACTTTTATTGGTATAGCGGGCCTAACAGTTGCTTTTGTTGTGTTAGTCGTTCTGCTGACAAGGTAAAACTCTCACTTTTCTTTATAATTAAATCTTCCATTGAGGCATCATAGTCATAATTTACAGCATAGTGTATGACTTCCCTGTTCAGGTATTTTACTGGTCATACGAGAGATGTTGCTGGAAATCCCCAATTCAAGGCTGGAAAGACGGACTTCAATCATGCTCTAGATGGAGTGATCAAGATTGTTACTGTTGCTGTATGTGTACTCTTCTTACATAGTTTCCGTTCTGTTGAAATGGGTCATTTATATCTTATACGCATGAAAATTTTGCTATATGATATTGCAGGTGACTATTGTAGTTGTTGCTGTGCCTGAAGGTCTTCCATTAGCTGTCACCTTAACGTATGTTTACTTTTTTCATCTTTTAAATTTTCTGGATGTGAAATTTCTGATGATTGTAATGAATATCATCGTTTCAGTTTCTGTTCTGTGTTATTCTCTGGCTTGTTTTGGATTAAATTTGCCGTAAGAGTGAAAAGAGTTGAGATAGTACAGTGGTAATGAACTAGTGATCATGATAAGTACATATGCCAGAAAATGTATATGGCGCTTGTCCAGGGACACTAAGAAAACCAAATACCATCAGCTAATTGATATGCTGCTGGCATAATTGTTTGAGATGAAAATCGGCATGGGCAGTTTCTAACTGTCCCTTTTATCTAGGGACACCTTTAGTTGCTGGGAAAGAGCAAAATGATAGAAAAATGACAGAAACAAAATGCAAAATCAAATGACCAAGAATTAAAAGTTTATTAGTGTATTTTTAATTCAAGATTTAATGTCTGAACTAGGTTGAAGTTAAATGTATTGTTCCAGGAACAGTAAGCTGCTCAGCTTCTGGACATGTTTCTCATTTTTAATTCATAAAATCTTTTGCCCCTCCCTCTGTCTTGTATTTCTGATTGAGTTGCTTCTCTGGTGTTCTTGCAGTCTTGCTTACTCAATGAGGAAAATGATGAGGGACAAGGCTTTGGTTTGTATCTCTGGCTTTGATAATTCTCTTTGTAAGGATGCCATAGGAGTTCTTATCTTAGGTTCTATTTTTACCACAGGTCCGGAGGCTTTCGGCTTGTGAAACTATGGGTTCAGCGACTACAATTTGCAGTGATAAGACTGGAACCTTGACTCTGAATCAGGTCAGAACTTTGGCTCTGACATTTATGCTAGGTCGACTTCTTTAGAAGTTCTGGATTTGATGTCCATTTTCTCTTTCATTATTTTTTTCTCCTCAAATGCATGTGTAGATGACTGTCGTTGAGGCTTATGTGGATGGGAAGAAATTGGATCTGCCAGACAATGGCTCACAATTGTCTCTCACATTGTCCTCCCTGCTTTTTGAGGGTATCGCACAAAATACAACTGGCAGCGTTTTTGTGCCAGAGGTAAGCAGAGCAGTATAATTCTACGCCCCTTGGAATTTATGCTTTGCTAGTTTTGTAGTAATTTTTTGAGATGTTTTGATTATCACCTCTGGAAGTTGCAAATACTCTGATAGATGCTGATATCCTGTCAATTGTTTGTTTTCTTTTGCCGACTTCATCTCATTTGGTAGTTGATAAATGACATGGGCTGTCTTATGTGGAATGCATGGATTTGTGCTAGGAGTGTCGGCAACTATGAACAACTGGAAGCAGGATAGGCCCATTTTATAACTCTGGAGCAGTGCAAGCCAGAAATTATGTCAGAAATCCCCCTTTTGCACACTTCTCCTTGTTTGTTTCAATCATTCAGCCTCTTCCCTTAAGCTTGTGGTCGTACGATCTAGTTTTGAACCATCTGCTGCTGTAAATCTTTCATGAGAACCATGAAAATCAGCAGCACTGTACTGTTGGCTAGTTTTTTTAAACCGCAGCTAAATTATTAGTTGTATGACTTCTGTTGACCCTGAGAATACAAGAGGGGGAGGGTCTCATGGGGTGTCTCAATTGTTTTAGTTTCGTGCTACATAACGTCTTCCTTTTGTCCATATTCTTCATTGTATGAAATTAGATGAGGGTTTCATGCTTAGTGACGTTCTTTGCGGCTATATCAAAAGTTAATGTTACTCGCACATGGTTCTCAGATTTGTTTTTCTTGACACTTTGATCAAATGTTCCTGACAGGACATTTGTTCCTGTGTCTTGCACGAGTGTGGGATTTTTCAGTGTTTTTGGTGCTGAGTGCTGATATTTCTCGTTCTTGGTTTACTTTATTTCCTTTTTTGGGGGGGGGGGGTGTGACTGTTATGCCTGGTTGGACATTTGGCATTTCTGGATTTTTTTTTGGGGGGTAAAAAGGCAAAGAATTTTATTACCAAAATCTCCAGCCACCCTGCAAAATAATTACAGGGGAAGTACAATTCGTATTTACATGCTCAATTGTAAACACTCTCTCCATGACTGCACCTAGCTACCTAGAACCCTGTTGTGCCACAAAATCATATCTGATACTAATTTCCTGTTTGACAAACTCATAAACCATGTCCACAGGATGCTGCTTCTGATTAGGACACCTTTGATTCTTGTGATTCCAGATATGATGCTAATTTGCTGTGTAAACTTCAAAAATTATGTGTCTTTTCATTTTACCCCATCTTCCTGTAACAACCGATCATGTAATTGCTGCTGCAAATCAGTAGCAATACTAGACAAGTTTATCCAGTTCAATGCTTTTCCCTTATTGCCTGTGTACATGAGTACTTAAAAAACAGGTGCTTAAGTGCTTCCTGCTTTGCTGACAAAACATACACTATGTATCCATGCCAGGCATGAATTGCACTAGATTATCTGTTGTAGGGGTCTTTCCATGCATAATTGTCCACAGGATATAAGAGTGCTTGGGGATGTTCTGTCTATTCCAGACAGTTTATTTCAACTGCATTTACTTATACCTCGCAATTCCATAAATAATCGCTCTACACTGAATATTCCCCCCTGCAGGAGAGTTCCCACACTTAAAACCTGCTTCAATCCTCTCCTTTACCTAACAAAGCTTTTTTTCATACAAGCCACAGCCCGCTGTCTCCTACTGGCGGGTAATCCCGGCCAGAAACATTATTCAAAAATATGTTCACGAATCCATTTGATCCATTGACTGTCCTTCTCTCTTGCCAGGTCCCAAACATGCTATCACGGCTTTAGTCCCATTACTCTCCCCCCCCCCCCCAGTCCCAGGCCCCTGAACTTCGAAGGCTTGCAAACCAAATCCCATGCTACTGAAGGTATTGAGAAGCTGTCTTTCGTTCCCCAAAGATAATTCCTACAAAGAGGCTCAAAGTCCTTCAATCTTCAAATACCAGCTGAGGGAGAACAAACATTCTACACCGAAAACCAACTCACCCATCAGTGCAGAGTTAATTAAAATGACCCTTGCATCAAATGATATGTCTCTGCTCCCCCACATTCCCGCCAGCACAATCCATCTTGTTCAGTCTGCAGATGTAATGGGGACTCCCAAATGTCTAAACGGTAGCATTTTTTCTGCAAAACAAGCATACTCAAGCAGGTCCTGATTGGCAGGGCCTTGTGCCTCTCACAAAATAACTTGAGACTTGTTTCTATCAACTTGCAATCTAGAGGTGCCGCAAATTCCCTTAGAACATTAATTGCACTCTGAGTGGATGCCTGATCAGCCTTGCAAAACAGGATTAGATAATCTGCAAAGGATAAAGGCGAAGTTGCATACTCTTACACATAGGATGAAGCTTCAACACCCCATTTCTAGTCATTAACTTCAGCATTCTTGGTAGGTATTCCATTACAAGCACAAACAAAAGAGAAGACAGAGGGTTGCTTTGTCTTGCTCCCCTGCCACCAGGGGGAAATCTGTGAACCTGTCTAATGAAAGCAGATGAGGAAATATGGAAAATGCATCCCATATAAAAGAAGTTCAATAAAATTGCGTTGCAAGGAGTCACAAGCCATTTTCACCATGTTTCTGCTATATGTTATGCTCCCTTTTCTCGGATTTTGTAGTTTGTGCAATGAACAATTGTCAATTTGATCCCAAACTGGAATGACTATGGATTGAATCTGTATCATTTGGTTTTGTTTTTAAATGCAGGGCGGGGGAGAGGTTGAGATATCTGGATCACCGACTGAGAAGGCTATTCTGTCATGGGCAGTTAAGGTAGTAGCGTGCCTCCATTGTACTTGTGAATTTTAATAATGGCTTTATTTCATGTTGTTTCATGTATTGGCATAAAAATGTACAGCTTGGTATGAACTTTGATAGTAAAAGATCAGAATCTTCAATTCTCCACGCTTTCCCATTCAATTCAGAGAAAAAACGTGGTGGCGTTGCTGTTAAAACGGTATGTCAGTAAAACGATGCTGCAGTATTTTCTTTATTCTCATTTTTTTTACTTTCAATTGTGGAGCATATGCTTACATTCTTTTTTATTAGCTTATCCAAGTAATAACTTGTGTGTTTTCATTGCTTGGTCTTGGTCGTGGAGTATAGCACTACCTTATGTTGTCAATTGGCACATATGGTTACATTCTTTTTTCTAATGTTTCCAAGTAATAAGTGGTACTGTTGCTGGACTCAGTGCGTTCAAGATGTACATTTTTATTAGCTCATATCCGAAACATTCTTTTAACTATGAAAGACAATTTTATTGGCTTATCCAAATTATGCATAATTCCTTACCAAAATGAGGAAGCTAGGGCTTGGCAACTATAAGAAAAGGTTGATGGCGGCCCCTTAACCCCCCCCCCCCCCAAAAAAAAGCCTAAAAAAATGAGAAGAATTGAAGGTTGAAAGCTTGGGTTTGAGAGGACGCGGCTTCTATTTGAGAGCAAGACTACCTTGAACATAAGCTGGGGCCGTTTACCTTGAGTTGGCATGATGTAGGATGCTCTAAGAGCAATTCCTACAAAGGGGAATAATTGATGTAGGATGCTCTAAGAGCAATTCCCACACCAAAAAAATTCACACAAGAACTTTCAGTTAAATTCAATATCAATTCTGCTTGAGCCAAAAGGGATAATTCCTTCAAGGAGCGTCCTACCTCTTGGTGTGCTTGAGCCAAAAGACTTTCAAGTTTTTCCAACAATTCAAGGAGATTATTGGAAGATGGTAGCGAAGTAAGTAATTTGTTCCCAACTTTGAAGAGTTGATTCGGAAGATCTTGTTTCAATAACCATGCTGGTTTTAGCAACACCATGACAATGTCATGAATCTAAGTCACAACAATATGAAGCAGAGCCAGAACCAGATTCCCCAACAACTCAGTAACTACTTGTTACTTGGCAGCAGCAATGGCAGCAGCACAGGGATCGCTGCTGGATCGCAATAGCAGCAGCAAGGTGGTTTGAACCAGTACCAATAAGGGCTTTTTAGGGTTTCGGCGAGAGGCCGGTGGTGGAGGTTAGGTGGTGGTTGGCCGGTGGTGGCGACCTATGGGGTCGACAGTGGAGGTGGTTGACGGGAGTGGCAGCAGCTGCAGGTTAGTGGCCGCGGCTAGGGTTCAAGACTTGGTTGATTTTTTTTTTGAACATGTATGGACGAAAAGGAAAGAACACAAAGGGCAGCAGAAAGATCGCAAAGGCTCTGATACCAAATTGATGTAGGATGCTCTAAGAGCAATTCTTACAAAGGGGAATAATTGATATAGGACGCTGTAAGAGCAATTCCTATACCGAGAAAATTCACACAAGAACTTTAACTTAAATTCAATATTAATTCTTATTCATAATCTGCTTTCTTCAATTACATGAAGGGGTTTATATAACCAAGAGGTTAACTAGTATTAGGAAACCTAAATAATAAGATATAAACTAGAAAAGGATAAAAATATATAACCTAATATTATCATAATAGAGTTGGAAACTAAATGTTAATAAAATATCACTAAATATCCTTATTTTGGCTATCCTAAAATGTGTTTAAAAATAACCTACGAAAATAATGAAAAAATACAAAAGATCTCCAACATCAAAATATTCTAGTATCCTAAATCTTTTTACCCATTCTTTACTCTTATCCTGCATCATAGCATCACTAAATGCGACTGATCTTGTAGAAATTCCATAGGCTGTTTTTATCTGAAAAGAGTTTCCTCAATTTCTCTACAAAATGCAAGCGATCTTTGGGAACTTTGAAATTGGTAATATGGCTGATTCAAACAATGTGTGACACATTAAGGGTTTCTGAATTTTCGTGGCTTTGCTGCCACCTTCAATTTACACATAATTTCTTCAGGTTTTTTTTTTTGGGGGGGGGGGGGGGGGGGGGGGGGGGGGGGGTTGACTGGGGGTGCCAGAGGTTTGGGGGGAGGGGGGGGGGGGGGGCGCCCCCCCCCCCCCCCCCCCGGGGGGGGGTTTGGCGGGGGTGCCCCAGTGTTTGGGGTAAAAATCCCCCCCCCCCCCCCCCCCGGACACGATTTTTCTGGTTGGCTTAAACCACTGAAAAAATTATTAATGTGTGGATGCTCTATTAGTTCTCATTGGTACCTCTGTCCTGCATCCTAGTCACATGCACTTGAAGTCGCATCTTGCCTAGAAGGTCGTCTATGCGCTCTTTGTGATTCAGTGGAGCAAAATGGACTGCTGCAATTTCTTTCTTTTTATTTTTTACATGAGGGGTGGCTGTTGTAGAATTGCTGATTTCACAAGGACAGAGACTGATGTACTGTTATGCTCAAAGATATGACCCTTTTGAATGCCAGGACATAATCATCATGGAATTGTCCTCTTGGAATCTGGGAGAATGGGAATTCAATGGGGAAGCAAATTATGTAAAAGCAATTGCTTGTGTCACCATTATACTTTGATAGTGCTTGAAGGTATTGCAGTGGGTGATTGAAAATGTTAGATGACTAAAATAAGGCTAGAAGATTTACCCAGTGACAGATCGTGGCATAGTGACCCAAAATTCCCTCCCCCTCATCATTGTTATGTGGTCTTCGCTCTCCACCTATGTTGTCTTCACTCTCCACAGCTATTTCTGAAGAAGTTTCTATGCAACTCTCTATATCTGTTCTCTGTTGGTTGTATACCCATTTTTTGCTGTTAATTTATTGTGCTTCCTGTTCTTTGACAATAATTTGCAGCTTGATTCTGAAGTCCATATACATTGGAAGGGAGCTGCTGAAATTGTCTTGGCTTCATGCACTTCCTACATAGATGATAATGATCGCGTGGCTTCATTGGATGAGGATAAGGTGTGAAACAGTAAATCTGGGACAAGGTCTTTGTTCTTTGCTTAGGACTGTGCTAGTATTTTTTTTTCTAGCTTCAAAATTTTCATATTCCAAATGCCTGATATGCCATAATGTAATGTGTTACAAGGTTATCTATGGTTGGATGAGTCTTGTTGTGTGAAAATTTGACGGGACTTCAGACTTCTGCCTTTCCTTTCTGTGATGGCTTGTGTACTTCATGTTAGGACCATACCTCCCCCCCCCCTCTCCCCTGCAAACCCTCCTCTGTTTGCCCTTCAGTCTGATGTGGCAGCTCGCTTTCTACTTTTTACTGAAGTCTGGACTACATATATTAGGTTGCTTGATGATCATAAATTCCTTATTATATGCATATTATGAGAAATGGTGTTGTTGCTTGTTTGTTAAAGTTTACAAGATTGTAGTTCATTGGAAGTTTGCATTGAGAGCTGAACTTGGTGTGACAAATTTTCACATTGGCAATTAGTCAGCTTTTGCATAGGTTTTCTTGGTTCATGCATATTGGAGTATTCACTTCCTGTTCTTCTGGCTTTTTTGGTTGACCTATGCAGCTGGGTTTCTTCAAGAAGGCGATTGAGCAAATGGCTGCACAAAGCCTTCGTTGTGTTGCCATTGCTTATCGAAAGTGCGAAATGGATCAAGTGCCAACAAATGAGGAGGAACTAGCTCATTGGGTTTTGCCAGAGGATGAGCTGATCTTGCTAGCCATTGTCGGGATAAAGGTACTATTTTTGTCTTCATTTGTAGCTGCATGCATTGTTGTATGTCATCTCGCATAACTTTGATTACGAGGGTTTAGTCTTCTAATCTTTGACTGGTTGCGTGCCTTGTAAAATTCCATTCTATTAATTCATGTGCATTCTTGCATTGACAGTGGTGTGGTTGCACAAGAACATACGCCGAAGATCCTAGACTTGAATAAAAGTTCGTATGAAAAAGACACAATGTCACCCATGTATAAAAGGAGACATTTGCAAAATAACATCATGCTTTCAAGCTCTCTACAACAATCCTATCGACAGAATCCAAATAAGTCAACTTTGTACCATAATGGAGAACTTGACTCCAGCTATACAAAGTTCTCAAAAAATGAAGTTTGAAGTCTTGAATAGATCTAGCCTTGCTCTCAAAAATCCTGCTATTCCTCTCCTTCCAAGTACTCCACCAAATAAACAAAGGCATAAACTTCCGAACTCCAAAGACCCAACTCTTCTTTAACCTTGACTTGAATCACAGAATTTTCTACTTTTATGTGTAGCACAGATCTTTTTGGCAACAATTATGGCCTACTTCTTTGTGATAAGCTTGAACTTTTTGTAGTTCTATGTTTTTATCTTATCGTTTGGTTATCAAGTGGGTCATTAGGTTTCAGTAGCTGTAAGCTGCAAGCCTGTTCTTCAACACAATGTTTCTTGGACAATATTTGACCCCTAAATACTAGTATCCGACAACTGGAGTTGTCTTGCACTTTAGAATTGTGAAGCCTAGAACCTACTCATGCTCTATTTGTCATGCTAGATTGTCTTTGTGGCATAGGTTGGAAGAGGATGTAGTACACGTTTGGTTTGAAATTTGTTTCGTAATTGCTTATTAGTTTACTGTCATCATTATTGCCATCATGACTATTGTTGTTGTTGTTGTTGTCGTCATTTTCGTTGTTACCTAGATCAGGATCTTGGTCAACTAAGCGCAAGTGCTCTATTAACAGCAACCCCCCCCTCCCCGAAAAAAAGTGGGTATGAACAAGCAATGGACAGCCTCCTCTAAATTGGATTTCAGGGAAGTGAAATTTGGACCTGTTTAGTGGCTAAAGGGGTTAGCAACCAAGGATCCAACTTAGCATCCTGATCCTGAATCCTTGTGCTACGAACTTAACTATATTCTAGTGCTGTTTATTTTGCCCCTCTAATGTTCCTCAGCTGCTGGTACATTGTTAGTGTTTGTGCTTTGTGGTGATTGGTACTGTTTATAATATGGTGGTTTAGCATGATCAATAGCTTTGCTATGGTTTATACTGTGGTTGGATGGTATGAGCAATAGTCTGTCCACTTATAATGTTCCGACCTTGGATTTTTTTTTAAAAATTTACATTCATAGGATCCTTGCCGCCCTGGAGTCAGAGAGGCAGTTCGGTTATGCACAACTGCTGGTGTTAAGGTACGTGCATGTAATTGTGTATCCTCTATATGGTTTGCCTTTCTTCCTCCAAGTGAATTCTGTCTATTTTGTAATGTCTAATGAGATGGAGATTTAGCTATGGTCCTTAAGTGACTTGACTGTGCTATGATAAAAGATATCCGAGCGCAATTCACAAAACTGCATGCTTTTTAAGTGCACAAAATATTCTGAAAGAGACGAGGTAAGATGTCAGGGTCAAGGAGGTTGAGAGAGGATCATGTGAGAAGAGTGCCTTGGGTGACTCTTGGATGGCAAGGCCTTAGCTAAGTGGCAACATCTGATTCATGTCCTTGCTTTGAGCACTCTTGGATGTACTGAAGCACATCAGTGGCAGAAACTGCTATCTTTTTTTGTTTCCGATATGTGGTCACATCGTGCTAGCAACTTCCAGTTATAACTACAGAGAAAATGGTGCGAGAAGTGGGAAGTTTTCATCTTGAGATACGTTTTGAAGATGTGAGGAGGGTATGTGTGGGGCCTGGGGTCATATGGGCAGCCTTGTAATTATGTGTAGGCTAGAACTCGCTGATATTTAAGATGACTAAGGTTTCAGGTTGTTGGATTATCTGCATTAAGGTTATGGTGTGGAGGCTGAAGGAGATCAGCAATGACCCTTTGGGAGTGTTGGTTTTTGTTAGCCTTTATTATGCATCCTGGTGAGTGTGAAGAGCGTGAAGGTTTGGTGATCTAGGTTTTTGGATCAGGAACCATCTGACTTTGATTTGGTTTGTGAGCCTTACAAGGAAGGTACTAGGTAGGTTGGCTCGTAATGTGATGTACAATTCCTGTCTCTAGTGGGCAGAAAGGCTATGGCATATTCTTTTGCAATCCAATGTCATGTTGCATAGGATGATCAAGAGTAGCGAGGGTCTCAACAAAAATTGAGGTGATGGGGGAGGTTTTGCTACAATTAGCACTTCTCATCTGATCTTTGGTAACTATCAGGGCAGCTGCATGAGAGAAGATGTAGAGTAGGTTATTTGACTGATGAATGTGCACAACTTTTCCCATATGCCTGGCAAAGTGTGTGGTTAGGAGACTCTTGTCATGAACTTCCTGGCAGATTCGGTTATTATCATTTGAACACAATCTTAACCATATACGCAGGTTGTGTACAGGCCTTTCACCTTGTGCATATGAGCTAATACGGACAGCGTTATGAATGCAGATAATTTGATTTTTGCATTGTTCCTTTTCAACTTATTTGCTGGACAGTTTCTCTGGGAGTTAAAAGATCATTGGACATGTCCACCTCTGATTGTAAAGCACTTGCATTTGGGTGGATCATTGAGTTTATAGCCTGTGGAAAATACTGGTTTGGATTTTGCCAATATACTGGTGTTTATGGCCGGAAAGGAATAATCTGGACATGGATAGAGAATTAAAAAAACATGAATAAATGAAGAAGGAGCATGTAATGAACTGCGTGCTAACTGAGTATTACCAATGAGTTTATATCTGTGTTCTACTGCGCGTGATTTCTTGCTCCTGGACACTGTTCATCTTTGAGTGTGTACTGACCTCTTTATCCCGTTACAGTATGTCCTCGTATAAATTGATGTAAATTCTCCTACCCGTTTTTAGTTTCCGTAACTTAATGTCTAGATATGTGTGCTTTTGAGGCATATGACCTATGATCACAATTTGTATTTACAAATAACTAAACATGGTATCTTATTGCTCAGGTTCGTATGGTCACTGGTGACAATCTTCAGACTGCTAAAGCTATTGCTTTGGAGTGTGGCATCCTAGCTTCTGATGCTGCTGATGCGACTGAGCCAAATTTAATTGAGGGGAAATCATTTCGTTCCAAGTCTGAAGCAGAGAGGGCTGAGATTGCAGAAAAGATATCAGTATGTGCTGTTCCGTTTCGTAAAAGTCCTTCGTCATCTTATCTGACTTGTTTTATTGCTTTAGAGTACTTGAAGATTATGTATTGTCTGCAGTTCTGGAGGAAAAGATAGAGAATAACCAGATTTGATGTAATCTAATGTTTTAGCATCAGTTTAGTGAGGATTCCAATAATGTGGACGAACATGTATACCCTTCATGGGTTTGTAGGTTATGGGAAGATCTTCACCGAATGATAAGCTTCTACTTGTCCAAGCTTTGAAGAAGAAGGGTCATGTTGTTGCTGTTACTGGAGACGGCACCAATGATGCGCCTGCATTACATGAGGTATGCTGTAATACTGTATTTATGGATCTAGGATCTTCTTAGGAAATGGTGGACTAGAATATCATAATGCTTCTTCCGCACCATGTCGTGCTATTTCCTGTGAAGTCTTTGTCTTGTCACAATATTTACAAACTGAATTGTTTCTAAATTGATTCTCTCACATTTTTAGGAAAATAATTTTTAATGAAATTGATTCTTGTGGTATTCCAAAAGTTAAGTCACAATGTCGGAGAGTATGAGATATGCTCTTGTAGAACCTGTAGGAGACCTTTTGGTTGATATATTTTTTATTCATCCTTTGTGTCGTGGAGAGTGTCTTATGCTTTCACATATAGTTTTGGTCTTATGTCACATTTCTTTTTTTTTTCTTTTTTTTTTTTGCTTAGGTTTACTAAGTCCACCTCCGACTTTGGTCTTCAATTATCTGTGTATAAAACTTGTTTTCTCCTCGTTTCTAATCAAATGGATCAACCTTTCACTCTTTGCTGGAATTCTGTTTTTTCTGGGTTTCAGGCAGATATTGGTCTAGCAATGGGCATCAGCGGTACAGAAGTGGCTAAAGAAAGCTCGGATATCATCATCTTGGATGACAATTTTGCGTCAGTCGTAAAGGTTGGTGAGCCCCTATTGATCATTTGGGGGAGGGGGGGGGATATCTGCTCGACATGCAATTCAATAAGTCCACTGGTGGTATGAGATTGTGTGTTTTTGGAGTTAGATTATATCTAGTGCAGGGACGGTTTTATTAGCAGCAGATCCCCCCCCCCCCTCGAGTCCTCCCCCTCTGTTTTTCCAAATATGTTTCCTGCAGAAGTGGATGTGAGTCTTCTAAAGCAATCATGCTTTTAAACTTATCCAGGTTGTTCGATGGGGTAGATCTGTGTATGCAAATATCCAGAAGTTTATTCAGTTCCAGCTGACTGTTAATGTGGCGGCCCTTATTATAAATGTTGTAGCTGCATTTTCTACTGGTGATGTTCCACTAAATGCTGTGCAGGTGGTTGTTTTCCCTTTTTTTTAGTTCTTGGCTGTGCATTAGATACTTTGGAAGGGACTCTTTGTTCTTGTCTTGAAAAATAATTGTTTTAACTGTCTTCCGTAATATTGTGTTTCTGTTGTACAGCTTCTCTGGGTCAATCTGATAATGGACACTCTGGGAGCACTTGCATTGGCTACTGAACCTCCTACAGATTACCTAATGCATAGACCTCCTGTTGGTCGAAGGTTCGCATTGGGCACTTAATGAACCATATTTAAAAACAATGGGATTCAGCTTGCTTTTAGTTTGATTTTGCTTGATTGTTTTCCTGTGTTTACTGGCTGCACTTGCTCGGTGCATCTCTACTTTGCATTAAGATGCTTCTATTTATCTGTTGTATTCATCAAGTTCTGATAAAGTTGATACTTCACAAGTGCATCCTATAGCGTTTTCCTTGTTTCGTTTCTTTTCTCCTTTTATTTTCTCCTGGTTTTTCCTTTATTTTCTTTTTTTGGGGGGGGGGTGTTTCAAGGCTTGTTATTTTCATGCTTTCTTACTATCATCATTTGCTGTATGTTGGTAATACTGACAATGGATGATTTGATGCTCCATATAAACTATAAAGGGTGAGCGTGGTGTAAAATAAAACAGATGGTAAGCACTGGTGCTATCCATGTGGATGCTGTCATGTTAAGTGGAGGGACTATTGCAGTGGATTTTGACAAAAGAAAAAAAGAAATAAAAATAAACTAGAGTGCCTATCATATGTGGGCAGCTTTTTGGTGGTGAACATTGTGAGCCACTATAGAAAGAATGTATTTGTGCCTTTGTGACAATCGTCCTGTTGGTTTGCTTTGTTCTAATGATTCCTGTGCGTTGTACATTTAGTAAATACGCATGCAGTGTAGTTGGTTCTAGCCATATCCTTCTGCCCGGTTTAGTTTGTGATTTCAGCCATTTCTGTAGATTGCCTGTGCTTTGCTGTTCAATGAATTTTAACATAATATGTGATCATAATATATTTACAGCGTTATCTCAAGTTATGCTGTTTACATGCCTGAGTTTCTTCTACCTCTATTTTCAAGATTCTGCAGGGTTACCTTAAAAATTTATTGAAGGGTTTGTAATAGATTAATTATTATTCAGAAATTAACAGTGTCACTGATTTCAGGGAGCCTCTTATAACAAATATCATGTGGAGGAATCTGTTGATACAGGTCTGAATAATATCTTCTTGCTCCATCAAAAAATCTCGGTCACTGCTTGTTGAAACAATTCAGGATATCTTCTTGCTCCATCATAAAATCTCGGTCACTGCTTGTTGAAACAATTAAGGCGAGCTGTTTTGATTCTAAGTAATTGTTCTGTGCTTGGGAATTGTAGGCTGTGTATCAAGTGATTGTTCTTCTTGTGCTCAATTTCCAAGGTCGACATATTCTGCATCTGCAGCATCAACCCATTGCCCATGCTAACAAAGTAAAGAACACAGTGATCTTCAATGCTTTTGTCCTTTGCCAGGTGAGCACGATGATTATTTGTATGATACAGATAATGATGCAATTTACTTCTGCTGTAAGTTTTCGGGGGGAAAACTGCCTGCAATTTTGCATGGAGGGAGTTCTGATTCTCATATCTTGCCCTGTTGTATGTAGAGGGCCCGGTAATGTTTCTATTGTACGTTTGATTTGTTTGCTGTTGTATAACTTGGTTAGCTGTGTTTTCTTGCACTCAAATATGGTGCTGTCTTTTACTTTTCACCACTAGATTTGCCTCCAGAAAAATAACCTCTGTGGATGTGCAGGTATTCAATGAGTTCAATGCACGCAAACCAGATCAACTTAACATATTTGAAGGAGTTTTTAGAAACCATCTGTTCATTGGAATAGTGGGAATAACGATTGTACTTCAAGTAAGGACAATAACAATTCAGGTTAACAGTCTTACAGTCTTACCTCTGCAAACTTGTTGAAAGTAATTGTTTTTCTTCCTACTTTTGGGGTATAAATCTTATGGCAGGTAATCATAGTTGAGTTCCTTGGTAAGTTTGCATCAACAGTGGGGTTAAGCTGGAAATTGTGGCTTGTTTGCATTGCGATCGGTTTTATCACGTAGGTTTCACTCTCGGACATCCCATTCTAAGGGCTCTTTTCGAGCCTCTTTTTCCTTTTATATCCAGTTGTTAAAGAGTTCTAAATCAGAGTTAAACCTATTTCCAGTTGGCCGCTTGCTGCCGTTGGGAAGCAGATTCCTGTGCCTAAGACTCCATTGAGCAAATACTTCAAATGCAGACGATTCCGACGAAATAGTAAGATCCCGGTCTTTCTGTTTGTTTATTCCTCTACTATTTCTTCTACTAGTTTCTGATCCTGTGAAAGAACGGAAGAAATCGCTATGTTTGGAATTTTGTTTTCATTCGCTGCTTGATATTGTGAGAAAATGCAAGTAGTTTAACCTCCTTTGATGTTTTCACTAATTTCAGGTAGAAATTAGCTGATGGTGACACTACACATATGGACGGAACCTCCATGCTTGTGGCTGTCCGTTTTGCTTACTAATCTCACTAAGACTAGGAGGAATAGAGAGATACATACCCTGACGTGTGTACATTGTGGCATTAATCACACATGTAAATGCAAGTACTTTAGTCTCAAGTATGCCATTTTGTTTGGATTACTATCAAGTTTATCAGAGCCTTGTGTAATGCGTGTTACAGACTTATTGGGAACAATTTTCTGCTTCCCATCTTTGAACCCTCTTCATCCTCTTCTGTCTTTGAGTACTTTAATGAAGATTATATTCATGTTGGCCTAAGACATGCCTTAATTGCCAGCCCCACAATGATTCTATTATCTATTTCTTCATTACAATCATACAAATCATTGGTAGAGGTGGCACAAATGGATCGGATTTGGATTGGATGAAATATCCTCCTCTTTTATTTGGTCAACTGTCGTTTGTAAAATATACTTTACATGGTCATCCATTCATAATCTTCGGGTGATGATAATGCGTGGATTGGACTATAAATAGGTGATAAAACATACGAATTGTCAAGCAAATTTTTGAAAATTGTTTTCTTTGTTGGAAGGAAAAAAAATGTTTTAGGCATATAAGAAGAATCATTTACATTAGATTATTTTTTATACTAATTAAAAAGATTGAGTGAAAGAGACATAAATTGAGTGAATGTTTATCAAAGGAAGGCGAGATTTTCGTACGTAGCCATGAAATTGAGATGTTTCCAATGCTTATTATCAATTTATTTATAACCGAATTTCTAATACCTAATAGTAAATAATTGATGTTTTGATACCAAATGACAGTCTCCATTTGAGAAATGACATGATCTTAACTAAACTAAACTCATATATATAAACAGTCACACACACATGCGTACATACACACACGTGTGTGCGTACACACACACACAATTAATGTTGACTAAATTAAAACTAGACATTTTTTCCCCCATTCAAAAAGAATAGACGCTAATTTTGAAAAACAATGATTCACAGAGAAAAACGAACGTTCAGTATATATTAATTTAAATTTTGTGAAGTTAGATTTTTATTTTTGTAAGAAAAATTATATTTATTTTGTTTGAATTTATATTATAGATGCTAGATGACTCCTCAATTTTTAATGAAATCATTGCTTTCTTTCTTGCCAAAAAAAAAAAAAAACAGGCGTTAAATATAGTGGGCAGTACTAAACCCGTAATGGTGTCTTGATTAAGCGCATTCGCAGTCGACCAGGAAAAAGGGGAACGCGGGTCCCATGCTGCCACTTGTCACCACATGAGAGGAGAGAAGGAGGTGTGCCATGCGGGGGAGAACGGGTAGGCGTTTCTTCCTACTGGGCACCTTTTGGCTTATTTTAATTAATCTTTTTTTAAGTATATAATTTTTAAATAATTTAAAAAATGAGTTGTGTGTTACAAGATGGGTCCATGATAAACATTTTTATTAGATAATCAAAACTAAGTTTTATAGTTTGGAGAAGTGATGAAATACAAATTTTAAAATTGTAAAACTTTTACTGATGTAATGTACCAGAGTTTCAAAAAGAACTCGGCTGGGAATGCTCTAAGGCCGAGGAGAAAAGCCGCGACTTTTTGTAACGTGGAAGCCCAAAACCCTAAATTGTCACAAACACTCCCCATTTCCAGATACCAAAATCAAAGAGAGATCCCACACAAATCGATCGACAACATCGTCGATCTCATCAGATCACTTAAATTCCATTAATCAAATCCTCCGAAACTATCCGAATCTTCAAATTCTGTCTCCTCTTCTCACAATGCCGTCGGCGATGACAGTCTACTCACTTACTCTCCTGACCTACTTCATCGTGGTATCTGGAATCGTCTACGACGTGATCGTGGAGCCGCCGGGCATCGGATCCACCCAGGACCGGATCACTGGCGCCGTCCGACCCGTCGTATTCCTCCCGGGTCGGGTTAATGGTCAGTACATCATCGAAGGTCTCTCATCTGGGTTCATGTTCATCCTTGGTGGTCTTGGCATCGTGCTTCTTGATCTCGCCCTTGATCGTAATCGAGCGAAGAGTGTTCGTGTTTCCTACTTCTCTGCTGGTATTTCATTTGTTGTTATTGCCTATGTTATGAGTATGCTCTTCATCCGCATTAAGATCCCTGCTTATCTTAGGTAGATAGTTTCAAAATCGAAGTTTTTGATGTTATTTGCCGGTGTATCTTTGAGGATTTGTGGGTTTTTAGCAATGTTGAGCTCGGTGACAATTGATTGAAACAGGATATATCCTAATATATTTGCCCGTAACTTTAAGTTGTACCTTCAAGTTTATCATGGTTTTTGCCTAATTGTCTTTCTGTTATAGCTGAGAAATGTGTTTGGAAATTTGGCAGTAGAGGCCTCATTGAGAATTGCGTTATATTAGGCTAAATTGAGAAGTGCCTAATTGTTCCAAGTGTTGATGGAATATTTGATGATTTCATGTTAGGCTAAATTCAATGATCTCATACTGCGATCTGTGCAATAATCTCGTCCTCTCCTCCCCCCCCCCCCCCCGCCCCCCCGGGTGGTGTAGACCCATCCTTGACCTAGGAAGGGTAAGATAGGAGCCATTTCCCTTAACTTCAATCACCATTTTTCTCCAGTTGTTTGGTCCACTTCTCCAAATTCCAAGTGGTATTCTTCAAAGGAGGAGCCATTTCCAGTATTTCTTTGATTTTATTCAGGTATTATGAAACATTCATTTTGAGATAGCTCATTTCTAAGAATTTCCCATTTAATTGTGTTTGGCTTAGGGTGAGGACAGAGACTGCTAGTAATTCTCATTGTCATATATGGCCCAATTGTCTTGAAAGAAGTTAAGTTCTTATAGCTTATATATGTTATTCACTACATGAAAGGCTTACGGGTATGTCATCTTTGCTATACTTTTTTGTATTGATGTAGGATGTTACTCCTCTTTTCAGTTGAAGGAAATTCAAAACAGTGTCGTCTTCACTACTTGTGGGACAAAATCTTCTTTTCTCAAAAGCCAGTGTAAAAATAGTGCACACTGATCTTTCCTTGGAAGTAAAAGTATAATCAATGGGACTATTTTGAGGGAAAAGAAAGATTGCATAGGAATGTAATTATGGAAGCAAATGGTAGATGGTAGCTAATAGTTGGTCTGTGTATTTAATGTCCTTAACTGGGTAGTATGTTACCGACATCATCTGCATGGTTGTGCGAGGGGTGTGCATGTACTGCCTCTAATTTTTGAGGTTGGAACTGGAACTCCTAGATGCTCTAGGTCTATTGTGTGTGTTGGGCTGTAGGGGTTAGGCTATCTGTTTTAGGGATTGGGCTGTCTGTATTAGGAGCGGGGGTGGTTTGACGATGCTTTCCTGGATCACCGGAACTTACATGCAAATTTCCTTTTAAAAGCTACGTGCTTCCCTTGTGGTTCTAGATAAGTTGATGGTCGATCTTGCCAGGCTATTGCACTGCCAAGGTTGAGCTTGCCTTCTTAGTCTCTATGTGGCCCATCAAAAAGAGTATCGATGACTGCTCCAGTGTTTCCCTGTTTCTTGCTGATTAAAGATGGCATTCTATTTTTGGCTGATTTGCTTACCGAAGCTGTTTTGCATAACGGAGCGTTTCAGTGTCATGCCAAAGCTTGACATGTGAAATTTGGCTTGCATAGATATAGCTCCTCGATCATGTAGCTTGCACCACTTGGGGCATAACCTATAGAATATGTATCAGTTGATATGTATCAAAAGTGACGAATACATCTCTGTACATATTCTGCAGCTGTTACTCCCAGCGTGAATCCCATGAGGGGATATCTAGCCACCCTTACCCTTGCAACAAGCAAAGAGACTGATACCAAGAGAATACAATATCTGCAGGCATTCATTTGCAAAAATATAGTGTCATTGGTTTAGGGTGCATGCCCATTTAATAGTTGAAGACATCAATACATCAATAAACTAACGATTCTTTGCAAGCATAATGTGGGGGCTGGGAGCTGCTTTGCGAAGAGTCTAATTGAGGTCCCCCAACTTGGCATGATGTATATGGGGTGTCTAGCGATAGTTTTTAGCTGTCGGTGCTTTCCAGCCTACAGACTTGGGTACCTCCAGACCTTATATTGCGACATCAAAGTGTAGGAAACAAAAGTTACTGCTTAAGAACAATGCAACAACAGTTGCTCAGGAAATTGTCCACAGAAATCCAGCACGGCTTCAATCTAAAATAGCCACCGGCGGACTAAACCAAATTGCTTGTGGCTTTCAATGTTGCTTCTTACATCGCTTAATAGTTTTAACACATGCCACATAAGAGTGATGCGCACTAGACTGTGAACGACGTTTAGAGTACAAGCTTTTTGTAGCTCTGTACAGAGTCGATCAGAGTGTCCTCCAACGACCTGTACATTCAACCTACCCTCTGCAATTTCTATGACTTATTTCTCCGCCATCAACACTCTCAATCATGCTGTTGAGGAAAACAGAACCACACGATGAGAACTTCCGATTGGTGTGGATGAGAAAAGGGATAACCAATGAGGAAAACGATTTACACAAGGCAAGATGTTTACTTCTTTGGGTAATTGTAGTTGGTATAATCGATTGGTGTGGATGAGAAAAGGCATAATTGACAGAGAACAGGCTTCTCATACACCATAAGCAAGGCCTTGGCCAGATCACGCACATCCACCATCCTCTGCAGCCTGCTCTCTGTCGATTCGTATCCATCTGGCATTTCATAACTAGCAGCTCAGTTATTGGCATGTTATCCTAACTAGAAACCAAGTCAAATTGATCCTAGAAGGTTCTTGGATCCAGATTTTGTGAATCCATATAGGTTGGACTGGTAGAGCTCTATCCGTCATAAACCATTAGTAGTTCGACTCCAATTAATGAAAAACTAAGGAAGACCCAAAAAAAACAGGGAAATGGGATATGCAAAAAGGTGTTATTGGGGTCTTCGCCTAAAGGTGACTAAGGCTCTAGGCACATTAGATTCCATGTTCGATCCCCCCTCTTCCTCTGTATTATAATTGTATCGTACAGTTTGCTCAGAACATGAGTTTATCTCATGTCTATATTGAAGTGTAAGCCAACGCGTTGATGTGACAACATACTGCTTCTTTGAGTCAGAAACAAAGGTTACCTTTCAAAAGCCTGAGAAGTATCATACTACTCGAGTAGACAACCAAAGTACATCAGAGGACCGAAAACATGGGTTGGACAAATTGTCACAACATCGAGCCCACTTCTTTTTGCACATTTAAAAGCTTCCATTTTAGTTCTGCAACAACAATTAATATGCAGATAGAAACGATCATTAGGAAATGTGACTCCTCTTTCCTGGTAGAAAAGAAACACAACCCGGGGGGGGGGGGGGGGAGAGATAGAGCTAGCTAGAGAATGAAATTTTTGCCTTTTTTATAAAATCGGACTTATACTGTAAACAATTGCAATTACATTTGCATTATCACGGTCGTTTGTATGAGAGTATTGTGACTAAAATATTAACCTGCAATTATGATTACTACAAACTATGTAATCATGATTCCATTAGATTGTAGTTCCGTTGCATCAACCCAAACGCCATGAAGGTGTTAGAAAATAGCCAGACCTTAGGATTTACGACAGAACCAGGAGGAGGCACAGGGCTGGCAACATGGAAAACTCCGGTGCATACTCTGATGGCAGTCGAATGAACGCAAATTTTTCAACTTCCACTATAATCGGAAAAATTATACCTTTTTTCCGAAAAATCATCTCTGATTTTCTGGTCTCTAAACACTACAAAAATACGCAAATTATACCTTTTTCCCGAAAAACGGTCTCTTATTTTCTCGTCTCTACACACTACGAAAATGTCCCACGATGGAACTATAGTTTCGAAACTATAATATAAGTGCTAGATTGGATGAGTAACCATTTTCCAATTCCTTTTAATTAAGTGATTCAAGATCAGTAATACAGTAATGCCCCAAAGTTTATGTGATTTAGGTACATATTTATCCATTTCCGTTCAAATTGAATCAGCTGTGATGTACGTTAGGATCTGCATCTGCTTTGAATCAAATTGCAGTTTTCTTTTCTATCCAAATAAAATAAAATAAAACTGCAGTTTTCTTTGGCTGCCCATGTGAGACGTCAATTAATAACCAATTAATAACAACAGTAACAATGAATTTTTTTTCCTTTTTAATTAGTTGATTTTTAATTATGGCCTGTACTTGAATACAGAGGCTAATTATATGCTTCATTTCACACTAATGCCCGCGTTGCATGCACCATTACCACATGCTATGTTTAATTTTGTAGTTAAAAAAGAGGACTATGTTCCAGGAGAACCATGCATGCATGCAGTATGTTAGTTAATTAATTATTAATAATTCTAAAAATACTATATAATTGCAAATCAAATTTATGTGTGATTTGTTCATGAATTTAAATAGGATTTTCTGCTTAATTTGTGGAGGAACAAGAAATTTAAGATCTAAATGGTTCATTCATTGTTTTAATCAATCCAATTTAATATACAAGGCTTTTGACTTTCAGTGCAATACTTGTAGTAGTAAAAAAATTTAGAATTTTTTGCTATCTGATCAAGTAAAGATAGATTTATCAGAGTATCTATGAACATCATTGAACCACGGAAATAATTAAATTAATCAATAAATAAAATAATTTATACATACTTAAACATTGAAAATTGAGCTATAATCATAATATTAATTACTAAACATTGAGAAATACAACAACAACAACAGCAACCACCTCTCAATGTGGGCGCCATTTGCGCGGAAAAATTACTGAAGATTGATACCTATGTAACTAAAACATTTTCTTAAAACTTTTTATATGGCCATATTGAAATCGATCTCTCTACGGACAATTATGTTTTCAGAAATAAGGCTGCTTACATTTGAATCTTCCCAAATCTCGTGAAAGCGGAATTTACAGTGTGAATTGTTGTTGTTGATGATGATGTCCTGTTGTATTTCGCGTTTTTTAGGATTTAGCTAAGGGCTTACATCTCCTTACAACTTATTACATCTTCTTATAGCTCCTTATATCCTTAACATAATCGTTACATTTTCTTACATTTTCTTACATCCCATATGGATTTTCTATAACATTCAACAACTTCTTACATCTATCCTTACATCTTCTTACATCTTCTTACAGCTCCTTACATCTTCTCACAACTCCTTACAACTCCTTACATCTATCTATCTATCTAAAACGCGAAATAGAACAGATGAGACATATGTAAATTCACCGAAAATTTTTTATAATCTAGTACTGAAAGTACTCCCAATTCCATCGAAAGTGGTAAGCATTATATTACCCCTTTTAGAAGGGGGGAAAAGAATCTAGGAAGAGCAAAAATGGTACAAAAAAAATTGCAAATATGAATTTATAGTGGAAGCAAAGCATCCCCAATTTTGATACAAGAAAAACTTCTGGGCATGTTCAATTGGAGGTGAATCGATCTATATCTAAGGAAACTACCTACTTAACATAATTCTCATCCCACTAGATTTACAGTTGTAGTAATATATGGATTCATTGATCCGACATGCCATACAACGTCATGTGAAAAGGCTACAACCCAAGAAGCACGTAGTAGAGAATTGTAATTGGTAATGCGATCAACATCCCAAAAATCACCCTGCACAATACAAATAAAAGTACGAATGAAATTAGAAAAGACAGTAAAAATTTGCGTTCTAGGCAAATTTAATGAGTAGTGATATATGTGTTGCTGCAAGACACTTTTAAATGTCTTGCCTTATCATAAATTAATATGTTTTATGATTTAAAATCACAAATTTTTCAATGATTTAAAATCACAAAAATTAAACTTACGCAGTGCTTAGAATATCAGGATGGACATTGTACTCCTTGGCAAATACAAAGGGCACAATACCTTGAGGTAGAGCAGCCTGAAAATTAAACATCAAGTACATATGTTAGTAATCGCCAATCAGTTTATAAACTTGTACGTTGAATATGCATATGTTTTGCACATCAATGAAGATTAAACTAAAGATTTGTATAATACCGAAACCTTAAACTTACAGTTAAAAGTACAGGAATAGGTTTATACTTTAATAATACGTAACAAACCTGAACAATAGCAATATGCAAAAGAACTCCTCGAATGCCAATGGCAATGGAGGTAGCAGCAATGACAGCAGGTCCTGTCAAAAACCTTACAGCCATTGCGAATGTCGCCATAGATTTTCCACATGCTATGATCTTTGGTTGCAGTGCCATGAACAACCCTGCTTGATCGATCGTGATCGACATAACATATGATGCCATAATAAGTCATAGAGATATGTTGGTTGAAGATGCTAGTAAATTAAGTGCAAGATGTTCGTTCCTTACCTAGGCTGAACATAGCCATGCCTAAACCGGCTTCTGAAAGAATCGAAATTGATCCTTTTACAATATTTGGCATTTCAATGTTCCACCTGTTGATTTAGACAAATATATACATTAGTTGACATCGATCGGTATGTCACTAGTACATTTTACTTTAGTATCACATACGCTTAATTAAATGGTGTCTTATTAGTTTCTTGTGCCTTAGCTAGCATTTAGGAAGATCATTATAGAACTATCTAGCTAGGTGGTACGTACCTGAATGATATAAGAGACCAGGCCAAGCCCAAAAAGCTAGAGTAAGTGTTAGGATTACGAATAAGTTTCCTCCAAACCATGATAAGTATGAGCCTAGTCATGACACTAGCCGGGGGCATCCGGTGCTTCCTCTCCACATTCTCTTCTTCCATATCATCGATCTTCTTTGGGGCAGTATAAGGAGATCCAGTTGTAGGGAACTTTGGTATATCCTCGGCTTCCAAATCCTTCCCTCCGGTCACTTTTCTCGCTGGACTTGCAGCCTCTGGAAAATCGTTCAGTCCAGCTAAAATGTACGTAGTCATCAATTTTGGAAAATGATTCAGAATATATAATAGTTTATACAACCCTAATATATATGTGCATAGTCATCAATTTATGTATCTTCAAAAAACACTGGAGATCAGTTCATGGAAAGAAGTGTAATTAAACCTGCATTGGAACCATGCAGAGATGTACGCTCTACGCCATGAACTATATATCAAGGAATCTACCCTAAGAAATTGTTTTAAAACTAAGAAATTCATAATTTAATTCAGTTAAGTGTTTACTGAATTAATTTCTTAAGATTTGCAATCCTCATAGAGGATCGCATAATAGATTTTGTTTTTGTTTTGACTTCAGTCTTCAGACTTGACCAAAATAATTCATATTTGATTGTTGACCAAAGTAATGTGAAACAAACCTAATTTTTGACCAAAACCAAAGCAACCACGAGTTTTAATTACTTTAAAATTGATTGAACTTAAATCAACCCATTTGAATAATTAATCAGCTAAAGTTTTCAATGATTATATTTAGTTATAAATTACTAAGTTTTAATATTTATGGGCGTAAATAATACCGTAATTGTATCAATCCTATCCACGAGGTCATATGATACGCGTATTTTAAAAATATGGTAAATTATGGATAAAAATATGATTTCAAAGAATTTATAAGTTGCAATATACTTTCACTATTTAGTCATACCCTTTTTTTTCAATTTAAAAACATTGTAATTCGATTTTAGGATAAAACAAGATACTTAAGAAATGTCTTATAACAAGACATTTATCATTTTGCTTAACCTAAAATAATATCGGGAACTTAGATTCAGATTCATAATCACAATTAACTAATTTCTCCTACTCATAGCATTAGTTTATATTTTCATTTTAAAATAACCAATGACCTACATAGGAGAGTGGAGACCCAAATTTGACCTACACTTGAACTAATCCAATCAGAAATTGAATCAACTTAAAGATGATTTTAAACAAAATAATCCGCCCTAATGCAAATTGAACAACCCATTTGCCAATCACAGTTAATTGGTTCTTAAAAACCATAAAACCATGTATGATTAAAAGCATCATTACTTGATTAAGAGAGGATTAATTCAACTAATTATTTAAGGAGGTAAGAAATTAAGAATTACCTCTTGCAGCAGCAATCTCTTGCTGAAGTACAGCCTTGGAAGAATCCACAACACCAAAATCAGGAGGCGGCAACCTGCTATTCATGGCATTATTCCTCATGTGCTCCGAAACCGGAGACGCACTGGAGCTCCACATGAACATGTGGAGCTCCTTATTGGGTGGGGTAGGCGGGTTCCCTTCCTTCCTCCTACCTCCCACACCCGCCGAACCTGGAATGTGCGGGTTTGGTGGCGGGTACGAAGGAAGGGAACCGCCTCCGCTGTACAACTCCCCGCTCATACTCCTCCCGAACCTCCTCTTGCCTCCCCCTCCTCCCTGCTGCTGCTGTTGTTGCCTCATGATCATGTCCTCGTCAAAGTTGGAGGTTCGGGGGGTGGGGCCCTTGGAGGACTGGAGGGAGAAGACGTCCCCAGGGTAAGCAGTGGAGGAGGGGGGGCCGTGCCTAGGGCTGGCTGCCTTGCTGGCGAACATGGCATAGAAGTCTGTCTGGTTGAAGCTCGAGGCTCGTGGGGTTGGCTCCCTTGAAGACTGGATGCTGTAGATTTCGACCCCGGTTAGGTTCGAGGCTCGTGGTGTCATTGAGGTGAGAGAGTGGAGGTGGGACTTGTTGTAGTGTGAACCTGACACCATACTTGATGCTGTTGATCTTCTAACCACTACGTGCAGCTTCCCATCATCTCCTATCTCTGCGTCTGCCTGTAGTTCATTATTTAGGATTGTTGCAGAACCGATCAGTAAAGTTACCTACATTTAAATCTCTCTACATCTTACAGATGAATAAACTTTTCTAAGATAGAACTCCTAGTAATTTTTAATAAATGGAAAGATCTTAGCTTGAAATAAACACACGCGCGCACATACACACATACATACCTGCAAAGGCTCTCTACCATTGAGGGAGATAACATCAGACTCAACCCTAAAAGAAGTAATTGACGCCGCGGTCTCTGGAAACTGCTCGGAAATAAGCAACTTAGCCCCTCTGTACTCAAACAAGAACAACATAAGAGTATACCAAATGACACTCTGCAACACCACAATCTGAACCATGAGACTCCCACTGAATTCTCCATACATAGCCTTTAAAAGAGGGATCCCCATGACGAGGGTGTTGGGTAGGGTGGAAAGAGAAAACATGGTGATCATCCACTCTAACTTGGCCTTCTTGGTCACGCATAGCCATACGAATAGTGCGGCTAGGATGATCACCTTTTGTAGGCAGTCCGCCGCTATGAAGTGGTAGTTCATGGCGTAGATGTTGTTGGTTGAGATGAAATGGAAGGAAAGTAATGGAACAGCAAACACGGCAACGAACCGGTTGATCCCGGAACATTGGTCCGGGGTGAAGATCTTCCACCACCGGACTGAGCCGTAGGCTAA
>JACYFF010031955.1:7154438-7198320 GCA_017589665.1 Selenicereus undatus | reverse complement strand
GCAGTTGTGGTGGTGGTGGTGGTATCTGAATGGGGTTCGACTGATCAAATTGATATCTGATAACAACTCACAGAGACTTTATCAGTTGAGGTAACCGGTACCCGTGAATTGATGAGGGGGTGAAAGTGGGAGGAAATAGAGCTATTGAAGGTAGAAAATGGACGGTTTCTCTAGAGTTGGTTCTAGCTAGCTCATGGTGGAGAGTTTTCAAGCGAAATGTGGGAGTTGTCAAGTATATACATATTGATATGTACTTAATTAATTATTGATTTTTATGTCATAATAAAATAAGTGTAGACTTGTGGGAAATGTTGAGGAAAGAAGTAGGGATGTTGTTTTCCATGCAGATCCGTTATCATTAATTTAAGTCTAGGCTATATATACCAAGTAAGACCTTTTTTATTTATTTATTAAAGATGCATGTCCGAATTTGAATTTTTTTTATTTTATTATTAAACTAGCTAATTATATTGAATGCGTTTATGTCTAACTATGGTAAACACATTAGACATATCATCATTTATGGAGCAAACTTACATGTTATTAATAATTATTTTGTGAGCTAATTCAGTGCCAGTTATTTTGTATTTCAATAAAAAAAAATGCAAAAATTTAATAAAAAAAATATCAATAATTTTGATATATATATATATAGTTCAAAAGAAATCTAATATGAGATCATTTTATGAATTATTTCCATAAGATTATTTAAAATTAAACCACATTCTTTTGTCTCATAATTTTACAATAATTTTGGATGAAACGATTTGACGTAAAACAAATCTGAAATACGATCTTGAAATATAAATAATAAATTAATAATCTCTCCATCTTTAAATCCTAACCTTTTTTCCATTAATAAGAAATTGTCTGATAATTTTACAATAATTACTAGGGCCTATGAAGTAGGAAGTAGTAGTGTATATCAAGACCAGCTAGCTAGGGTCCTGAGGAATGACTCCCAACTTGGCTAATAGAACTTGGGTGTATAGATCTAAGATAGTACGACCTACTTAACTAATTAACTCTAGTGCCATTTGAATTTCTAGGGGGTCAACTTGATACAATATGGCATTAGTTTAATTGTGGAATTACCTGAATAATTGACAAAGTTAATACACTTTTCTAACCTCATTCTACTAATTATAGTTAAAAAATAATTTACCTACCTAGTGAACTCGTTGGTTTAATGTATCAAGCAATCACGAATCAAAAATTTATTCCAAATTCTGTATAAAAAAATCTTTCTAAGGCTGTTAGAATCGGGACTCTAGTTAGAATCAAGGGATTTAGAATCGAAATTGTAGAATCGGATCAGGAATTTAAGATTCTAATATTTGTTACGTTTGGAATAATGAATTCTCTTCGTGAGAACAAAAAACATAGTAAACATCCCCAAAAATTTTAGCAATTCAACTTAATTAACTATATTTTATTGAAAATCTTAATACAAAATATATATTGTTAGGATAATTTCTCGATTACAATTAAATATGAGTATTTGACAAAAATTCATTTAAAATCGTGCATTGGGTCACAGAAACATAGAAAATATGAGTATTTGACAAAATTCATTTAAAATCATGCATTGGGTCACAGAAACATAGAATCGTATTATAATCCTAGCTATCATATGTTTTTTGAACAAAATTAGAATCGTGGGATCCTAATTACTACTAATTAAAGTGTACGTACGTAGAAAACAGTGGAGGTTAAAATAAAAATTATAATACATGATTAATAAAAGTAAAGAATAAGATAGCTTGAGAAGATATGCATTGAACTGAACAGAGTAAAGAGAGCTGTGGTGCCTCGATGGGCGGCACTGCAAGTGTAGCAGCACATGATCTTCCCGTAAAGATTTCAGTAATTTGCGGTGGGAATGCATGGCATCCATTTATTCATTTATTTACTAGTGAGAGAGAGAGCTTGGAAAGAAGAGCAGAAACTCAGATCTAGACATCACTGTGTACGTACATATATACAATTCATCTTTAATTTCTGGACTGACTCACAGTCAACAGTTTAAGATGAACAGCAGATATTGTCTTATCTTGTCACAATGCTAACTCTTTAGTTATATTCTCACTTCTGAGACGGTTGATTTAATTAGCTTGAAATGGAGGTTGGGTTAAATAGGATGTATATGAACTAGTTGATGTGACCAAAAGGTTATCTTGAAGTCTTAAAGCAACAGTAAGGTTGTCTGCGTGTGATTAAAAGATCACGGGTTTGAACTGTGGAATCAGCTACTGACAAAGTCAAATGAGGCTGCCTACAATTCACTCCTTGGGATGCAACCCTTTTCCAAACCCTGCTTGAACGCAGGATGCTTGTACGCTGGATTGCTCTCTTCTTCTTTTTTTGTGAACTAGTTGATGTCATGTTGATGGCTTTAGATCGATAAATTTTGGTAAAATTGCAGGCTAATTCAAGACGAGTTGCTGTAGCTAATACACACGGATAGGACATTGGGAGGTTTAAATCCAATTTAGAATTTTATGAAAAGAACTATGATTCAGTCAGTGAGGCGTATACACCATGAAAAGAACTGTGATTGAGGCAATTCGATACATATGCTATGCATGTTCAAAATACTTATATTATTAACTAGGGATGTGGCTTGAATGATTGATCAAAGTTGCATAACAGTTTTTTTTTTTTTTCAAGGGTCTTGAATCCCCTATTTCACTGAAGTCGAGCTACTGTTGCCTCAATAAAGAATTCATTCACAAGACTCGAATTAGAGACTTTGCTTAAAGGGAACAAGAGCCAAACTACTTAAATCAACCTATATTTGTTAAAAAACGGTTAACTTATTAGTAAGCATAGAGATGATTGATTAGAGTTATGGTAAAGGATCCGTTTAGATTTTAAACCAACAAAGAAGGCACGAATCTCGTTGGTCTTGCACACAAATTTCTCTATTTTTTGACCATTTAAAAATATTGAGTACTGAAAATTAAGTTAAATAGTGAGATTCACTACGTAAGTTATTTTTTGACCATACAAGAATATTTTGAGTACTGAAAATTAATTGAAATAAGTTAAATTCACTTTATAATTTTCTAAAACAGCAATTTTAATTAGACAAGGGTGATCTAGACTTGGGTTCATGTTGGAGCCTATTTGAATATGAACACCATTAATCAAATACAGTTGAACTTGCTCACATATTATGCTTGAACTCATTAATTCTAAGTGTGGTAAATCATGAATGAAACTGTGAGACTAAACTTAGATATTTAGATGACAAAATTATGTCTGAACCACTGGAAACAGCCATATCAGTGGCTGCATCATAGGTCAGAAGTATGAGACAAAGTAACCTTTTTTCTAACATAAATATCTGTTGTACCTTCCTAATTAAATTAATTAATTAATTAATTAACTAATTGATTAAAAAGAAACAATTAAATGAATTAAACACATCTGAATTGCTGGCTTCAGTCTAGCTAGAGCTACACAGACAGACAGCAGTGTCATAGAAGTAAATAAATAAACTAATTAAATGAATTAATAATCAGATTATTAATTAAAAAATGAAGGATGGCATGCAGCAGAGCTGAGCTCAGTAGAGGAAGGAAGCAGAAGCACTGAATGATGTTCACATGCACTGAAGACCAAGATTCCTTCTCATGATATGCTATATGTGATGCTATTTCAAATTGATTGGGGTTTCATTTGGTAGTGTGTTTGTATAAAACAACGCATTGAAGCTTTCATGTGATAATATTATTTGTACTCATATTTTAAATATAGTTGGTTTACAAGTCGGTTCGGATCGATCTATGTAATGAACGAGTTAGTTTCGTATCAACTTAAAAATGATTTAGATTTATTCATAATGGAAGAATAGCATGTTTTCATACTAAATGGTCAAATCGTATCGATTTCGAATAGAAATCAATTCGATCTGTGTTGGATTCGGATCGTGTCATATTACCTTTTTCTCAACTCTAATTAAAAAGTAGGAAAATTATATAGCCGATTGGCTAAGTATGGATTATCTCGGCACAGCCGCACAGCCATGTGAGATCAAATCTCTCATAGGAACCCACTTCATATCTTTTATAAGAATAATTTAAGAAGAATTCTAAAGTATATTCTGTACCGTACTTTTAAAAAAAAATAAAAATAAATAAAAAGAATAAAGAATGCATTGAAGCTACGTTTTCTTCTTCTTATCCACTTGTTTTCTCTTTCTTGAACGTGGACACCTTCCTTTTCAGTTCTTACAACACCCACTTCAGTAGTAGCGATAATTTCCACGCAACATTGCTATAGGAGAGCTAGCTATAACCCTAGCTAGCCAGGTCAACTCAACGACTTCCTATTGATGTAGAAGGTGCCCATTTATGATTATATGATAAGCTTTCTTCTCTTGGAATGGATCTTTACGAGTACTGAGGAACATTCACAAATACGTACAAGATATATACGGCTGAGCAAAAAAAAATGGAAATCGGAACCATTATTCGGTCTAATCAGTTTTTTTTAATGTCTAAATTACTGCTTACCGGTTGACATTGTATGTTTTTCTTCCAATGCAGCAATAATTTTTGACTACACATTGATATTACTAAATCTTTTCGGCAATGTATAATACTATGAGAAGATTTTTTTTTTTAATGCTTGGATGAAATGAAAAAATAGCTAACCAATTCTGCTTTAATGCATGGTTACCACTCTATTAAACTTGGTTTTGAACGCTTGATTGGCTAGCTTCAGTAACTTGTTTGATGTATTCGTTCTCTCATAAAGTCACAATCACAAAGTAAAAACTTAAATAAAATAAAATAAAATAGGAAAAAATCTCTGGCCCTAGTTAACAAGGTAAATCAAAGAGTCCGGTATAATTTGACCAGTTTCGGAGCAAAAAATTAATACAGCCAAATTTGTACGCTATAAAGTTGGTCAAATGTACTATTGAATAAAAAAACAATAAACTTTTTGATGCGACTGTAACGGACTGACATCCTCTGGCAGCAACTTTGACGATCTTGAAGAAGGAACCATTAATTAAGAAGAGTGCTATCAGAGAATATAAAAACATCACATTCAGTGCTTCTGCTAACTTAATTGATTGTTGACTGAGCCTTTTTTTTGTGGAAGATGGGGGAGGGGATATTGATTATTGACTAAGCTTAATTATGCTCAGTTAATCAATGCTTAGGTATCTAAAACAGAAGACGCAGGAGCTATAAAGAGCATTACAATACAATTTCATTACACTGGAGAATGGGCGAATCAAACTTGAGGTCTCATGTACTCTCCAAGCTAAGACCTCATCGGCAAGAACGAAACTTAACTTCATCGGTAAAGAATATTCTTAACTTCAGGAAGTGTCGGAAAAGATTTCCTTCATTTTGGTATGCATAGGGAAGGTGAATCAAACAAGTTTGATTAAGCAAAGCTGCCAAACTGATATTTCTACCCAGGATTGGGATTACTGAATACATTCTAGCTATTTGCATAGTTTCACCAGTAACAATACGTGTTTAGTTATCCCAAGTAGATCAAGGCGAAGATAATTAAGCAAGCGATTAACAGGATTGTCATCATTAGACTAAAGGATGCTGAATGGGAACACAATTCCTTGGCAGACTCCTGTAACTACTCATACAAGCCAGACTTACAGCAAGTTTGCAACTACAATTCATCGAACAAGAAAAGTCATGCTTCATCCTAAGGCAACTAACTTCTTTTACCTCCTACTGCCCCAAAGACACCTAAAAGTCAAAATAATGGCTAGAATTTCTCAAGTCAGAGATTTTCAGCAGATTTTCCATTTCCTTCTGCATTTTTTGTGCTTTCTCTGCATCTAAATGTGAACTTAGAAATCAACATGATATGCATTCCTAAGCTAACAGCACAATATAACCACTATTCAGGTGGTTAAGTGAACCTTGGCCCACCTATCAACAAGAGGTGTGGGCTCCTAGCCTGCTAGAGGAATGGGAGAGGTTATGGAGGGGGCTTCCTTTCAGGGAGGGGTTGCAGGGGGGTTCGCGAATAATTGGCTTCATTTTTCTTCCACATTCCGCATTGAAAATGACCGCAAACAGACTCATACAGATAACAGTATCCAGGATAGCACTCAGATTTGGACGGAGATAGGAAGCAGCACTAGAATGATGTCAAAGCCCTGATGATGAGGTAGGAGAGAGAATTTCCTTCCAGAGATGCTAGAAATTCAGTTTTACCAAGAGCATGTTGTAGAATGCATGCATGGAAGTTAGGACAATGTTACACTGACGACATCCCCTTTCCATACAGATGGGCAATAAGCAAGAGGACAGCAGACACGGGCATAGCCGCATAGGGTCGTTCTTCCAGTCCAGCTTACATATCCAAAACGCCATCCAGTTTCAATACAGAAAGAGAGTGAACCCATTTTTCTGTTAGGCATATAATGATACATGTAGCTACCTCTAACCTGTTATTAAAGTGTACTATAGCAGGCAGGAGGAAAAAGAAACCGGGATGGGGAGTCAGATATGCTAAAAGAACAACCGCGCTGGACCAGCCATTGACATGGCTTTCTAGAATATGAATAGATTTCCTTGGTTGAGTTACTGAAAACTAACATGAACTCACTGCACAGAAAGTAGGCCAATCAGGCCAAAGCTTTGTCTTAAGGCAAGAGGGGAGAATCTCCATTATCCTAAAAAAGAAATTCTCTGTGAGCCTTTGCTTCTCATTTTTCTCAGAAAGGTGTAAAAGAGTTTTCATTTTCATTATTGAGCCAATCGTTTTATGCTTTATCTTTCTGCCTTCAGTGGATACTTTTATATGGCCCTTTTTTCGTTAAGGCGTAAGAGGGAGGTAACATTGGTTGTAACTTCAAGCTCCCTTCCCTGAGGACAGTCTTTCAACGTACTCAAACTTGTACTAAGGCCTTAACATAATGGCAAAATGCCACCTTCTCAAATGTGAATAAGGTCTAGCAACTGAATATCTCTGCTAAAGACCTCGATCAAAAAAAATTAAGGGGAGATATAAGATGTTGAGATTTAAGTAGTATCACATGCTTGGTAAAGGACTCTGCAGACAGTGCATAAAATAGAATTTGCACTTCATTATCTATTATTGGTAGCTGAAGAAAAAGGGAACAATTTTTCAGGCAACATTGGAGTTAAGCAACTGAAGATGAAGACCAGAAAATCTTGAAGGTCATGAAATAAAAGAGATGTTCATTTGAATTTAAAGCCCACGCAATCAGATTAGAGGCCATGAATTAAAAGCCTACACAAATACACGATCAGAGTACAGAAATCAGTATAAATTCCTAATCCTAGTCAAATCCAAAAGCTTTAGGAGAATGCATACCTATTACTCAAACCAAGAATGTTGACACAGATCGAACTATCAACTGTGTCCAAGATTTTTTGGCACAGAGGAATAGCTTAAGCATATAGGCTCATTGCTTCAACATAATATACATCTGAAGTCTCTATTTATAAAGAAGGAATAGGTATGCTCAGGAAGTGGGCCCGGGTGTAAGTGGAATCTGATGCAATTATCAAGACATTGGTGATATCCATTCCGAGAACCTCCTCTCACTTTTCGGTTGCCTTCATAATGGATCACATTTTCTACATAGTGAGCCAATCTGGGATAACTGAGTAAAAAATAAGAATTCTTCGTGCTTAATCTTTAAAACGATGAATCAAAAAAAAAAAAAAAAAACTTTGCCATGAACTTGCTTTTGGTTGTGAAGATCGATGGGTAAGGTAACAGCTCCAGGAGGGACTGCATTACGAAAGCATTCCAGGAAGTAACAATAACATATGAAGTATTGTAGAATTTGCAGAGCTGGAGTGCTAGAAAACTTTTCAGTACAAAGAAGCAAAATGCCAAAACACTCCAGAAAAAATTAGTCATGAATGGGTCGGTAGCATTATCCCTAAAACAACACAGGATAGATCCAACAGCACAAGGCTAAGCGATGGAGGAAGAGTTGCAGTCTTGAGAGCTCGTTGACTCTCATGGAAAGTTAAATCAGTGATATTACAAGGGTAGAAGTCCTCAATAAAGAAGAAAGAAAAATATCCATTGAATTTCCTTGAAGGCCTGCGTCATGTGCATTTGTGCTTCCCCCCCCCCCCCCCCGGTCAGCCACCAGCTGCTAGAGTAAAAATCTTATAAGACACTAGTAGCAGCTTACTGATTAGATCTAAAAGACAGAAAATTATAGCAGCGCCACCTGAGTCATAACTTCACAACTGTTAGATAAAACTTGAGGAAAAATCACCAAAACTAACTTTCAGACAAGAAATGCAAATCAAAATGAAAACTACAATCAGCCAAGTTTCACGCCCAGAGACCTTTATACCAAATATATACTTCTACACCATGCCTATATTAACCCCAGCCCGGGGGGGGGGGGGCGCATGTTAGAGTAACCATTATCATACGTCTATGACAAATATGGAAATATGGTACAAAGAGAATGGAGAACAAGGTTGGAGAAAATATAGAATTTAGAGATGTGATGTAACATTCAGTGTATACTATTGAAAAATTACAACATAAATTTACCTAAATCTATGTGTTTACATTATATGATATGCCATTTACAGATGAGTTGGGAAACATTAATTATTCTCGAGAGTACAAAATAACTCTAAAATTCAATATACTTTCTGCTTAATACCCAAACCATGTCTACCTTCCTACTGGAATATATTCTAGAAACATGTAAGCCGAAAGCGGGAAAATGTGAAAGAAGCAGTAAAAATTGAGGTTGAATTACATTTGGATATAAATATAAATGCCTATACGGCACAAGAACCACCGAAGTATGAACGCCCGTGCAATTTAAAATAAAAGTTCACAGCCAGCGGATCACTGCATGAATCTGAACAATAGATGATTCAAATGACTAGATCCACCAAAAATTATGAAGCAACAAATTGTGAAGCTTCTGAGAAATCGCAAATTGCTTGAGAGATGACAGAAAAGATACCCTTCGTGGTTCTGAAGGAAGCATTTACAAAATCAACTATATACTCGGTGAAACGGTTAGCCTAATTGGAACATTAGTGCCACAAAAGTAGAGATCTGAAACACTAGAACTAGATATCAATCTATCATCAAGTTTACCCGCCAGAGAGGAAACTGATTGTTAAGATGCGCCACAACATAGTGGCATTTATGTGCAGTCTATTGGTGATGACTGAGAATTGGCCAAACCTTAGTTAATGACCACTAGGCATAACTCACTCTTCAATTCCCCATAACTTCAGTCTTTACATGTTTTCTACCCCAAACCAAACGCACTGAACATAAATCAGAATCAGAGGAATCTTCAATAGAGGCGCAAGATAGTTTGCACGTAAAACCCCAAGGGCATGCTTAATGTAGCAATATACAGGAAAATACTTCAACATAAGTACATAACTGCAGTAATAACATAGCTAGCCCACTCTGAAAACACATTCATGCAGTGCCCAAATCCAGATAAAAGCAAAAGTGTAGAAGTCACTTGCTTCCAATGTAAGCATGCAATGCAATAGGATCCAATTAGGTAGAAAGAAGTCATGGAATCCATCAATGAAAACCATCGAATAGGCTGATTTAGATAAGTACATTCACACCAAACAACTACATTTCCCACTTGTCAAACCCCGAGCAAGTTCACCAGCATCAAATGGGTATAGAAAGTGAATTATTCGACACTACCGCACGAGATCAAACTCAAACACCTCCAATACCTAATCAAACACCAACCACATCCCAACAGCAGATTCACTGAGACATCGACAACATCTCTTCTTTCTTTCTTTCTTTTTTTTCGAGGTTTTTTTGTTCTTCTGTACACGAAGCATAGTATATATTGGTAATCTAAACTCTGACCTCTAGACAGGAGGAATGTTAGAGAAAGAGAAACCCTTGTATCCCTTGTACGCATAATACGCAATCCTTGTGTAATAGAACCCCGGTATGAACAAGATCCCTCCTAATATTGCAAAGAACATCCCTGTGTTTAGCAAAATTGAAGGACGAAGGACTGTTAACATCCAAAAAAATTATGCCCTTGTATTCTGAGACTAAAAGGAAAGAAACCCACAAAATAATTGCAATCCAATTCCCAAAATCAACGATGAATCATGAATTATATGAGAAATAATCAAAGGGAAAAGCTTTAAACTCAAACATACCATGGGCTCGATCACCACCAACATGGTTGGCAGCCATGAACAGACCCAGAACGATGCCGATTACACCGAAGACGAGGAGAGAGACTGCGAGAGCAATTTCCTTGATGGGTGGCCGATTATTTATAGAATAAGAGTTATCCATCATGATATCTTCATCAGTTATGGAGAAAGCATGGTCGACATACGCCATTGTTGAAAGCTTGAAGCTGTTGCTTTGCAGAACACGAAATAGTTTTTGTTTTCCCCTTTTTTCTGCAGCTGAGATGGGATTTTTACACGATGATCTTCACCTGTGTTAATTTATTGGCAGCGAATTTAGAGCGGAGAGAGACTTGTCAAAGGGACGCCTTGGAATGAAAGAAAAACTTGTGTTTTAATACCTAACCTAACCAAAGAGAAATTGGGCCTAATTGCCAATTATTGAAGTCATCGGGTACATAAACTGGCTACTTGGTCAAATACGGGAATCAGGTTTTGACCTTGTAGATTGAACGTTGGATTTGGGTTCCATTATGTTTACTTCCAAATCGATTTTCTTTAGTGTGAGGATAAACGGAAATGATTTATTAGACTCATATTTTAGTATAGATCAATGAATTATAATAAATTTAAGAGAAGGGGAATAAATTTTAAACTGCTTATGATAAATTTGAACGATTGGACCATTAAACTTACGATCTTCTCACAAGGGAAACATAATGTTTCCTACAAAGGCATGTGTTTTTGCGACCGTGTTTTCAACTTGATTCTACATTATTTAGCATGTTTAAGTATGGTTCAGTATGTTTTAGTATGTTTAACTAATAAGTATCAATAAATACTTCTCATTAGTTGAAAGGAATATGCCCTAAGACTTAAACTCTAATGGGGAGCATGGAAGATGGAGGTGGAAACCAACTAGGTTACCGCCCCCTCGACTTTACCAATTCGATTGTGTTTGCTTTGATTGGACAAGTTGGGCCTTTAAGTGATTAATTTTAATCAAGTCATCTGATGGAATTTTTCTGTTAAGTGTGTTTCATATTAAGCTATTTGCATTTTGGAAATTTCCCTTTTTTGGGTATTATATGTTTGGGTAATTTCAACTATAGTATGTATCAATCAATAAGTTCAGTCTTGGGGAATACTAGCTATATGGTTAGTAAAATTTCACACCCCCCCCCCAAAAGTTGGGCATAAATTTTTGTTGGCAAATTTTTAAATCCAGTAATAATAAATTTGTTCATATTTATATTGTTGAACCGAATCATGCTTTAGTGTTTAGCCTATTCGATTTGTCCATTTTGGAAATAAAATGGATACGGTTATAAATATTTTGTTCAAATTTTATAAGTTTTTTGTTTTCTTCAGCTTGGATTTGGTTGAACATGTATTTTTACCACCTCTAGATTGTACTTGAGATTTTTTTTTCTCTCACCCAATTCTACGAAGAAAAGTTCTTATAAGGACATGCTCATTGCAGTGTTTGGAGGCGTCACCTTATCGATTACTGTTATTTGATGCTCCTTTATATATCTTTTCATGGCTCCTTACTATTCATTATTTATCCTTGCCACTTACAACTATGTTTTATTGCCAATTGTTGTTTATAACTCCTTACCGCTCAACAGTCAACACTGAAAATAAGCGTTAAACCAATAGGCATGTCTGATGATGTCGACGTGAAATCAATAAGGCCAGTTGTCATAGTATCACACTTTACAAAAGTTGCAATTTTGCTCATATAACCACATTTTTCTCATGATCAAGTACATGTTCCGATACAACGTATAAAAAACTTCATAATCAATTGTTTTTTTACAAAAATATTATTTGCCTCATCTCTTGCATGCACTGAATATAAAATAAAATGTTATTGCGGAGTCATGTTGTGAACTAAGAACAATAGCATCATATCGTGGCATAGCACTCAAGTGAACTATGATTTCAAAACTTGTTTAGTCCATACTCAAGTATTTGGCTCGAGAATCATGTGGAATTGCTTCACACACCACACAAATACATAACACCATTATACCAACAATATCAAGTTGTAATTTTTGTATTCTCAAGCACTTTTCTTGTCAACAATCATTTTAAAAAAAAATCTTATACATACATATATTTGATAGATGTACAGTTGTCTTTCACAATCACATTGCTCACCACATTATACAACAACAACAACAAACTCCCAGTGTGGGTCCCGCTTTCACAGGGTATGGGAAGATCCAACTGTAGGCAACCTTACCTCTACCGGTATTCCTACTCATAGAGATGTTGATTTCAAAAGATCCACATAACAGTTTTGTGAAAAAGGTTTATAGAGAGAACGATTGCAAAACCATTTATCGAGTAGGAGAAAGAGGAAGATAAAAGGTTTCGGTTAGCAAATAAAGAGGGAGAGGAGACATACCTCAAACAAACAAGGGGCGTTTGGTGCTGTCACATCCTAGAAAAGTACGACATGCAAACAAGCACACCAGAACCCTACCCGCCCCACACCGCCTAAGTTACTGCCACATACGGAGCCGGTCCCCTACAATCAGAGACCTTAATCCTGTCCCGCCACAGCCTCCTATCCTGAGTCATGTCCCCCGTCAGACCTAACTCTCAGATCCTCTCTAACCACTTCTTCTAGGCTTTTCTTCGGTCTACCCTTCCCTCTCTTACCACCGGGGGGGTGATCATCTCACACCTTCGCACTGAAGCGGCCACACTTCTCCTCTTCACGTGGCCGAACCATTTGAGCCTCGATTCCCTCATCTTCTCCTCTATGGGGGCCACTTCAGCTAAGCCCCTGATTACTCAATTCCTAATTCTGTCCAATCTCGTAAAACCACGCATCCACCTGACCATTCTCATCTCAACTACTATCAACCTTTGGACCTGCATATTTTTTAGATGCCAACACTCTGATCCATAGAGAACAGTCGGTCTAACTACCATCCGATAGACTTTGCCTTTCAGTCCCATGGGCACTCTCTTGTCACAAAGCACCGCTGACTTCTACTTTTGTCAGCCTACTCTAATCCGCTGGCTAATATCCTCGTCAATGTCCCCACACCATTTTCTCTTCCAAACACCTCCACAAAACCTCCCTTGGAACTCTATCATATGCTTTCTTCAGGTCAATGGACACCATATGGATATCCACCTTTCTGTCCCTGAACAAGCTTATGAGCCCTCTGAGGAGGTAGATCGCCTCAATTGTCGACCTGCCTAGTATGAAACTAAATTGGTTATCTGAAATCTCTACTCCCTCTCGCTGCCTTCTCTCAATCACCCTCTCCCACAGCTTACCACATTATATATATATATACATACATATATATATATATTAATATTAATATTAATATTAGTATTAAATATTGGTTATGATTTCATAAATTATAATTTAGCTAAGTAGAAAATGATCAACCATCCTACATACCGACATACTTCATGAAGCAAATTCACAAAATGACATAAAGATCCAACCAGTCATTGGCTTGGACAGTTTAATTCACATCCTTATGCATCTATAATTGCTATTCTTAATTAGGAATGACAATTGAGCAAGCTAGGAGCATGAAGTATATTTCTCGTCTAGTTCCCCGCACTAGGGTAAGTCCCTTCTCTGTCCTACCCTCGATGAGCCCTTGATCCCCAACATGGAGTAACCATTTATTATTTGTGCCATATTTTGGATACCTAATTAAATGTTGAAAATATTGTTTCCAAAAACACTTAGTGTGCCAAAAATCACGCAAAGAATGCAAATTTAAACACCAACTTTGCAATTGATCAATATACACAATTCTCAACGCATAAGCATTACATGACAAACACAATTTTAGATTAAATGGGTAATTGACTAAGAAAGGAAATGGTGCAAAGTTTTATCCCATCTTTGCATGCGGATTAAGGGTTCCCCCCCCCCTCCTATTGTTGAAGGTGGGAATTTTCCCCAAATTAGGCCGGACCTTCTTAACAACAGAAATTTCCAATTCATACTGTCATCTTTAAAGTATCTTTTAATAAAATAAAAGTTTAATAGATTGAACCCTTCACTTAAAAATAAGTATATATATACACCGAGCGGTAGAGTTAGGACTTGGGTGGATTCGACTGAACTACCCACCCCCATCAAATTCAACCCAGACCTGCAGTATGAATGGGTTACTGGACAGGCCAACCCATCATGCCTTAGTTTGTCGTATGGGGCAGGCTTCAGGATAAAACAAATTTTAATGCTGTTATAATGCAATTATAACGTTTAATCCATTTGATTCGTAACCTACCGTTTACGGAAACGAGTTTCAAATGTTCGATCGATCGGTCCGCGGTTCAACGGGGCGGGTCGCCCCAGCTGGGCCGTGCTCCACCTCCAGCAAGCGGTATAGTATGCACTGATGCACATATCACAATTTTCCAGTTCGGTTCATTGATATTCTATCCAGGCAAGAGTGACTAGACCCGGGAGTGTAGAGACAAACGCACGTAAGAGAGGCAAGAATCTACAATTTCGGCCCCAACTTCGCAGAATCTCTGCTGCTTGTGCGTGTGCGTGTGTGAGAGAGAGAAGAGAGAGAGAGTTGCAAACTTGCAATTGTAGCTTGCAAACCAAGCAGCGCTGCCAGTAGAGGAGTATCAGTGAGAATGTTGAGGTCTTCGTCCAACCTCACAGCGTATCTTCGCCGGAGTTTGACATCTCCGGCAGTTTTCCGGCCGAATTTCCCTGCTTGTTTTGCTGGTGGTGGGTTTTCCGGCGATTATCTCTCCTATTCGTTAATGCCGCCGTCTTTCTTAACCCAAACGGCGTTTTCTTCTTGGTTCTTACCTGCCGGCGTCACTTTCAGGAATGATGCCCTTCGTAGTTGGCACAAGGTTTGGTTTAATTTGTTTATGCTAAGTTCAATTGTCTTGTTGATGTTGATTTAATTTGTTTATGCAATGTTCAATTGTGTTTGTGTTGTTGAAGATGGTGGTTAAACATGGAGGAAAGTAATTGATTACATGGAATGATGGAACTAGTTTATGTTTACATAAATATGATTTGAGACCCTCTTATTTAAAATGTGCTATTGGATCCTAATTAGTTTTAAGGGTCTAAAATGGTGCTGGAAATTTGTTGTGGCAGACCAAAATAGGGGTTGTGAATTGGGAATGTTTTTATTTAGCTGCGGCCACAGAGTACCAGAGATTACATTTTCTGTGTAATGTTTTTATTTAGCTGAGCTATTTAATGCCCAGATTAGCAAATTGATATGATTAGTAGTGATCTGTGGTCCTGTTTTGGTAGTTCCTAGGCCCAGAGGCTTTCTTCTTAACCATCAACTTTGGTAGCATGGTGATCCATGCTCTTGTTTTAGTTGTCATAGTAGGTGAGTTCAAATGTGCTGAGTGAAAGTGTATAGCCTGACATAAATATCAGACAAACTAGAAATAAATCTAGAGAGGGTATTAAGGTTACATGATCGCAAGCAAAATGGCTTTGTACAGGAAATTAGAGTATGGGGTTTGGTTACCTTGGCCTTATCTTCAATAGTTCAATTTTGTTGGAAAGATCAAACTTTAAGACTAGTGGTTGTCCCATCTGTGTATTGCTGCTGCATTGTTCATGGATATCTTCTCCCAAAACCTAATTCTTTTAGTGTTAGAGACTGGTAGTGTCTAGATGCATGTTTTCTTTGCTGATGGTCTGATCTTTGATGTCTAATTCTTGGTAGGGTATGAGGCTGAAGGGATATGCACTATTCTCAACTGCATCTGGCAATGTGAATGAGTCAAAGCAGTTGATAAAGCAAAAAAATAGTCAAGATGTTAAAGGTGATCGAGCTGCAGATATGAAAATACTTACAACCCTAGCCAAGTACTTATGGTTGAAGGACAATCTTGAATTTCGTCTCAGGGTTGTAGCAGCTTTAGGTTTTCTTGTTGGTGCTAAGGTATACTTCCGTTCATTAGTGGAAAATTGTCTAATTGCAGTAATAGTCCATTCATTTCTTTATTGTGCTTCTTTCATGTGGGGCAAGAGTAGCTAAAATCTCTGATTGCAGTGATAGACCAATTGGTGGCGGCTTTTCTTTTTCAGGTTTTAAATGTCCAGGTGCCTTTTCTCTTCAAACTAGCTGTTGATTGGCTTGCAACTGCAACAGGGAATGCCGATGCTCTTGCTTCCTTCAATGCTTCCAATTCATATATGCTTGCTCTTTTTGTCAGTCCTGCTGCTGTTCTGCTCGGTTATGGAATAGCACGTTCTTGTGCATCGGCTTTCAATGGTACTTAATGGGCAGTCCCTTTTGGATGGTTGTCTTCCAGCTGTTTCAACTTGCTTAAACTTTTGTTCCCCCTATTTTCCAACCTTGTATCAGTTTCATGACATGCAGTTTTGTCTGAATTGCATTCATGACATTATAGACTCGTAATAGATGGAACTTTGTACTTGTAGAGTTACGAACTGCTGTCTTTTCTAAGGTGGCGCTACGAACAATTCGTACCTTATCTCGTCAGGTAACAAATTAACAGAGGGGCCTTTTCCCTTTTCCTAAAGTGTTTTTTTTAAATTTTTTTTTTGCTCCACTGACTAGTGTCACTTTCGTTGTCATTGTCTGCAAGATACATATTTTGCTGGAATCAAATGATCTCTATTATCATTTAACCCAAAAGACCGAAAGGGGGATCATATGACTATTAGTGAGCAAAGGCTTCTATGCCGGCATTGCTATTGGTATTGCTATTTAGTCACTACATGACCAATGATAGAAGAAAAACAAGTGTTCTTTTTGCTTGATTTTCAGCTTATTAAAAGTCAGTGTAATTGCAGCTGCCAAGTTTCAGAAAAGTAATGTGCATATGGTTTTCTTAGCAGAAATAGTTGACTATTTTGGTTGGTTTATTCAATCTTCTCGAACTTGTTTCTAAAATAGGGGGAAAGGCATCCCGAGGGGTGGGGTACGGCTTACCTGCGACAAATTTCCCCTCATTGATCTATTTTTTATGCAAGCAGAATAAATACTTGAAATTTACACTGTTGGAGAAGATTTGAGTAATAATTTACTGTCAAACTGAAAACAGATGCTGTATGTTATCCTTTAACAACTGGACACCGCATTTCCAATATGCTCTAAACAAGGAAGTCATTGATTTTCATAGTTCCTTGTATAGACTATAGTCATGAATTGTGAATGTCTATTCCTTTATGTCCCTCTGGACGTTTGCAGAGGTAAAATGGAATTGTCCATTTTTGGAGTAAAATTTAGTTACTAAGGACATCTACTGGATCTTAATCAGGAATGCAGATTGCTACTTACTGCACAAATTTAGTCTAACTCAGGCTTTGGATTGCTTGTCCCCAGAACACGGTTCATGGCTAGGGAGCATTCCCAGCACTAAACTGTGTTGCTGTTGTGTGCTATATATTAGAACAATGCATGATTCTGGATGGTACAACATCAGTATCTCTCATTGTCTGCTTTCTTTTTCTTAAGGTGTTCTTGTTGGAGAGTCTATAGTTTTCTTGCTGTCATATGTCTGGTTATTCCAATATATGCAAATTGACACAAGGTTTGGGGTATTATCAAGGCCATATAATAGATATGTCACTATCTCTTACATAAAAGAACCACATGATGTATATTCACATGTTCATTTTGCAGGTTTTTGCACATTTACATGAACTTGACCTCCGATACCATCTCAGGTACATGCTGTGATTACAATTTTCTGGTCAGCTCAAACTGAAATCTGTTTTTGCACTCATGCATGAAGTACCCCCTTTTGTCCCATATGTATTGGCATATGACTAATAAAGACCTCCATCTTGTCTACCTCTTTTAATTTTTGAAACTCTGATTTCGAGAGGCTTTTTATAAAAAAATTTTTAAATTGGTTGTTATAACATTTGCAACCATAGTTCATTAACCGATATAACTTAATACTTGCTTTCATATATTCTCAACATCTGACAATGTTTAGAGGATGGTTGGAGTGTCATCTGTCATAGTATTTAGAGGTCATATTAGGTTTACTATAGTGAGTAATGACCCTGTTTGGCAAACAGCTGGTAGCTGTTTGTATTAGCTGTTGGCTGTTTGAATTAGCTATTTATGTTAGCTGTTTGGGTTACTTGTTTGAATTAGCTGTTTTTAGAAAAAGTTTTTGGTAAACTAGCTATTTCTGTAAGAGATGTTGGTAAAGTTTCATTTATGCCCTTACCTATAAATTACTTTTAAATGGCATGTGGTGTAATTTGTTTAAACTTTTGGACAACTATGTCATTTTCACAAAAAGCTCTTCCCAAAAGGCTAATGGGAATAGCTTTTTCAAAAAGAGTTTTTTGGAGCCAAATAGTTATTGTAAACACCTATTCAACAAACATTCTTTGGCTGTTTAACTTGGTCAACGATTCAAAGCAGCTAAAATCCTCTCAAACAGCTATTTTTACCCAAACAATTGTTGTTACCAAACAATGATTTCCTTATTAACTAATATTAAGATTGTGGCTGCATGAAAACACCGTGTCTACCATGCATACTTATTTAGGGCTTGCTAAAATACTCAAATGTTAAGTGTTCTCCTTCTGTTGCTTGATTGCTGAACCTCTAGCCGGGAAACTGGTGCTCTTAATCGGATCATTGACCGCGGTAGCCGTGCTATAAATTTCATTCTCTCATCCATGGTATTCAACATTGTGCCCACAATACTGGAGGTGCGGTTCTCTGGTTTTTATTGCTTACATTATTGTCCTGGAGGTTTTTATTTTGGTAGCGCTGGCAGTATGCTTTTTAGTTGCTCCTGTTTCTGCCTCAACTTGTTCATCTGAGAAAGAGTTTTTGACATCGTTAACCTATACTTTTTTAGATATCTATGGTATCAGGTATATTGGCTTACAAATTTGGAGCTTCCTTTGCATGGATAACTTCCTTGTCAGTGGCTGCATATGTTGCTTTTACACTGAATGTTACTCAGGTGCAGTATCTCTTCGTTTTTGTCTTTGATTTGATTAATAGTGTTCTGTTCTGCCTTTTCCCTATGATTTGGGTTATTGAATGACAATCTTGAAGCAAGATACCTCTAGATAATTGATAGAGCAGAATTGGTCAAACATGGTCAGGAATTGGATATTCTCTCCTTTATTTTCTTTTTTTTATCCTTGTGCATTAACAAAAGATACTTTTCTGACTATTGGGAAAAGGTAAGAAGTGAGATTAATAATTGGACTGACAATGCACCAGTGTCTCTTATAAACCTATTATTAGCTTTGTTTGCTTCAACTTTAGTGCCTATGTTGGCCAATCAACACTGTAAAATTTTTGGTCTGATATATATAGACACATACCTGTGTTGGACACTAGCGGCAAAACTAGAGTGACGTAGCGGCAAAACTAGAGTGACGTAGCCTCTTTGACAATGGCAACAACGTGTCAGCATGAATGCTGCAATGAGTTTGGAGGAAATCATGATGTAAGTAGTCTTAGCACTTCCAAGTATGCAGATTGCTTCCTGGAGACCTATGAAAAGGTTTTGCTTTTTTGTTTGAAAAGGCACTTAAAAAAAGAACGAGTGAAGAAGCAGTTGAATGAAGGTAAAGTACATGCAGAATAATGGGGGGTGGAAGTGCAAAAAAATGTGCAGTAGTGAGGAAAAAGATGACAATGACGGTGAAATAGTTTGGCTATAGAACTTTCCTTTAGATTGGAGTCTTGTTGTTGGTCAAGACTTCTGGTGTGCTCCTCCATTTTTGCCACCTGGGAAGCCTTGTGTGATATCCTTGTTGATCTACCAATTTTCCTTGTAATGATTTACATAGTTTTAAGCCATCTTTCTTCTCTGCATTATGGTCACCAATTTTAACCTGTATATCTGAGAAGTTTTGATGGTTGTCAAACTTGCTTCTAGGTATTCTGTTATAGTTCTGCTCAGTTGGAAGTCCTTAGACTTCAGGTGTTTCCCTTTCAACAAATTTCTAGTTTGCTGTCGATACCTCCCATTATCATTCATGCGCAATGTCATATGTAAACAGTGACATTGCTACTATGAACATAGTTCCTTAAATCAAAATGCTTGATCACATGATTTTGTGCTTTGCTATATATGCTTTACCAAGCTTCTATATTAGGGAGATGTGGTTGCCCTGGTTCCTCTTCTTTAGCTACCTTTTGCTACAGGGCCATGTGTACGTCAAAGAGCTAGTGTACAATCACTGTATTGTTATCTTGCCCCTCCATACTGCGAATCACTGTACAATCTTATCCAGCTTGGGTGTTGTTTCTTTTCATAAGTTGGGATAAATGGTATTTGCTTGGGTCCTTCTAGTGTGATCCTTTTGAAACTCACCCTCTATTTTGTTCGTCTTCTACAGTGGAGGACTAAGTTTAGGAAAGCCATGAATAAAGCTGATAATGATGCAAGTACAAGGGCAATTGATTCACTTATCAATTACGAGGTACATTTTGGTTTCCTGTCCATGTGACATGCTTATGTATATATTCTGTACTTTAGATCTGAATTCTAAGTTAACAGTGTTCTCTTCATTTTGTTCAGACTGTGAAATACTTCAATAATGAAACTTATGAAGCAGAAAAATATGATGAATTTTTAAAGAGTAAGTCTCTTGTTCTTTTCATTAGGTATTTCTGTTTTTGTTTCGCTAAAATTACCCACTATCCGCACATTTACTGTATCATGTGGTGTAGAACTTCATTGATTCTGACTCTTACCTGTTTTGCTGTCCATAAGACCTGCTCATCGGGTTGGGGAACAACTAGACTTACCTGACCTGCTAGGAAAATACGACCTGTCCTCAAATCAGGCTGGGATCAGGTATCCTTATTGTTATGAAGACCTGATATGGAAAAGAAATCCTTAAAATCAAAGCCTTTTTAACAATTCATACTCATTTAGTCATTTATCTGTTTCAGCTTCTCAATTCTGTACTTCGCCTTTGTTCATCTCTCTAATCTTTGGCCTTTCATTCACAATCATCTTATGCCTTGTCATATGCTCTCAATTATCACAATCCATTGTCATTGGTCGATGACTGCTATGTTGGTTAGGCTTGATGCATCATGGTGGTGGGTGTTGGTTTATTTTACCAATGTTTCAAGGAGGTGGGGGCTTTTGGGAGTTAGGAAGGTAAAGAAACTTGTATCTCGTCTCATTTGATGAGATTATAATCCCTTGGCATGTTTGTTGTTAGATTTTGAGTTGATTGAACACTGTTAGCAGTATCACTAGGAGCTACGTTGCACCATCACTGCGGAATTTTTGCTCTCATATCTTGCTTACATATATTTTGTTCTGAATGATTTTTGAATTGTTTATTTGTTTTCTTTTGTTTACATTGCCGTGTTGACTTATGCAGTAGTGCAAGCCTCTCTCTCTCTCTCTCTCTCATGTATATTTATTTTTTCCATCGGTTAGTAAAGCATTAAAGATCTTATGCGTAATCTCAATACTATTATCTGGTTGAGCTGATCCAAGACCTGAAAGTAACCCAAAGAGTTGGGCCTTGGGACTCTTGGACGAAGCGTTGTGTCACGCTAACAAGGGTTCGGGCTGATTGATGTGTGCCTTGCTTTTCACTTGACCCTATCCCTCAACCCAAGGTTTGATCAAGTCTACTATGCGTTGAGGAAATTAGTGCAATTGAGCTCTCCTCTGAATTTTCATGGCATCACGGATAACTCATGGGCATTCAGCTATTAACTTAAGTCATGAAGATGCTGATCCTGGTAGTATTCCTATTACAACAGAGTATGAAGATGCTGCTCTGAAGACACAACGCAGCCTTGCTTTTCTGAACTTCGGCCAGAATGTTATATTTAGCGTAGCTCTATCAACTGCTATGGTTTTGTGCTCACATGGTATTATGGATGGGCGGATGACAGTTGGTGATTTGGTATGTTACTTTAGTTTTTGACATGATCAAAACATGTTATGATAGATCCAGTACTTTTTGAGATTCACATTATTTTCCTTATCAAAAGAATAAAGAACCTGTGAGACTCACATTATGTAAAATGCAGGTTATGGTGAATGGCCTCCTGTTTCAACTGTCACTTCCATTAAATTTTCTTGGTAGTGTTTATCGTGAGACCATACAGAGCCTTGTGGACATGAAATCAATGTTTCAGTTGCTTGAGGTATTTTCCAAGATCTGCTGCCTTTTGCTATTGCGGCTTAGAAAAAATCATGCTGTTTGGATATGATAGGGACATGCCGTGCTTTACATTTTTTTTTCAACTGTAGAGTTGTTGCTCATTCTAAAACGTTGTTGTAAATTACTAATGGTATGCGACTAATAAGCTGAAATGCTGATAAAGTTGTTACTTGTTAGAAATAATCACTTCACGCAATAAATGGATGTCAAATGCATTAGTCTTCCGGTTGGTAATATCAGTTGTTTGTAAGTGTCTTCAGCCTCACTGTAGGCTTCCTACCTTCTTCTTAGGGCTTCCCTTAGGCACCACAAATGAGAAGTCTATGTGAGGACCTATTTTGAGACAGAGACTTTCTGACTGGATACCCTATTATATTACAGAGGGGAAAGATTCTCTCTTATTGAAAGTGTTTGAAGCATCTCAATTCACATTCTTTCTCTTTCTCCCTTATTGAGTTCAGTGGCTTATAAGCTGGAAAGCCATAAAGAGAAGCTTCCTCTGGGTTCTTTCGGAAGATTTCCTGTATCATCTGGTTAGATGGAGGCTTCAGTGTCAGGGATCTTAGACTTCCAATGAGGCTTTCCTTGGCAAGTGGTTGTCCACGTCCATGAATGAGAAACTTAAGTCTTTTGGGGAAAGGTTGGAAGTGTCATATATGGTGAGGACGGCTACTGGATTTGCCGAAGGGTGGCAAGGTGTGAGCCCTTGGATGTATATCATCAAACAGTGGCAAGGTTTGTGGGATAATATTTCTTATGAGGTCGGCAATGCATCTTTATCTTTTCTTGGCACTATTGCTGGTTTAATAGGCCGCCCAAAGGGACATATCCCTTCTTTGCTTCTTTTCTTTCTCTTGCAGAGGACAGAGGTGCTCCCTCTTCTGATTCTTGTGAGCATGCATCTGCCATATCTCACCTTGGTGGCATTTCTCGATAGTGCATTCACACCATTAGTAAACTTCCAAAGTCATTTAGTCTTGGGAGGTCGATTTCTGATATGTTTAGGTATGACACCAAAGCCTTAACTAGTTCAACATGTCCTATTTCTTCTCCATTGACCGAATGAAATCCTTTTTTGTAGCCTTCCAGCCGGTAAGAGCTTTCCTGTCATTTTTCCCTATTATGTGATCAATTTTGATGCCAACATTAAAACTTCTGAAGCCACTTTGTCTTGAGAGGTTCATTTATGATATATTTATGTATGAAACCAAGCCGAAACTTGTTCAGCACATCCTATCTCTTTTCGATTGACTTAATGAAATCCCTTTCTTGGAGCCTTTTTAACTTTTTTGATGATTAAGAGATCCCTTTTGGGGGCCTTACAGCTAGTAAGAATTTTCTCTTACCCTTGGTGATTTTGTGATCGATTTTGATGTCAACATCAGTGAACTTCATTCTCGTTTTCATTTAAATTTATAGTGGGGTGTTTTTGGGATACCAGGCTTTAACTCATGAACAGATAGCAGGATTATAGAATGTGTTCGTTGTAACCTGTAAGAAAATAGTAGTATTTATAGGGAGCACTCATTTAAGCCTCTTGTACTTATATTTATGTTGTGGTCGTGCAGGAAGATGCTGAAATCAAGGATAAAGAATATGCAAAACCTTTAAAGTTGGGTGGAGGGAGCATTGAATTTGATGATGTACATTTCAGGTAACTGGACGGATTCACCATTTTTAGTAGAAACATTTAGTATCCATATCTGCAGTTCTGTGAGAAGTATCTACGTAAGATGGCCAGCTTAGTCCTTCTGGTTATCTAAATAATAATAGGGAGATTGTTCTTCAAGTCCAGTCAGCAATATCAATATCTGCTTGAAGTTAAGATCAATATCAATTTACAATGATAATTTTGTTGTCATAGGAAAAGAAGTTGCTTGCAAGATCACCTTCAGCTGTATCTTTTAGACTTCTTTATTGCTGGTTCTGTTAATCTGGAAAGATGAGTTGAGTTGGCTGTCTTACATTAATTGAGGGAACTGCACAATGGTTTTGCTGTGTTGCAAGGAGGCTACGCAGAAAACAGAGGACAAAATGAAGACTCTGTCCTCCCATCCTGAGTCATGCTCCCTACTTCGTGATGGGTTCAATTAAGATTATGAGGTTTAGTGTTATTTTTGTGGGCTGAAGAATGATCTTTGTGAGAAAGTACATCATGAGGCTGAATCCTCAAACCCAAGAGTAAAGAGAGCTGGCCCATCGACACTATTGTGTATGTTTCTGTGTCATGCCTGTTGTCAACAACAAATATAACTTTCTCTACTTCATAATAATAGGGTCTTCTTAAATCTTAAGTGAACTAAGTCATCTCTAAAGTTCTTGCAAAATATGATCTTCCCTAGTTATGATTGCCAGGTATGGTGGGGAAAAAAAACACTTCCTATTAGTTAGGATATGCTTTATCAAGGATAGAACAACAACAACAACTTTCAGTGTGGGTCCCACTTTCACGGGGTTTGGGGAGATATGCTTTATCAAGGATTAAAAAAAAAAAAGGGCAGCCCGGTGCTTTATCAAGGATGCTATCATAAAATCATTTAGGTCAATTATCCTAGTATTCGAGGATGATATCTGCTCCTAATGAAAATTTGGGAAGTCCCATATCGCCATCCAAAAGATAAAGTACATAGCCGTGTTAGATGCCTATTCTGAGTATGAATATCTGAGCTACTGCCAATATTTTATGTATAGTCGAAATATGGAGTTTTCTCTGGATTGTATATGTCAGCTGCCATGTTTATGGTCTGTGGCTCTGTGGATATGGCTAATCCTTTTTTCATTTTGATGATCATGTTGTTCAATGATAAGTTAGTTAAGTGCTACCCTCTGGTCTTCGTATTTTTTGCATGTGGAGATTGGCAGGGTATTCATCCTTTCCTTTTTCTTTCCAGTAGTTCTGAATAATGTGTTGTAGCTGAATTCCATATGAGCAACCTTCTATTATTGGAGAGTACTTCTCTGGGATTTTGTGACATGCTAAATTTTCTCATGGTGATCTCATTGTGGGTGATAGATTTCTAATGGTGCAATCTTGAAGTGTAAATTGGATCTCTCAGCTAGTCTCAATTAGCTAGGGTTAAGGCTGTGGACATCTTGATCTCCTGAGGCCTCACAAAAAGTGAGATTACAATTGTGGTGTTTGCTGATATTGCTACTTTCTTGATATAGCAAATCTTTCTAAATGAAAAGGTCTGAAACTCTTATGGTTTGTAATGATTCACATTCCAATTGATGAAGAATTCTTTCCCTTCCTTCCCCCGTTACCTGAGGCTTGGGAAGAAGGAGAATGAAGGATAACCAAGAGATTAACTTGTTCATATGATGCAGTTGAGAAAATCCTTATGTTGCTTATGATGATTTGTGCTGAATTCCCAGCTTCTTGGCTCTTAAGAACGTTGCTTTGAGGATTGGAAAGGTTAAGCCATATAAGGTATATTGGGCCTGCCATGAAATTAGCAAGGTGCTACTTGACAGATTCACTTTTTTCACTTTGTGGGTGGAAGGGGGCAGAGAGGGTGGGTGGAGGTCAAAGTTTGGTGGAACCAAATTTATCAATGGATTGATTGACCAAAATGTAACATGGCATCCATTGCCTACTGGAAATTCAGCTAGCTGTTCTGCCACAGGCTGTGGAGCATTGAGCTGAAATAATGTTGCGTGCTGGCAATCTGGGATCATCAGCCATAGCAGTGTGCTACTGAAACCATTAATTGTACATGTGCTATTCCATATCTTGTAGACAAATTCATCCCACAAAGTTTGGCTCTTGGAAAATTTCAGAGCCTCCCATTTCTCTAGTCACATTGGAATGTTGAAAAGGGTATTTCCAAGTGACAGAAAATTGCTTTTCCTCCTTTACTTATTTATTTATGTATTCCTTTTAAGAATCTATTGAATTGTCTTTTTTAACCCATTTTATAAAAATTGTGTGATTCATATAACTTATGATAACTGCTGCTTCCCATTATATTCTGCTGCGACTTTCTAGTGTCATGCCAAGCAGAGTTGTTTAGAGGTAGAGGGAAGCGGAAGCGTGAGGATAGGATTTTTTTAATTTCAAGCTTATGCTTTTCTTGGGGGCGGTCTGTGCCGGGTGAGGGCCAGGCAGATTCTTTGGGTAGATGGAGAATTACTACCACTGCTATTACTAATGCCACTATCTTTCTTGTTATCATTGTCGTCATCGTCATCATCGGTAGTATTTTAAAAATTTGGGTTGAAGGTATTAGTTTTAGCTACTTATTACTTTAGACTGATAGATATTTTGATGAGTTAGTCTCACCATAAATCCTTTGCGTGTTGGTCTTGATCTTTATCTGAACTTTGGATTTCTCTTTCATCTATATTCTTTCACAACTCATTTTTAATCAATAAAAAAATGCCCTAAAGAAACTGCATGTTTTGCTGGCTTGATTTCTTTTATCCCTTTTTTTTTCGCTCCTTGTGATAATGCCATTATAGTAAAGAATCTCTTTGGATGACCCCCGAGTCTTTGAAGTTTCTCTTGGCTTTCCTTATCTTTGTACAAGCAGAGGTGGTCAACTTCTTTTCTAATGGAGTGAAGTTAAAAATGTCAGTTATGTGGCAGAAAGAAAGATACTTGATGGAATATCTTTTGTTGTACCTGCTGGAAGGAGTGTGGCTATTGTTGGCACTAGTGGAAGTGGTATGCTTTCTTTGCTTGCTTTATTTCACTGCCTTATGGTTCTTTATGTGCCTTCTTCTATCTGACCAATAAATTCATCTGAATTATTTTTCCCTACATTTTTTGGCTGGGTTATATTTATCCTTTTAGACACAAACACTGTGTAGACAGAAAGTGGAAGCCTGTACCTTCTTTTGTAGTGTGCTTCATAAGACAAGAATACATAATTGTCACAATTGCCAGAATTGCTGAATTGGCCTCTCATAAATGACCCAATATTGCAGCTGTTGCATTGTGAAAGTAACCTATTTTAATTTAAGATGTTCTAAGTTCTAACTGTGTTCTAAAATGTGCATGGGGAAATATCCATTTTCACTATTCCTTTATTACATCTGAGATGAACAAAAGGCTTTAGACTTTGCTAAAGACCGGAATACGAGTTTACGAAGCTGTTATGTGATCTCATTAGGAGACCTTGCAAATAATTATTTGACTATAATTAGATATCTACCTTTATTTTCTTTTACATTTCTTAACTTTCAACATGTTATTATTCATTCTGATGACTTCAATGCTTATTATTTAGCTTCATGTATATGTCTCTGACTTCTGTGTTGTGAAAAATGCAGGAAAGTCGACCATTCTGAGGTTGCTCTTCAGATTCTTTGATGCGCACTCCGGACATGTAAAAACTGATGCTTGTCTTCCTTAGAACTCTTCCAACTGAATTATGTACCATAATCATGCTAATTAAGCATTCTGCTTCTCAAGGAAAAAAAACTCAGCGCCTAGGACTTTCTTTGTTTGCCTTACAACCAAGTCCGCTGGTTGTTTAAGTGAATATATTTATAATCAATACTGACATCATACTAAGAGGTGTGCATTTTAATCAGACATTCTCCTTTTGCATGCTCTTTCTCCTCTCCCCCCCCCCTCCTCCCAACAGAAAAGAGGAAAACTTATGGGCTTATGGCCACCAAAATCGTGGAGTGAGGCAGCTATATGGCAAGCCACTGAAATTGCCAAGCCCATCAATCCTGTGGAAAATATACGACAGCAAGCTAAAAGAAAATCAAAGCAGCCATGGAGGAATCCAACTGTTTGGTGGGATCTCTACTTTAAGAGATAACCATCAACTATGACTAAAAAAACCAGATTCCATAAACAACACTCAGGAAGAATGAATGGAGCTTAACAATAGTGAATCCAATTCACAATAGTGACATGCAATTAGATAATTAAATAATGTCCTCCTTCTGTCCTTCAGGTAAATGGTTATGCAAAGTCACGAGATAATAATCGATAGATATGATGTCATTTCAAAAGATTTCGTGCAACCGACTTGATTGATTTTTGTTTCTTTTTAACTGGTGATCTGACATTACCATTTCCTTTGCGTCTGTCTCCATGTTTGTGTAGCATATGTGCTCCCTGGGTTTTTCTTCCCTTGTATCTGTCTTTGTTTTGCAGTCTTCAACATGTATTAAGATCCATTTGTTTGCTACATCAGCTGCTTATCTACTCACAAGCATTGTATGTTTGCACTTTGCACCATTATAGATAAGAATTGATGGCCAGGATGTGAAGGAAGTAACCCTGGAAAGTCTTCGGAAATCCATTGGTGTTGTGCCTCAGGACACGGTAATTTTAGAAAAGCACTCTGTTCCTTTCCACTTTGGAGATTTACATGTTCAGAGCACTTATGTTTGGCTACCAGGTGCTTTTCAATGATACAATATTCCACAACATCCACTATGGTCGTCTATCAGCAACAGCTGGGGAGGTCTGCCAGGAACCCTTTTTTATTGTCTTCTTTGTTTTGGTTGCACCTCAATCATCATGTTCAGTTCTGTTGTTTTATATCAGGTGTATGATGCTGCGCGGCAAGCAGCAATTCATGACACTATTATGAATTTCCCTGAGAAGTACTCCACTGTTGTTGGGGAGAGGGGCTTAAAGGTCTGTTTTGTAGTTATTCGATAATCAGCTTATTTTCCCACATAAACAGCACTTGCATTATAGAGTAAAGGCTTCCTGATTCCAGAGGAAAGTTTCTATATATTGCCTTGCTATCAGTTTTTGTTTTGAATCCCTCAAGGGGCCAGCTTATTACTCAGTTGTGCCCATTTTGTGCTTGGCTTATAGGTCTTAATAGTTAACAAGGTGCTTATAGTTTTAAGTTCTATTCAGATTGTTCTTGTGTTGAATTTAAGTACGTTGCAAATAATATCATTATTATGACATCAAATGTCATATGGACATGTAAGACCACTAATGCTAAGAAATTACAAGTGATTAAAACAAGGCAATAAACTAGAAAACTAGCCTATCTGATCGAGTTTGTTCCTATCCAATTTAATTCTTGCAATGCCTACCTGAATAGATGGGGGAAAAAATTGAAGTCATGAACGTATTTCATTACAATGAACTGAACCACGGGTAATATGACTTGGGAATTATTTTTTCTTAGCAAATGTAGGTAGCGAGGAATGTTTTAGTGTCTGATGACAATAGACACTGCGGCGAATATCTTTTCCTGAAGGAGACTGTAAATTAGCGGTCCCAAAGGAGAGAGAACATTTGGTGTTAATGTTGCATTTTGGGACTGTATGGTACTGAAGGAGACTCTAAATTAGCGTTCCCAAGGGAGAGAGAACATTTGGTGTGAATGCTGACACATGCATATTTTAGGACTATATGGTACTATCTATTAGGTGATCACCATACAAGACTTGATGTGTATATTTAGGTGAAACAAGTAAAAGACGAGAGGGGGGTGGGGATGGGGGATACTAGTGCTAAGTTCTTTGGGTTTGAAAACAATGTTATCACTAGTACATGATAAAATACTCCAATTTCATTGAAGCTATGGAAATGATGATAATATTATTATTGGGCAGTTCATTGTGCTCAAAGCAATGAATGACCAAATGTCTGCTAAGCTAAAATGGTTGACATTTATGGTACGGGCGTACACTTTAAAGATACTGATATTGCTAGCAATAGTCAGAACACATGAAATATTTATAGATTTCCCGAGTAATTGTCAACACAGTTAATTTAGGCAGTTCATGAATGCCAAAGATACTTTTCAAGGGATTGACATGTATCAATATTAAATTGTGATAATATTAGGAAAATGCAGAGGGGTAATAGCTTGAGTTCTAGCATACTGATACTTGGGTAAAAGCTTGTCGATTTAAGTGGGGTGATGAAAAGCAATGTGTTGTGTTGGCTTTTTTTAAAAAAATTTTAAACTTGTTTTGTTCTTAAATGCCTTGGCTTCTTTGTGTGCTTTTCTTTTTTTACTGATTACTGACTAACTTCTTTCATTTTTCACCGTAACAGTTAAGTGGTGGTGAAAAGCAACGTGTTGCCCTTGCTCGTGCATTCCTCAAAGCTTCTCCTATTTTGTAAGTTTTATCTTCTGTTGCATTATAGATTTAAACTTTACTCCCCAGAACCTGTAGCCGTGGATGATATTAGGGAGGCATTTTACTTTAGTCCATTATGATGAAAAAGATTGTCCGAAGTGACTTTTTCAGCTGTCTAGAAAGTGGGACGAAAATTCTCTCTGCTTATATTATATGTCTGTAGGAGGCAAAAAATTATGCAACCAATCAAATGATGCCACGTGTAAAAAATGGACCAACCATAAAGTGTCGTGTGTCATGTTGACTTTGGTGGACCCGCTTGGTCAAAGTTAAGCGTAGCCAATCAAAAGCCGCCACGTGTCGTCGATGATGTAGAAATTTGTGTTTACAATGTCTAGACTATAAATATGGGTTTACAATCAAAATTTCTTTGTGTTTACCATGCTCTTTATTTACTTTAGACTAGAAATTTGTGTTTACAATGTCTAATTATTATGTTCATGTTCAGTTTTATACCTTGAGATCCAAGTGGTGACTCCTTTCACCTATTATGTCAGCCTATGATGATGTTGTGATATTGTTTCAGAAATTTTGGGAGAATTGTGTAAGTCTTGATGTCTGATATATTCAACTTGTATGCTTAGTTCCCTTGGGGGGGGGGGGGTGTATCCTGACTGCTTTGTATTTTGGGGGAGATGTGTTCATAGCATGGTTTTTCAATAGGTCATTTCTTTGCATTTTCTCTATTGTCCTAAGATAGAATGCACTCCAGATTGGCATGACTTTTTTGGGGGGGGGGGGGTGAAATAAGGGTCCACAAATAACAAAATCAATCTTTGAAATGCCAGATGCAACTGTTGTTTCTGTTCATGCGTTCCTCCAGTCTTGCTTATTTAGACCCTTTAGTCAAGTGCTGTTTCACGCACTTGGACTTGTTAAATTATGTCTTGGGTTTCTTGTTTGTCATAAAGCTTTACAATTAGAACTGGTGGGCGATGACCCATGTTAAAATTGCTTTGTCTTTTCAGGCTTTGTGATGAGGCTACAAGTGCGCTTGACAGCACCACAGAAGCAGAGATCCTAAATGCATTAAGGTCACTTGCAAACAATCGTACGTCTATTTTCGTTGCGCACCGGCTTACAACTGCAATGCAGTGTGATGAGGTATGCTTTGTCAGTGGTAGATATCAGAGTCACAAGTAAGCATTTCTTGTGCTAACTATTGGAACCTGGACGGAGATGTCCTTGTGCATTTTCTTTTAGGCATGTAGACAAACCCATCTTGGGGGCTGATGTGGCAGTATCTTATGGCCCCAAGTGAATTGCATATCTTGTGTTCTATTTTTGGTCATTTGATCATGTTATGACATGTAAGGCTTTTGCCATGGGGCTGCACTGCAACCCTCTTCTTTGCCTCATCATCTAAATGGGGGACGTAGTGACAAATATAGAAGAATAGAGGAAATACCAAATAAAGCTCTCTTTAACCACTCATAGATGTGTGCCTGATCTCTGCCAGGCACGTATATACGTTTCGTTCGTAAGTTCCTGTTAGGGAAAAAACAACAGTTTTAATATTTATAAACCCCAAATGCAAGGTGTATTGTTGAGTACTTGGGGTGTCGTCCGCAGAGAGTTGTGTTTCCAACTACCAAGACTAACTAAAGCGTCTCGAAATAGGCGAAATCAAAGGAAAACAAAGGGTAAACTAAACTACGCTAACAAATATAGAAGAAGCGACTTGGAGTTGTGATTTGATCAATGAATGAACCAACTAATCGAGACAAGTCCTAACCTACCCAAACTGCGAACTGGAGATGATCGGTTGCACCATTAAAGACCACCCAAGCCCTATCTCAAGGGTCATGAGCTAGTCTAATTAGCCTAACCATCTATTTTCATGGGGTTAGCCCAATTAGACGACAAAACTAGCAACCACGGACCTAACTCAGTTCAAATACTATTTTCATGTCCCGAACTCGTTTATTCTCTCTCCCACACCAGCTAATTGACGTTACCTCTCAGCATAAGTCAATCGCCCAAAAATATAGATGAAAGCTCTTTCAAGCATTTCATCGAACACTTGGCGGGCGTGAAGGAAAATTCTAAGTTCTAGGCATAGATCGGGTATGGTTAGGCCACATACAAGACTAATTAACCATCAAGAGGCTAATCACAATCCAAGCCCACAAAATCTAACAACTAATCATCACAAACACATCAAAACCTAAACTAACAAACAAAAACATAAACTTGAAGAACAAAACAAAGAAAAGAGGCATGAAACTATAAACTAATTCTAACAAGCAATCAAACATGAATTAAACATAAAAACTAAATGAGTAAATCAAATCAAAACCAAACATATGAACTAGATTAACAAAATCTAAAACAAGAACCAAACAAGAAATAGAGAGAAAGAGAAGAAGAAGACTCATGAATTGAAGCGAAGAACTTGAAATCCAAGTGCTTAAACCCAGAATTAATTCAATACAATCCTAATCTAATCTCCTCAATGGAGTTTTTATTGGCTAAAACCTAAACTAAACTACTTTAGAAATCGTCAGCGAGAGCCCCGAGCGACGCCAGCGACCCCCTTAAATAGAACGCGAGACGGGAACGAACAGCGCGCGGCAAAGTGGGGGGGAGGCACGACCGTGCCTATGTGGCACGGTATGGGCGTGCCACATTGCTTGCCGGCTGGCTCCCGTTTTTCTGTCTTTTCGCCTATTTTGATCCTTTTTCGCCCGTTTTCGCGGTAATTGCTTGGTTCAACTTATTACCTGCGAGAATAAACAAAACAAGTAAAAACCTCAAAGAATACTTAATAAAACAAGAAAAACTCTAAAGATTACGTTATTATACGAGCTAAGATTAGGTGAAAGAGGCATGTAAAATGCGACCAATTATCGCCTAACAGTTCCTCCTTTGGTGTCTCAAATGTAGCTCGCACTGTTTGGAGCTGTCTTACCCGTGTTGGGTGGTCCAATATCCAGTCTGAATCTAAGTGTCAGATTCGGCTTTTGTCTGAGTTTTCTTTTATCTTTCCTGTTTTTTTAAGGGTGGGAATAGCCTAATGTAAGGATAAACTTTTCATACCTGCATCATGGTCTTGAGAAAATGACATGGGTCTGGTTCAGGCAAAGTATCGTAGCTTTAAAGCTTGCTGATAAAGCCAAGGGGAAGTATGGGGCATAAAGGATGGACTTGATGAGCTCTTTCAGGGAAATAAGATATAGTTAGATAAACTAGTCAAAAAATTAAGATATAATTGGGTAGATACTGGAAGAAGAAATATAGTGGTGGCTTATCTGCACCCTTGCTAAGAGTGATTGAGAAGTAAATCCAAATGTGTATTCCTAGGCTGATAGGTCCATAAGCTTGATTGATACGGGTAGCTCAATAAGGGTCTCCTTCAGCAGATCCCTCTAGCGATTGGCCACATCATATCCATCCCATTCATGAATATCTTGAAGAGAATGCTTTTGTTGGTTTGCTTTTTCACAAGTTTCATCTAGACAATGCTTTTGTCTGCTTGCTTTTTCTGCACTAGGATATGTAACAAGGGAACACTGATCAGGATGTATAGTATCAAGTTTTGATGCTTAAAGAGAAATGCACTATTGGAATTCCACAAATTGCTACCAAAGGAATTCATGCATGTACCTTCTGCAATAGGAGTGTGATTTAGTCATTGATGGGGAAACTGTGTAGCTTGGTTGAGAATTGCAATGGCATGCTATTAAGACATGCTTCATGACTTTTAATGCTTATCTATAATGGTTATCATCTTCAATTGTTGCCTTCAGATTATTGTCCTTGAAAATGGAAGGGTGGTGGAGCAAGGACCGCACGAGGTTCTTCTCTCCCGAGCCGGCAGATATGCACAGCTTTGGGCTCAACAGAATAGCGCCGCTGAAATAGTTGATATGGCTGCCAAATTGTAAACCGAGCACCGGAGGAGAAGGGTGTTTATGTGCTAGCGTACTTGTTGATCGAATTATCCAAGCTGCAAAGAAGGAACATATCAAGGTGTATGCATACTCATGTTAATAAATGCGGTACAGAAAAGGAGCTACCAATGTGCCTTTTTTGTTAAAGAAGGGGGTGTGCTTGAATACAAGTCATGAATTAGTACAAGGGACTGGACATTATTCTTGTAACTAATTTTGACGAACACCCTCACAAACGGCAATTTATGGTCCTCAAATCCTAACCTTTTGTGTTATTGTGCTTGTAACTTGCCAACGAGAGGCTCCATGGTCAATGACCAATATAATGGTGGACTGGATTTGTTTCATCTTGATATGAAGGCAGTGCTAATCCTGAGATGCTTGAGACCGCAACTCCTAGCAGTCCATGACTTTGAGCGCATTTTCTATGCAAGTTTATGCCTACTAGTTTGAATTTTAAATGTGTGTTCTGTTTCTGTTGTGGTACGTGCATGTAATTCTAGATGTGTTGAGAACCATTGGCTTTTTTTGGGTTGGTGTGGGGGGGGGGGGGGGGAATACTTTTGGTTGACATGGTGGTTCAATGAGTCAATCGGTCAAGTCAAGTAGATCGGGATCAATTGTTTTAACCAATTTGAGCAAGTTTCTCAACTTGACGATTATTCTACATGTAGTTTAGCCATTTCAATCTTTACCAGCGTAAAATGTTCTAGAAAGAAACAACATTTGGGAGTATGGAGGGTGGACGATGAGTAACCCATATACATCAGCCATTTCCTGAATATGATGATCATACATGCAAGAGCAAAGATTTCGGTCAAGATGGACAGCTTAGCCAATACTGAAACATGGACAATCCGTGGATCCAGGTGTGTCGGTAGCGAAATTTGCTATCGCCATAGGAATAGTTTGTGTTTGTAAATGTGAGACTACTTGTGTTTAAATCACCCTTGATGCCATGAAAGTAAGACCCATGTGAATGCCGGTGGTGTGTTGCTAAGAGAACTACATGCACATCAAATTGTTTTTTTTTTTTTAATTGTTTGAAAGAGTTATAAAGCGCAGCATAATACAAAGAGAAAGGGGAAAATCAAACGCAATAACTGATATTTTCAAAACTGCAGTGTTACTATAAGACTTAAAAACATGAAAACATCACAGGCTACAGGTTGTATATTATATCGTTTTTTAATCCCAGTAGGGCCCAATTTGTTTGGTTTCGAATAAACTCGGATATGGGCATCGGGCACAACTGAAATAAACGTGTTGCGAAACGTGGGTGAACACTGATAGTCGCCGGAAACTTCCTCTTATCGCCGGCGAAGTCGTCGGAATCCTCTGATTGAGTTGTTGATGTGTCAAATAGTGGTGGTTTTCGACTTTGATCGAACCATCATTGATGGGGATAGCGACAATTGGGTTGTAACTCAAATGGGTCTGACCCAGTTGTTCCAACAACTCATATCCACTATGCCATGGAACTCTCTCATGGTCAGTTACTTCTTTCTTGAATCTTTCCCTAATTCGCTGACTACCCAATTTTGCCTAAGGTAGTTGTTTTTGCTGTTGGTATTAATTTTAATTTTTGGGTGTGTCATTTGCAATTGATGGAAAATGGAGTGCTCAATCTTTGTCTATTGGCATTGATTTTACTTCTTGGGTTTCTTCACTTGTATTAATTTGCAATGGATGAAAAATGGAGCACTCAATTATATATGAGGCCTATATACAATTTGCTTTGCTTGCAATTCCTTGAATTGTTAGTGCCATTTTTAGGAATTGCAAGCGCCATTTTTTTACTACAAAGGAAAGCCTAAATGGGTGTGATAGTTTTTAGAGATGAATTGTTGTTGTGCTGAAGATATATGTATACTGATGTATTGATGGACTGTGAATTTAACATGCTTGATCGAGTTTTGGGATGATTAGGTTTGCATTGAACTTTTGCAGAACAGGATGATGGAGGAGCTCCACTTACAAGAGAAAACAATAGAGGATATTGCACAGTGTTTGAAACAGATGCCATTAGATTCACATATCATCTCTGCCATTAAAGCTGCCCATTCCATGGGGTAGTTCATTTTACAATCTAATACCTTTTGTTTATAACAATTTTAATGTGGGTGTTCACACGGTATGCTGTAGTTGCATTCCTCTTTAAACTGATTTTGGGGTTTCATAAGAAGTTCATTAATTTAAGGTTGTTTGTTCAGGTGTGACTTGAGGTTGGTAAGCGATGCTAATCAATTTTTCATTGAGACGATACTGAAGCAACATCAGTTACTTGACTACTTTACAGAAATTATAACAAACCCAACTCAGGTTGACGATGGGCAGCTTAGAATTGTTCCTTATCATGATTTCAGATTATCTTCTCATGGCTGCACTCGTTGCCCTTCCAATATGTGTAAGGTGTGTTTTGTTTGGGTCAATTCATAGGCAGGTGATGGGATTGACACAGTTGATGTTGAATTACAATGAAAGCATGTCATATTGATTGATTTCTTTTGGAGCAAATTTTCTGTTTTCTGGACATATTATATTAGAATTTCCTCATTTGAAAAGGAATTGCTGCATTATTCTTTTTATAAACTACACGTCATTGTACAGCTCCTCACTGGTTCAGAGATCTTGGTGCCGTAATGTCTGATTTTATAGGGGTCTCTTGGTTGGTAATAACGAGTTACAGTTTGGACCTGCCTTCTTGAGGGCTTCACTAAAAATTATCTTCTACTAATCAAGACAGAAACACCTTCACTTGACTGCTTTATTTCAATCTTATTGTAGCTAGCCCCCTTAAGTGATTCATTTTCTCCGGAGGTTACAAGGCAGTACTTTGTTAAATCCTTCAACCTTCAAAATCTGACTGAAGTAATAGTGGTTTTACCACTGATAGATTGCTCCATTGTCAAGGTATAATGAGATTGCTGAGTGTTTATTGCGCACTTTCGATGTCATTGGGAGTATGTCAATGCTCCAATTGTCAACATCTTTTTACTCCACAGTATCTTTTCACTCCATAGTTTTACTAAGTCATAATCAAGAGAGAATTGAAAAAAGAAAGGGGTCCTATAGAAATTTGCTTCCCTGGACCCAAACATTCTAGTTGATGTGGCTTCCCAAGTCCCAACCTTAATCTGCAACAATGCAGTCCCTAGGAGGTTTTTAGGGAAGGCTAATACCCCTCTTATTCACCTAATCGACTTGCCTCCTATGTGACCCAGAACTTTTCATTTTTCGCGTAGTAGACTAGTTTTCTGCACATAGCATCCAAGGTAGTCTCAAATATGGGTACAGTGGCCAGAAACTCAAATTTGGATAAATCCCACAATTTTCTTGAATTTGCCGAATCTGACACTTGAGCGTGCCTAAGTTCAAGTGACCTAGCTCATCTGTTGGAAGGCATTAAATAATCAATAGCAGCTAATGCCCCAGGTCTTTTCTGTGATTCATGCACAGTTGACAGACTGTTTTCTTGAGTTCTTCGATTTGACCGTATTTTGTGCCTACTGCTTTGTGCTACAAATATTGTCTAATTTCAATCCACTGGATTTTCATGTATTAACATGGGCTATTGTCTGCTTGTTTCTTGTATAAAATGTTGATTGTACTAGGGTCACACTGACCTGAATGTTGGTTGCTTAATTCACACACCATAAAGATTTTTGCTTATTGATGCCTTGTGGACTGCTACCATTTTGATGGCTTATTCAATTTTCATGTATCTTTCATTAGGGTATGATTCTTGAGCATATACAAGTTAAAGCTGATGAAAACGGAAAGAAAACATTTATCTACCTTGGAGACGGCGGAGGTGACTACTGTCCATGTTTGAGGCTTGGAAGAGATGACCATGTGATGCCTCGGAAGGGCTTTCCGTTGTGGCACCGCATTCAAAGCAACCCCTCCCTTGTCCAGGCCAAGATCCATGAATGGAGCAGCGCTGAGCAGCTTGAGAGAATCCTAATTCCACTTATTAGTGGAGTGCCAATTGATGGAAGCAAGCCAAATTGTACCTCTCGTGCATCGAGTTTAACAGACAGCAGTGTTCAGAATAACATTATTTCAACCGTTGAATGATATTCTTGGACTCTGATACTACATTTCAGAGTTAGATTGTGATATAATTATTGAAGGGATCCGAAGCAATTGAATATGAATGCCTTGGGTAGAGTTATAGGCTTTAGTTCTTTCTACTGTTCAGGGTGGTGACTATTAGTCCTAATTTTGCTTTGGTTCATTGCCCATGATTTCTATCTTGTTGCTGGATTGAAACATTGTAATTGTGTCACGTGGAGGATCTTAGTGCTTTATCATATCAAATTACACTTTGCCAAAAGTTGTTTGGATCAGATTTAGTTAGGATCAAAGATGAGGCTGTCCAGAAGGCAGGATATCTCAAGTTGGATGATCCCTTCGAGCTAGTTCACTTTCAACTTGAAAAATATTTATTTACATGAAAGTTTTGCATTGGGTTGGGCCATACGTGTGGTATGGTACAGGTAACGTCATTGGTTTTATCTGGACAGCCTTTAGAGGTTACTCTTGGGTTAATCTGATTAGACCTAAAAAACGGATCATTCGATTTGGATGTGGGTCGGATTAAGTTTCGGGTCAATTGAAATTTCAGGTTGGTTCAGTTTAGGTTAGGAAAATTTCGGTTTGGATCGACTTCGAGTTAATTGATTTTTAGTCCAATAAACTTGTCATGTAAAAATAAACAACTTTGCCGGAAAGGCCGAGTCGACTATGGTTTGGTTTGGGTTAATTCGGATTTTTGGTCCACTTTGGGATGAGCCTATTTTGGATGTCGGGTCAGATATAGATCCGGGTCATTCGGTTCAAATTTCGAGTCTCGTGTCAGTTTTAACAAGTCTAAATTTGATCAGTAAATTAAAATTCGAGTTTAAAATTATGAGGAAGTGACTTTATATTCTCATCTAAAATTTTTTTCATCTTATCTCTTTATTTATATGAGTAGATGTCTCCCTTAAAATGATAATTAATGTAATTTGCCTAATTGCATCCATCCATCACAGATTCACAAATCTTTTTTCAATAATGAAGGCAATTTTTTTGAAAAAAATAAAAATAGTCTGCCTAGGACCCCAAGTGCACGCTGGTCTACTCACAATATGACAGATGACGTGGGCTCGATCGGCCAATCAGCTGCTCCCAAACACGTAAACATAACAAGTTTTTACCGGACTTTCACTGACTTAACGCAGAAATCTTCAAGCGACATTGTTGCCTTCCTTCCCTCTTACTCAACTCCCTCCTACACGCTCAGAGAGAGAGAGAGAGAGAGAGAGAGAGAGAGAGAGAGAGAGAGAATGGGTAGAAGGGCACATTCATGGTCGGTGTTGCTAAACTTAGCCCTTCTTCTTTGTCTCTCATCATGGGCTCCAATGGTGGAGTGCTCGAGCAACCCAGCAGCGGCTGCCAGAAAAGAAGACATACCCTATATCAAGTGCCAAGTTTGTGAGAAGCTTGCATCAGAAATAGTCTCTCAGGTTCAGAAAAAGGAAGCTCAGATCTCTCCAAAGAAGGTAATTTCTCTGTTTTCTTGTTCTGGGTATTTCTATGTTGATGTGAATTTTATTGGGTTTTGTTTCTTTCTATTGATTTTGATGAGGTTTTTTTTCGTTACATGGTAGATCTCCGAGTATCAGATAATTGAAATTGTTGAGAACGTATGTAATTTGAAGAAGGAAGAAGCTGATTGGATACTAAAGATCGACATTGTGGAAAAAGGAAATAAGTTGGAGGTAAAGCCGCAGTTCCAAAACCTCCTTTTTTTTGGATTTATGTGAGCTTGAAATTTATAACTGCTTGTGGGAAATTTGCATTTTGATTATCACAAGTTTTAAATTGTGCATATTGGTTGCCCTTGATGGGCTTTGCTTTAGTTGAGTGTTGTTGGCTCAGTAGCTTGTTCAATTTGATCGGGTTTGCAATCAAAAGATTTCATTTGGGATATATTAAGCTTCAATTTTGGATGCATAATGCTCCGTAGGTCTATCTGCCTGAGCGTTGAGAACGAAGCACCCCAATGTGAATACATAATAACAATTGCAATGGTGTATTTGAGTATAATGCACTCTTATTGAGTTTAGGCCTTGGTTACCTCCTGAAAGTGCTTGAATCTTACTTGGAGCTATTTTAAGAGGAAGTTATGAAACATGTATTTTAGGTAGTTAATATCTTCAAATGAATATCATGTTTCTATGCTAAGAAATTAAGTGAAACAGACTAACCAAGGTGAAGACCTGCAATCTTAACAGATTTGACGTGCTCCCAACCAATAATTTCCGTTGAGTACTTGTTACTCGTATTAGACAGCGAGAACTAGAATTTTGAGATGATCGTATTCAGTCTCTAGTACACCAAAAGAAAAGTAAAAATCCCTTTCTCTTCTGGGTTTAGGATCGATTACAAAGCAAATGGATGTAGAATTACTAAATTGTTACAGTCGCTGAGTAACGGTGTTGCTGAGAATGACAACTAGTATCCTGTGTCCATATGACATAAGATTTTCTTTTCAATGTCAGAAGTAGAATTTGACGTGGATGCTCTATCTGCATGTAGGTGCATCTTAATGTTTCAGGCAATAATTGCTGGCTACATTTCCCATTTGTGTACTATGTCGACTTTCTTTTATCCTTTCCTTTCATATTCCAAAGCTTATCATGAGTATTGCACATTTTGTCTCAGCTGGTTGATCAAGGTGTTGAAGGACAATGCAACTCAGAATGCAAGACAATTGAGCGGGCTTGTCAAGAGGTTAGTCTTTGGTCTGGAATCAACTTGAGTTTCCTGGGCTTCTACATTGACTATCAGTTACACCTAACTGAGTCAGGCAAATATTAAGTGGATTATGTGTTGATTGTCTCTGGGAATATCTGAATACATTCCATTACTTTTTTTAATATATAAGGATAAATTCCATGATGTTCTTAAATGCATTATATGGCAATGATCAAGGTTTTTCCTATCCACATGAAGACTAACTTTTCTGCGGTTAAAATTAGTTATTTTTATTTATTTATTTTTTTAATGCAGGTTCTTGGGTATTCTGATACTGATCTTGCTGAATATATATACGCTCGGAAACCTCAGCTCGACGCATTGTCGAATTATCTATGTAAGGATCTTAGTAATGCTTGCAGTAAGAAGCCACCTCCAGTCCCAAAGGTGTGATATCCCCTCTGACCAGGGCCATGGTCTTTCAATCTGTCCCTTTTATCTGGTTTAGATTCATTTTTTAGCATTTGTGAAATTTTGTTGTGGAGTCAAAGATTTGGCAGAATCATTGTTCAATTCATTCAAACGATTAGTTAATTAAAAGGAGGAATTCACATAAACAAGAACCTTCATCACTGTTCATAAAACAAGTTGTCTTCAACATTGACTGAGCATCTTCTTTGACCATCTGGAAAGATGATGCATCCTTGGTGACTTTCCCTCTCTCCCCTCACAAGCCTCCCCCCCCCCCCCCAAAAAAAAAGAAAGGGGGTGGGAGGGGACAAAGGCTCCACTTACCTATGGACAAACAAGAAGATATTTGAGCGAATCTGAAACACAGTTAGAATCTATAATGTAGATCTGCTTAAAAAAATAAATCATAAGACCAAATAAACAAAGCCATTGATCTATATTTGATTCACGAAACCAATGGAGACAATAGATGATTTAATCCTCTTACTGGCTTATAAAGTCAGTTTTACTAAATGTTGGTCACCAATAAGCCAAGCGAACCAAAATTCAAGGCCAGAATAAATGTTTTAGTACAAGCTATTGATTTTGCATCATTAAATAGACAGTGGCATTTCATTTTAATGCATTAGTTTATATTCTTTATTTAGGAACACTTTGTATATGTATTTTTGCTAATTTTGGTAATCTAAGGAAGAAGTCTTTGCTACCAAAATGAAGCAAGTTAGATTTTTATTCCAATGCCGATTAGATTTGCAGAAGTGGTGTACAGAATGAGATTGATGGAAGAAAATTTTCTTTTTGTAGAGGCATTAAACTGACCTATGTATTAAGACTCCTTAAGGAATGTCTGTTTAGCTTTCTGGACAAAACATACAAACAAACTGCTAAAACTATGCTTGGTTTATACTTTATAGTAAGGTAAGGAAAAATAGTAGTTGCTTGTATTAGTGACTGAATGTTTTCGGAAAGGACTCTGGGTAGTATATGATTAGTATTCTACAAAAATTTGCCATAGCATATGGTAAAGTTGGAGAGATGAGCTTTGAGGTCAGACAAACCAACGAAGTGTCATTCGTGTGATTACACGTGTTGTCTTAGGTGAGTTTTTGCTGGTTATAGACTTATAGATCATTGGAGATATCACAGAAACCTGCGAATTTGCAAATTCAATGGTTTATGCTATACAATCCCCCTTACCCCCTCGTACTTTCGATAATACTTCCATGCACAATTTCCAAATCCATACCTGAGATCCCCGCTTGAGCAGATGGATGTGATGGTGAGGGGGGAATAAAATGTAACAACCTTACCCTGAACTGCAGGGTGGGTTCTTCTGTTAGATGGTAGATTGCAAACCATTGACTGCCTACTATTCCACGGAAAGGGAGCAGGAGACAATTTGGATAGGCTTTTTGCTTAAATCCACTATAATGCAAGCTGGAGTAATTGCCCAAAATTGGCTTCTCGAGCCATACAGAAAGTGGGCATCATCTCCATGGATGGTGATCTAAATACTTGTACTTATAGTATAGTTTCCCTGGTGAAGGAAGAGTTTGCAAACTTTTTTATACCGACTGATCATCTTGGTCCAAGAAAGTCAGATGCCTAATGTGGCAAACAAAAATATGAAGTTCAGTGTATACTTCGACACAGAAAATAATCTGTCTTTGTGCCTTTTACTAGATCACTTGCACTTGGCCTTGCATGTTGGAATGTGGAGGGTGTCACACGGCTGTTCCGTTAGACTGTACAATTTTCTAAAAATTTTGTGCTTTTTTAGTCCCAAATTAGGGTTGAAAATTGAGAGTCCAAACCAATGGCCAAGGGTCTGATGCAAATTTCTGAATTGAAAATTGGAACGCAAGTAACATAAGGAATCTCTGGAAGTAGGACCACATTTGAGAGAGTAGGAATTTAGCATTGTATCAATAACTCTTTTAGTTAAAAAAAAGTTCATATCTCTATCATTGTTGGCAAATCTGTTCCCTTCCTTTGGTTAAAAATCATCAAGACTTCAATTATCCTAACATTGACTGTTTGCACGTGCTGGTACAGGATAGGGTTCCCGGGGAACCATTTGAGCCGAAGCCAACAAAGGAAGCTGAAATGGAAAAGATAATGAGATCCATGGAGGTAAGCCATCATTTATTTTTCAGTGCTTCGTAAATTCTCCCATATGTTGTTAGAGTCAGGCATCCCAATTTCCATGTTTCAGGGTCTTCCAGGAGCGCCTGGAATGAAAATGTATTCTAGGGAACAATTGATGAACATGCAAAATTTCGGCGATGAGGATGCTGATGAAGATGACGATGATGAGGAGGTGAAGTTCCGGTCAAATCTGGTATGGACAAAGTTTCTCTAATCAGGCTTTGCCTCCTCTTAGGGCCTGTTCTTTTCGTGGG
>JACYFF010031955.1:7044362-7064408 GCA_017589665.1 Selenicereus undatus | reverse complement strand
TAGCATTTTAAATAGCGTTTAGCGTTTTAAGTATCATTTTTAAAAAGCTAATAGTATTAACTTTTGGTTTTTAAAAAATAGTTGTAGGCACTAAAAATTTATTCGTGCCTTACCAAAATTGAATTTGATTAATTAATTGGGTAAACCCTTTTAATTAATTTAATCAAGCCCAAAGACTTGCAAATTAAGTCCAAAATGAAACCCAGATGACTACCAAGTCCGCGTTCAGTCAAAATTCGAGTCAAAGCCCAAACCGATGCTCAAGACAACTACCAAGTCAAGTCACGACCTAAAACCCGAACGACGTTCAAGTCATGGTGCAGTCAAAGTTAAAGTCAAAGTCAAAACCTACATCGACTCACAAATCAAACGTCAAAAACGACTCTCAAGTCAACGTCCGGTCAAAGTTCGAGGCGACTTCCAAGTCATTGCTCTGCTCAAGCCCGGAGACTCCCAAGTCAAAGTCAAACAAATGAAAGTCAAAATAGTCTTGGGTAAAATCTGATTGAAAGACCCAAAACCTAAGTCAAAGCCCAAAACCCAAGTCAAGGCCTGTCTTGACTTTCAAGGGGGAGACTTTCCTATAAATAGATGCCTACTCCTCTTTATTCTAGGTTGGAAAATCCATCTTTGAGAGATAAAGAATTAGAAGAGTTTGTATTCACTAGAGATTGTATCCCATTCAAATCCATTGAATCTATAAAAATTCAATCTTTGTAATTTGTGATTACAGTAGTGCTTCATATTTTTAAGCCAAAAAACATCCTTTAAAAATTTTGTCTTTGGAAATTATTTATATCCTTTTATATCAATTTACATTAAACCGCTTACCTACAAACAACAACAACAACAAACTCCCAGTGTGGGTCCCGCTTTCGCGGGGTCTGGGGAGATCCAACTGTAGGCAACCTTACCTCTACCGGTATTGCTACCCAATTAAACCGCTAACCTAACAGCTAAATTTACCGAACACATTAGTTTCAACCGCTTATCTAAACAGCTAAATTAGAACCGTTATCCGCTATCTGAACCGCTATCCGCTACCCAAACAGTTAATTTTACCGAACAAGACTTACTACTGACAGTAATATAATTTCACCACTAGTTATTATTATATAAACAAGTAGAATTTTCAGACGTCAGATAGAAGGATTGTGTGAGTGCAATTTTCCACCAAACTACTGGAATAGTTATGTTAAAGTTCTATGGATCTCAAATTAATAAATTACAAATACGAAAGTGAACTATCTAATGGCATAGCCCAAACCCAAAGTAGGCCTAGACTTGTATTGTTACTGCTTACTAGTTGCTACCCCTCTACCTCTACCTCCACCTCTGCTTTTCCCCTTTCCTTTTCAATACTTAAGAAGGAAAACATTAATGAAGGAAAACGTACTTGCACTACGATTTGGGTTGTGTTGGCCTAGCTCATAGCTCTAGCCAACCTAGGTTCCAAGTTGGTGGAATGGTCAACTCTTGCATACACCCATGTAATTTTAAAATGCTTTAGAGCAAATTCAATGATAAGTCAATTTTTTGGTTCATTGATGGAGTTTATTACTGTTACATTAATTTTTTTTTTAATTTTTTACATCACAATCCTCACTCTCTCCAGTGAAAGGCTCATAACTTTACCTCACCAAATAAAATAATATCTATGGAACCACTATATAATACACAACTTTATTTTTCGAATAAAAAAAAACTAATAAAAAATATTTTAAAAAATAAAACAATCCTCAAGAGTTGGCTCATGCAGCTAAGCCTCCTTGTGATGTGCAAATCATGAGACTTTCATTGCAGCTTATTGCCTCCCTCACTCTCCTACTCTCTCCTCATGTTTGCCTTGCGAGGCTTCCGCTAGACATGCTCTTATGGGTCAGCAGCGCAAAGAGTCTTTACCAAATAAAATGAACCCAAATTTAGCCCATGGTATCCCCTATTTAATAAAAAAGAGGGATGACTCACAAATTAAAAAGTAATCTTATAAAAATTAAAAAGTATTCAATTAAAATACAGTCGATCAAACTACTTTTAAATTATATATGTTACATCATACAAGTATCTATTCTATAAATTTATACTGTAACTCGTCTAAATTTGAAAGAAACAAATTAAAGTCAAAGAATACAAGTTTTTGTTAAAATAATAATATAAGTGTACAATCCATCGAAAATATATATCAACTTTATTGGATAAATATTTAATCCGATACTTTAAATTTATCCTTGTCAACAAAATTTATCTTTAAATGGAACCACCCATTTGCAAGTTTGAGCAAATGCCCAGGAAGCTTCCTTTCGGACTCCGCCGGATTCAGAAGTTCGACGAAGTTTGATCTTATTCCTTCTTACCCAGATGGCTCCGCCTCCAACTTGGTTTTTTTTTTTTTTTTTGAAAAAAAAAATCCCATCTTTAATATGAATTTCCTGGGCGACTACAAGAAAAAGAGAGTATTAAAATCCCCAGTTGCATGAAGCAACAAAATCAAGTAGCAAGGTGATACAAGTAATGTCAGAGCTAATCTCCAATCAGCGTTGGCAGGTGACCTAGCTTCTCTATAGTATATATCTGTTGGTAATAATCTTCTTCCTTTGATTATAAAATTGCTTCTCTGAATTTCAAGAACCATTCATTGTGTGTTTGAATTTTTCGAGGCCGCATTGCATTATACCATCGATCAATTAATCAATTTTAAGTATTAGAATACGAAACATTCAAGAGTTCCAAAGTTGGGTATTTGTTGAATTGTTTGAATTTTGCTTGGTTGGCATTTCGCTGGAATTTTTAGTGGAAGTGTGATTTACGAACCCACTGAATTACGTACAAAGTTGGATTCCTCATGTTGCAGATTTGTGCGATTAGTGGTGTGATCTCATGGATTTTGGTCTAGGTTGTTAGGGTTTCGATCTTATGACAATCATTAGGGGTCATAATGACAATCATTATGTTAATGATAGATTAGCACCATAACAACCTTTATACCTAGGATTGAGTTTGTTTAGCACTCTTAATATTTTGATTTTTAAGATTCTAAGATTTGAGTGGGGATTCTACTAAGTACTAACTGTGATCATACTGGCTTTTCATTTTATTATTCGAGAAAATTATGCTGGGTACTTTACATTTTGGCATAATAATGTCTCTGCATATAAAGCATTATGGTTATCTACTTTTGGATTTATCTTCTTTGAGTCCTACTAAGGTAGCGTACATACTTATACTGTTTTTATTGTTGTGTTTAGTACTTTGTTGTGGATATGAATTTGTAATGCTTTAGTTTAGTCCAAAAGGATCCGAAGGGGTGGTAGCCTAGTTGGTTTCCACCCCCATCGTGCACGCTCTCCTCAGGGGTTCAAGCCTTGGGGAAAACATCATATTTTCCTGTGAGAAAATTATCGGGTTGATGGGCCAGGTAGGCAGTTTGGCATCTACGGTCTACCCCTCTCCTTAGGCATGTTATGACCCACTGGATTGCCTTGAGATAGGGCCTAGTTGGTCGACTTTGCGTACAAATAAAAAAAAAGGGACGACATATTTGGAAGATTATATAGTGTGATACTTGGATGCAGGGAAGTTGTTATTGTCGTTGTTATACTTGGATGCATATGCATTTTGGATGCCATAGGTTCATGTCTCCATTGTTCTCAAACCCCTTCATTTCATTTTAGGAACATTTGTTGTTTAGTCAGTTGTATGCTTTTGAACCGTGGACACTTTAATGAAGCCAAAGGTTACAAGTTTTTGTTTAGGTAGTTATATATTTTTGAACACTTCGACACTTTAACAAAGCGTGTGAATGTTTGGAAAACCATTACTTTCAATAGCTACAAGTGGACACATGCTAATGTTAGACATAAATGGAAAGTCTTTGTAACACAAGACAAAGCTCAAAATAGCAAAGTCAATTAAATCACACTGAACTTATCATCAAAATAAACTATGTTGCAAGGTGATAGACTCCACGAATATCAATAATTTGGCACCTCAGAGGCGAGAGGCTGTCACATGGGTGCAATTGGGATATATAAAAACCTTTGGAGATATCTATTGTCTGAAAAAGGCAATCCTTGCCCTATACGGTGAAGCTATTGGTTGGTGGAGATTGCATTCAAACTATGTGTTACTGTAATTTTGAAAGAAGAGCTATATAGTACACACAAGTTGAGAAAACGAAATTAAGTGGAAAAAGTAGCAGTTTTGTAAAATGGAACTTGAATGGCCCTGATCTATTAGCTGGAGGTCAAAGTTTATGTGGATCGCTCGTTCTACAATTTGGAGAGCATAAATCCAACAAATGCATCATTAATTATCATGTATAGTTTATTGGGGCTTAAATTTACCTTTTGGTACAACATTTGGGAAACTTCCAACACGATTGGGGAACAATTCCTCTGTGCCCTTTTGCTGTAATCTGGCAAGTTTGAAAATTGCATCTGCATTTTCATCATCAGTGCAAATCGTTTTACTTAATCAAACTCTTCGTACAGGAGCGCAATTGTCCACATTTGAACGTGTAAATATTATCCGTGTTGTTTATTTTGCTTAACCGGAGAATCAAGAAGAGTTAAGGAGACAACAATAGTATGAAATGGTTTGTGTTGCCTTTATAGAGTGAATGAAAATAACAGTCTATCTAGAGTATCTATGGTATAATCTTACCTACTCAATATTCTGGTGTAATCTATCTTTGACATCATTCTGTATTTAATGATTGCAGAAAATAAGTCCATGTGGCATTTTCTTATTGGTTTGATATCTTCTAGGGAAGATTTCTGGCTTCATAATCAGGTTACATTACATATATGCTTAAATCCTTTGTATAGATTGATCAACTAATTATAATTTGATCTATTTTTGTTCAGCTACTCCGGCTCTATCATGTACTTCCTTGCAAGTTTACTGTATGTTATTACTGCTAATGATATTTAATGTTCATGAGGCATTCACATTCCCGGGCTATGGGGAACTTTTCTTGACTTGGATTTACAATGGACTAGAATAAAATGCTTTGAAGTGTCCCATAGTTGTCCTCATTTCTCAATGGGGTAGGAAACAGTCAGTTTTTAATCTAGCTATGATGGAAAGGGTCACTCAGCAATATAGGGTCAGATTGTTACATCTCAGTACTCACCTTGTTTGGATGAGACGCCTAGGGTATGCATTTGGATTTGGACATTTCCGATATAGTGCTCATGATGATGCTTCTTCTAGAAAGAATTCTGCCTGCGAGTACAAATACTGGAATGTCACTCTGTTGACCAAGCCGGTGATTAGAACTATGATTATCTCTAATCTGAGTGATCTCTATTAACTAATCATGTATCTGATCCCTCTAGTACTTCAGGAACTTGCAGAGAAAGTATAGGATTTGCCTCTATTATCAAGGGTCTCTTTCAGGAACGATTTGTGAAAAGACAGGAGAAACCCAGAAACATAGTCCTCTTGATCAAAGATGTTGACACCCTTAGCTGTTTACAGTTAAGGAATCTCAGACTTTTCGTCACATATTTGATTGTGAAACGCAGGTTTATTAGTTTATCAAGAGTGAAGAAATTGCTAAGTGATTGACTGAGTAGGCTAAATGTCAGCGTTCCATTTAGCAAATTGCCAAGTTCCCCTCACTTTCTTGGGTGTTTCAGTGATAGACTTCGGTGCCTCTAGCTTGGTTGGAATCCACTTCTGGGAATGTTAATTAGGCTTAATTCTAAGACTTAAACAGTGATCTATAGTTTTCTATGTGATAGAGTTTTGACTTCACCTAACAAACTGACACACCTTAGTTAATTATTTGCCTTGTTTTTAAGCTCCTGATGAGGACGGTTTTTTAGGCTTTAATTTATTGAAGTACTGGTAATGCACTTTTAAACTCTTTGCTTGGACAATGATCAAGAGTGCTTTTTTAGTTAATTGTTTAAATTAACAGAACAAACACCTACTATGTTGACTTTTGAATGAAGGAAAGTTACCTCCATTGCTCTTAATTATTTGTGAACTAGTAGATAGTCAATGAGTTTCAATTTACAATCCAATTGAAATAACCTCTTTGTAATTCAAATATAAGCCAGTACATTGGACCACCTCCTTTCTAACTCTACTTAAATAGATTTTGGAGTATGGATTTGGATTTTGATTTGGTAACAAGCACTAACATTATTTTGATTATTTAATGCAGGCGAAGAAGCATGTGGGGATTCTACCCAGTGGGTTATTGGTTTGGACCTCCTATTATGCAAATTACTCTACCTGCTCAATCTATAAGTAAAAAAGGGGGACACAGAATGAGAGGGAAAGATCTCAAAATGAGATCTCTTCCTATGAGACACGCTCTTGATACTGCTTGTCAGAAGGTGCTTCATTTATGATCTGTTTTTCACCTTACAATGCAATCTATTAATGGGAAATTCTTCTGCTGTTGTTGAATTCAGCGCATGGATCTCCATGATCTTTAGCCGACAAAAGCATATTCTCCTTATCGTTAAAATTTCTTATTCTGTACTATACCCTTTGTTGATCCTTGTGATTGGCTAGTTAAGTTGATGGGCTTGGAACTAAATTATTCTGACAACAAAATCTGCTCAGTTTCTGAATATTTTATGCTAAAAGTTCACATTTGATTAGTTGTTTTGCCCAAGAAAAAAAATATATTCAGCAGCTTGTGAAGCTTTTCATTATGTGAATTAAAGCAAAATGCCTCGTGAAAATATCATATACTGTTCATGTCGTGGAGTTTTTTTTTTTTTTTTGATAAGGAAAAGGATATATAATTATATTAAGAACCAAATCTGAGTTGCACAGTGAGCACTGTACAACAACTATTTACAACCCAAGAATAGACTATCTACACAATCTGCCAAATCAAAAAAGGAAGAGCTAAACTTCCCATTCATCCAAAAGAAGAGAATTTTGATGAAATTCTATTTCAAACGCTGAAGAGGGGTTTCAACGTTATCAAAAACTCGTCGATTTCTCTCCCTCTAAATAATCCAAACGATGACATGAGGTAGGACCATGTCTTTCTCCGTCTTCTTCTTCTTAACCCTCCTCCCAAAGGAACCTTTCCAAGCCAAAAGATGGTTCCTAAAAGAATTAGGAGCTACCCAGGACATGCCCAAGCAACTGAAAGTAAGACCCCAAAGCATGCTTGCAACCTTGCAATGGAGCAGTAAATGATCCGTAGATTCACAGCTCCTTTTGCACATAAAGCATCTATTCACCAAAACTTTCCCCCTTTTTTGTAGGTTGTCACACGTTAGTATGTTTTCATGCGCATCTTCCCAAACAAAGAACGAAACCTTCAAGGGGGCTAAGGACTTCCAAATGAGATTGCAAGGGAAACCTTTTTCAAAATGAATCTCCTGTGGTGGAAACTTCCCCGCAAAAAGTTTCAAATAAAAAGATCTAACAGTGAAGCACCCCTGATTGGTTAGATCCTACCGCACCCTATCAACATAAGATTCTCCTACTTTGGCCTCATTAAGCTTATTGAAAAAGCTGACCAAGGACCCATCATCAACGAATCCCTCTCGAACAAACACAGGTACCCACACACTATTGCCCTGCTCCCAGTAATCAGCTACATGGGCATTTTTGTCCATTGCCAAAACAAAAAGCCTATGGAACAAGACTTTGAGAGGAACCTCGCCGCACCATCGATCATGCCAAAAAAAGATAGAGGAGTCATCTCCTACCTCAAAGGAGCAGTGTGGATAGAATCTCCCCCAACCTTTGGAGATAAATCTCCAAAGACTATACCCATAAGAGCCTCTCGCGGAAGAGGGGAACCAACCAAAACCACCCTCCCCATACTTGATGGTAACAACCTTCCTCCATAGATTGCCCTTTTCAGTCATAAATCTCCACAGCCACTTACCAAGAAGTGCCTCGTTAAAAAGACGCAAGTCCCTTATACCTAACCCTCCTAAAAGCAGTGGTTGCTTCACAATATTCCACCTTACAAGATGAAACGTGAAGTCACTCCCAAAAGAACCCCAAAGAAAATTCCTCTGGATTTCTTCTAACTTAACGGCCACCAAAGAAGGTAAGGAAAACAGAGATAGGAAGTAAGTAGGGATGCTTGAGAGAACGCCCTTGACGAGAGTTAATCTCCCCCCTTTTGAAAGGTATAAAGACTTCCATTCCGACAGTCTTTTCGCAAACTTCTTGATAATTGGGTCCCAAATGGCTTTCTCCTTAAATTTAGCACCGAGAGGGAGACCTAGGTAGGTCGACGGAAAGGCATCAACTTTGCATCCTAAAACACCAGCCACCAGTTGAATATTGTCCATGTGCCCAATAGGTAGGATAGAGCTCTTTGCCAAGTTAACCCTAAGACCCGAGACTGCCTGAAACCAAGTGAGTACACACCGAAGATTCACCATCTGCTCACAATCATTATCACAAAAAACAATAGTGTCATCTGCAAAAAGAAGATGAGATACACTCAAAGATGTCGTACTCGAGCAGCCCACTTGAAACCTAGAAATAAGCCCTGCACTAGATGCCGCATCAATCATCCTTGTAAATACTTCCATAACCAGCAGAAACAAAAGGGGGGATAAGGGGTCTCCCTGACGAAGACCTCTAGATGCCGAAAAGAACTCCGATGGAGAACCGTTGACAAGAACTGCAAAGGAGGTAGAGGATATGCACTGACGGATCCACCCGATCCACTTTTCCCCAAAGCCCATTCTCCTCATTACATACAGCAAAAAGTCCCAATTCACATGATCATATGCTTTCTCAATGTCCAACTTAGAGACCACACCCGGCTTCCCCGACTTAACCCTAGAATCAATAAGCTCATTTGCTATAAGCACCGCATCAATGATCTGACGGCCTCCAACGAAGGCATTCCGGTTTTTGAAATGAGATTCCCAATGATGCTTCTTAACCTTCGGGCTAAAACCTTTGAGAGCAACTTATAAATGCAACCAACCATGCTAATTGGTCGAAAGTCTCTGATATCTTCAGCATTTGCTTTCTTAGGAATAAGGCCAATAAAGGTGGCATTAAGGCTGACCACGAATCTACCTGAAGAGAAGAACTCGGCAAACATTGCAAACATTCTCATGTCGTGGAGTATTAAGCAAGGGGCGCAATGCCTTTTGAATTTTAGTCTCAATAGAAATGGCGTCTAAACAATTCAATTATAGGCAAAGGCAACTAAGTCAGAACGGTTCACTAAATTACTCTCTGCTTATTTTGTTTTGCATAGTGCTAGTGACCAATTTGATATTTTTTTAGATTTGAGACCAACATAGATAGCCCTCTGAAATTCAATCGTTAGGTTGCGTACATTTTGTCCTTGTTGTTAGCTCAAATGTAGGCAAGGTTAAGGCTGGCTATTGCTGGATCTACCGAGGCCCTACAGAAGCATGACTCACAATGGGAGTTCTTCTTATTGTAGGGTTGTATACATTTTACCACTCCTAATTTTTATCCCTTGCCTTAACAGGACTTTAGAGTATCGACTTGGTTTTGGTGCACTAGCAATGCAAACAAGACAGAATGCATCTACAACCTCTTAACAGCTAGCTATATAAACTATGTTTCTAGGGCTCTTTATTTCACCTGATTACCCATGTTATGCATTGAGAATGTTAGGATATTAAATGCATCATTTTGAATGAAGAGTATGCAGATCTTTTGTAAAATGCGCAAGTTTGACACTTGGACACGTACATGCCTATAGCTCAGTTGGGTTACATAAGAAAAGAATGTGTGATGCATGTAAATTAAGGTAATTCATCTGTCCTTCAAACTGGCATGAATTTGATATTATTTCCGGCTTATATCTTGTCTAATTCTTGCTGGTTTGAAGGAGAAAGAGAATATCAGAAATCCCTTGATGAGAGAATATAAGATGCAGCTGTTTTCACCTTACCAAAAAGCTTTGGAGAAGTTTAAGAAGCATGCTGCTTGCAACTGATGCAGGTATAGGTCATCATATCTTATTGAAGCCTCTCTTTTGTCTCTACATGTGGGCAAATCAGAATCTTAATCTGCGTAAAATTGGTATCTCTGCCCACCGTCAAAATTTAACTCTGTAAGATCTTATTCTTTGTGCTTTTTGGAGTATCATGCAAATTATATAAGCATGCCGTAATAATTTTTCAGTATGGTGTTTACTTTGGTTTTTTAAAGTTTTGTTAACAGATTTGGTTAGTGAGAAGTTGGAAGCTGCTATCACTTACTGAAGCATTGTCTTAAAGCATGAAGAGGTGTAGGATATCACTAATAATTTATGGTATAATGATAAACACTCTGCATATACTTTTTGGGCATTAAAAACAAAGTCATATTTGGATCACTTTTACCACTTTGATTATCGCGGATGGCTAAACTAAATATTTTACTAGATTGTCATATACTAATTTTATATGGATGGTCCAGTATGAACCATACGCATTTCTGTTTGTCAGGTACGTTGTCTGCATTTAGTTCATTCTATAATTTGCTTAGATAAAATTTTCATTGGATGATAATAGTGTTGTTATACTCTATCCAATCTCGGTGTCCTTTGTACAATTTAAGAATAAGACTACTATTTAACTCCTGATTCCCTTCTCAAACAGGGCTCATGGAGTATAAATTTTTGATTTTAGTTTAGTAAAGATGAACACCCGCCTCCCATCAACCACCGAATTTTTTATGGGATCTCGTGGAGCTTGGAATAAAGAAGAGCTGACGACAGGAGCTACACAGTTGTCAAAACAGATAAAAGCCATATTTGTAAAAGGTGGGATTTGATCTTGCTTACATTACATAATCAATCATTGGTCTCAACTATCCTTTCTCAATTTTTTATATCATCTCCAAGTCAGATGAGAGGCCTCGTCTTCTGTTGAACCCTACCTATATATAGAGGTCTTTTGGTGCATACTTTCATCAAACAAGTCTTCTCTCTCTATCTCTTCTTTCTAACATATTTAACTATTCTTTAGCACACCAAATCTCCCTTCTCCCTCATATCAAAGTATACCAGTAGCATTCATTTCTCTGTCTGAAAAAGAAAATTCAACCATGGCCATTGAGATTGAGCAGCCTTCTGTTGGGTTATCAAGTATTGCAGTTTCTGACACTCATGGCGAAAACTCTCCGTACTTTGCAGGCTGGAAAGCCTACGACGAAGACCCTTATGATGAGAGCACTAATCCTTCTGGTGTCATACAGATGGGATTGGCTGAGAATCAAGTAAGTAGATTGAAGCTGAAATGTCAAACTAAATAAAAGCTTGAAGAATATGATCATAGCTGCATTATTCGAAACATAGTTTCTCAAGCTACTGCTTGTATCTTGATCAAACAGGTTTCGTTTGATCTCCTTGAAGAATACTTGGAAAAACATTCAGAAGAAACCAGCTGGGGTAAGAAAAAGAGTTCTAGCTTTAGGGAGAATGCCTTGTTTCAAGACTACCATGGACTTCCATCTTTCCGAAAGGTACTATTTTTTGACCTCTTCAAAGCGTGATTCCTACAGTTTGTGCTTTTCGCACAACTGAAATGGTCACTTTGCGGTGATTTTTTCCACTTGGGTTATGGTGAAATATCATTCTAATTATGCTTAATGTTGGACATGCATACAGGCAATGGCAAGTTTCATGGAGCAAATAAGAGGTGGAAAAGCGAAATTTGACTTTAACAGAATTGTGCTCACTGCCGGAGCAACTGCAGCCAATGAACTTTTGACGTTCATTTTGGCAGATCCAGGCGATGCTTTGTTGGTCCCTACTCCGTACTACCCTGGGTAAGAAAACAAAACAAAGACCTAACCTGAATGAGTTCACATGATGTTTAATTTCAAGTACAAATCCATTCCACTTTGAGCTGATATCTTCTTTTGCCATTCTCCAGATTTGATAGGGACTTAAGATGGAGGACCGGTGTGAAGATTGTACCAATCCACTGTGATAGTTCCAACAATTTCCAGGTCACACCTCAAGCACTAGAAGCTGCATATCGCGAAGCTCAATCCACCAACACCCGTGTGAGGGGGGTTCTGATCACCAACCCTTCAAACCCTCTAGGTGCCACCATCCAGCGGAAGGTCCTAGAAGAAATCCTAGACTTTGCTTCACGAAAGAACATTCATCTAGTTTCCGATGAGATCTACTCAGGCTCAGTCTTCTGTCCTGAGGAATTCACCAGCATAGCTGAAATCCTCGAGGCCAGAAACTTCAAAGATGCAGAGAGGGTTCACATTGTCTACAGCTTGTCGAAAGACTTGGGGCTTCCTGGTTTTAGAGTGGGGACAATATACTCATACAATGATAAGGTCGTCACAACTGCCAGAAGAATGTCAAGTTTCACTTTGGTCTCTTCTCAAACACAGCATCTCTTGGCTTCCATGCTTTCTGACAAGTCCTTCACAGAAAACTACATCAAGACAAACAGGCAGAGGCTCAGAAAGAGGTACGATATGATCATCAATGGCCTAAAGAAAGCTGGGATTGAGTGCTTGAACGGAAATGGTGGGTTGTTTTGCTGGATGAACTTGAGCCCGTTTTTGGAAAGCCAAACAAGGGAGAGTGAGTTAGCCCTTTGGGAGGCGATCGTCCATGAGGTGAAGCTCAACATCTCTCCTGGCTCGTCGTGCCATTGTTCTGATCCTGGCTGGTTCAGGGTGTGTTTTGCCAACATGAGTGAAGACACCCTTCAAGTTGCATTGAACAGGATACACAGTTTCATGGAGCAGAGGAACTGCAATAAGAAGAGACAGAATTGGAGTCTCTCTTTTGAATAGATCCTAGTTCTTTTTTCTTGTGACAGATAAGATTATTCTTTGAGGTGATAACACCTAAAACATCATAGACTTGCTTGTCCCCAAACTGTATACCCATTTAAAATTCATCATATGTAAACACATGATACTAGTAAATACATATATTATTCTTTGGAACAGAATTTCCAGCCTCATAATTTTCTTGAAATGTCTCCTAGCTATAGAAGAAAAACTAGCTTTAAGTTCATCTCGTTTTATTTAAGTAATTTAGGAGCCGAATTATTTTGATTAATAATTTATAAGTCTTTGATCTTTGGTTAAACAAATTTAGTCATTTTACAATGACTAAAATATACCTCCATTGATAAGTAGGATTTTTGAATTTTAATAATCACATTTTTTAGGGGTTTGGAAACAAAGTAATCTAAATTTTAAAAATAGATTTTAGTTCTCCGAACTTTAGGCCTATTTATTATCAATGATCCAACCTTTAGAAAACTAACCAATAGTGAATTGCAATGGAATGCTAGTCGCTACTTTCTTGTTTTTCCTTAGTACAGATTATTTAGAAGCGTTGAGATCTATTTTTAAAAATCAAATTATTGACCTCAAAATTCAGATTATTAAAATCCAAAAATGCTAATAATAATCGTGAATCATTTACAAAAATTCTTGGTCCCCAAAATTATTTAAGCAGCACATATCAAAAAGCTAAGTTTTCGATTACAACTGCGAGTACAAGAAGTTCTCTATCTTCCCACGCACCCAACATCCAAAGTCGCTGACCTTGTCATTGCATGCAATTGTGACTGGCACTGTCCGTGGAGTTCCTATCAAGGACAAAATATTGGTCAACCCCAGGCGTGTATCCTACTGTCCTCCTACTATATGTTATGCTGATGGCCCTAAACAAGCAAATTCAAACTATCATACATAAATTACATATCGAGGATCTCTGGCAAACTTTAATTTTGTAAATGCCCCCAAGGCAAAAGTCAATGGAACTTGGCTTGTTTGGTCAATTTGCTGACTCATATGGGCGGTCCCCCCCCCCCCAAAGTAAGCGATCAATTATGAGGACGTTAAATAAGCTGAGATGGTCGAGAGGGAAGGAGTGACATCAATTTAGCAACTCAATTAGACCTAATCATCTGTTATACCTGGCAATAACTTTTTATGATACAGAAATTATTGTAACTCTTAAGATCTGATTAGAAGAGATACGGTATTTACTAAGTAAGAGCTATTAGCGCCAATTGAACTGTAAGTACTTGGTTGGTGATGTTGTTTTTATTCCAACTGTAAGTGCCACTCCTTCCTAGAAACCAAGTCCACCAATTTTATACCAACAGTGGACATTGCAATTTGCAAAATACTTTTCAGCAACAATTTTATTTGTGACTAAAGTTCAATTGCAGACCCCCCCCCCTCCTCTTGTATTCATATATCTTATACATGCTATATGTAAGACCCTAAAATATTAGTTTTATCATTAAAAACAGTATGTGAAATAATTTGCCAATACGAAGATGAGACATACTTAAATGAGAGACAGTATAAGGGATTACATGTTCGATTTTAACTACAGTTGATGTGTAAGAAACTGTATAAATGTTATTTGGGTTTTGGGACATGATATGAGGATGTAAATATCGACATTCAATCCACCTAAATAGGCTAAATTTCTCCACCAGCAAGTGCCAAAGGGGTAAAAACATAAATTATAAATACCCACTTTTATTTGAGCAACAGATGTATAAAGATCCTAGATTTTTGGTAACAACTCCCGAAAAATTTACTAGTTCAGTTAACTGGCACCCACAATACATAACTTAATGAAGATCTGACCGCAATTTATTACATACAATCGGGTGGACAATTCAATTGTCCACCTGGGCTCACCATCAACCGCAAATTATATAGAAGGTGCTTCAGTTCAACATTAATTATAATCAGCACTAATAGTAGGAATGAGTGAGTAGTGGAGTTGTAAGGGTGTTTTGCTCAAACTGGAGAAGTCATGGGTTTAATTCGTGGTAAAAGCAAAGTCTATTTTTTTAATTATTATTCTTTTCGTCCTAAAAGTCTTTTAAGCGCCTTTAAAAAAAATCCTAATTTTTTTAAATTCTTCCGTTGAAATATTAAGGCATACACTTGTATTTACATTATGGTTCTACGTTCACTATTTTTGTATAAAAATCATAATTTTAAGATAAATATTGATTGAAAATTTGTATATTTATTTTCCGTATTTTTACTCAATATATAGAAGCATATAGTATAATACAAATATAATCCAACTCAGTAAAAGTATGTTATAACTCACTAAATATAAGTCATAGCTCACTAAAAGAAGAATATATTATACCTTAGAATATGAACAAAAAAGTATATGTGCTAACTAAAATTGTGTACTATATTGCTCGTTCACTCATTTTTTATTATGAATGATTAGTATTCCACGCTAAATCATATTGGTCACAAAATACATTTTATAGCTCACCAAATGTCTATCGTAACTCACTAAATAAATAGCATAGATCACTAAAAAGATAGTATAGATAGCCAGCAAATAATATTGTCAAGTTCTTAGATTATGTTATAGCTCAATCATTTTTTACTATGACATAAGGATGTTTGTATTATATTTTGTGAGTATAATAGAAATTTAGTGAATTAATTAAATATAGTCCAACTCACTAAATATATGTCATAACTCACTAAATATATGTCACAGCTCACTAAAAAAAATATAGACTACTAGAATATAGTTTAGTGGGTTTCAGATACACAATAAATTTTTTTTAGTACAATAGCACATTTTAATAAGTTATATAGTGTATTTACTAAGTGAAACCTAGGGTACATAAGATGCATTAGTTTGATCTATTGGCTCACTAAAAGTATGTATTAGCTCACTAAAACTATGTCTCAACTCACTAAGTATTGTAGTGAGCTATACATTTTTAGTGTGTTGAAAGTCGACTGAACAATTGCTTCTGTAGTATTGCAGTGAGCTATACATTTTTACTGAGCTAAAATTCGATTGTACAATTGCTTATGTATAAGCGGTTGTATGATATAATAACTCAGTAAATAAATATTATAACTCGGTAAAAAAATATAGACAACTAGAATATAGTTCAATGAGTTTCAGATTCTCAATAACTTTTTTTAGTGCAATAGCACATTTAATAAGTTATATAGTATTTTTACTGAGTGAAACCTGGGTACATAAGATACATTAGTTTCGGCATGTCTGCTTACTAAAACTTTGTCTCAGCTCACTGAAATATTTTAGTGAGCTATACATTATTTTTAGTGAGCGGAATTGGATACACAGTAGCATATTTTAGTAAACTACAGGGTATTTTTAGTGAGCCGAAATCCAGCGATTTTCTTTGTTTTTTGTACATGGCGCGACAGATGGACAATTTATAGACCCGACTGTACAATTGTATTTGTACAATCGGGTGGACCATATACCAGCTGAGATCTGACCGTCAAGCTTTGTCATGCATGCACGCATAGTATTTCTATTAATTAAAAACGTAGCTTCATTAATGCGAAGAAATGAAAGGCAAGTGATATCACAACTTGTTAGTTCTTAATATTTATATACATATGTATAGTTTCTTCAACGTTATTCCTAATTTATATATTGAGTTGAATTTGCCGGACAGAGTCACACCACTAGACCAACATATGCATGACTGAGGACTATATATAATGGCTGACTGGAACTGGATGGTTACGTCTTGTATTTTTTTTTTTTAAGGGGAAAAAATAATCCACTTTGCTAAATGTCAACTACATATCCGCATAGGCATAGCGGTTGTCAGCTTATTTATATAGTTAATAAATATTGTCAAAGAAGAACTTATACAAGTATATATTTGCCTATTTGAATCTCTTGTCAAAAACATTTATTTTTCTAATTCTGAAGTACGGTATAAATTTGCTTTTTTAAAGGTGCATGTTTTGATTGGTTGAAAACTCATTTCCATAATGTGAAAATGTTCAATACTTGTGTTTGCTTATGTACAAAATTTGATTATAAATGTAAGGCAAATTTAGTAATAAATAAACATATAATTGATGGCAAGAAATAAGTGTGTCATGGTAATTTAGAGATATTCCAATCCAGATGAATGGCTTCTATGTCACGGGAGTCGCGTTAGATGATTGAGATCAAGCCAAAAGTTTGAGGCAAATTTTGATATGCTACTATTAGGAGTATGTACTCTTACTCATCGCATGCATGTACATTTATGTGACACTCCGAATGTTGCTTAGAACGATCGAAGTGACTACTTATATTACCAAATGTGCACATTTCTTTTCGGGAAACCCACTCTTAAGAACTCCACAGTTAAGCGTGCTTGCTGGGGAGCAATCTTGGGATTGGTGACTTCCTGGAAAGTTTCTCAGACAGCATGTCAAGTATTTTTTATAATTTGTTTTTTGGGTTGCTCTATTATTTTTTTAATCTTGATTAGGAAAGGCCATTAACTAAACATGCCATTGACTTTTTAAAACAATTGGGGTTTGGGCTCTATCTTCTCCTAGCTAATTTGATGATGCCATTAAAACATTGACTTCTGCAGAGGGGAAGAATTGTATATTATTTGAATTATTGAAAGTAAAAAGGACAATGGTTTTGGTAGAATTGACCATCTATAATAATAGTATTATTTTGGGCGGTATTTGTAGGCCTTTACGTACTTTGCCTACAAATAAAATATTGTCAACATGCTTACATGCACCACGAGGACTTGACCAAGCACCACCCCAAGGCACTGACGTGCTCATCAGAAAAGAAAAAAAAAAAAAAAACAGCCTATGCTTTACCAACTTGCAAATGCTTAATAAAATAATTTCTTTGGGTTTTGCCTTTTACTTAGTAATTTACAGTTGAAGTTTGAAAGATATTTGTACACGGGTAATTCAGAAAAGGCTTTATAATATTCTAATTAAAATGGGTGGGTCCAAATGACTCACAATTTGTCTCAAATCAAGATGAGTAATGCAACCTAATTTTAACTAGCGTTGGAAAATAGATCAGAAATGGTCGAATTTGTGTTCGTGTTAAATTTAAACGGATCAAGAATCTCTATATTGGACCCTAGCTAACTTGTTTATTAAATAGGTTAGAAAACTTTGAACAACACCCATTTAATTTTTAAATGTATGGACTTGATTTTGAACTGTTTAACCTATTTAAGATAAACAAGACAAGCTTAATACATAATTACTCATTATCAGTTTAATATTTTAACCTAACACACGGTTACATAGCATTAATAATTAATTTTTACATACCACATTAAGCAATTACTGCCTAGAGCTTTCATTTAACTCATTTAACTAAACGGGTTAAATATTTTATTTTTTTTATGTCAAAAATCTTGACTTGAACCTTACACATTTAATTCAACAGGCTGAACATGTCACCTGTTTAATTAACCAAGTTGAAAATTTGTAACTAACCCCACTTAACTTTGTATCAGTTTTAGGTGTCAGGTCAACTTTACCCAACCGTAATTTTAACCCAATTCTTGTACTTTGTTTAGGTCTATATGATTGTCAGCCTTATGCTAAGAACTCCATGGAAATTAAGCTAACCAATTATGAAATGTACTTCTAATAGTTAAGAAAGTCAATCCTTCCATTTTTTTTCAGCTTAAATTATAGTTGAATAAAACGGAATATCTCTTTAAATTGTCATCTACTTCATTTAGATGAAGTATTTAGACTCAAATTATTTTTACTTTAGAATATAACAAAATTATTCTCTTCACAATTAGGGATAAAAGTCATAAGATTGCTACATATGACATCCTCTCACACCTCACCTTAGATGGATCTCTAGAGTAGAATATGAATATGGACACAGTCAATACAAACATTCAATTATTTATTTGAACATAGCAAGTTTAACTAACTAGTAATGTTTTTAAGAATTGGTATTGATAATACTTCCAACAAAATTGTGCATGCCTTAAAAAAATCATGGGCAACAGACACGATTGGGAAACATGCTTGCATGCATTTGGAGCATATGTGTGTTACACTCTTCCGTCTCACTGATAAGAGTTGATGAGACGATCTTATACAAAATTATTGTGGTTTTTTTTCTAAAAAAAACAAAACTATAGCAATAGTTGTCCATAAAGCCATGACATGAGAACGTAAAAAAATCACGCACCCTATCCGATGTTCCCGGTCATTGTCATTTCCCACCTCTGCCTGTCTCGTCATCCATCCCTCCCTATAAGTAGAGAACCCAATTGTGATATCATGGAGGAGAATGGTGCCATTTAAAAACTTAAATCAAAAGCGTAATCAACTTCTTTAGGGTTTAAAATGATGGGTTATTCCTAATTAACCAACAGAAATATGAAAAAAAAAAAAAGAACTTGGTGCTTGGCCTGCTCCTGCTATTCATTCATTTAAGTAAAATAAAATGAAAAAAAGAAAGATACAAAGCTTCAATGAAAGCATGCAATGACACCATTTTGGGGATTAATGGAGCTGAGGGTAGGAGATTGAGGAAGTGCAATTGTGTAAGGGGCAGGCTTGATCATGGATAGATTCGTGGCGGAGGCAAAATAGAGTTGTAGGGAAGAAACAATTTGAATCACAGTGCAAAAATACTTCATCCTTCTTCTTAAAATTCTTTTTTTATTATTTATCTAGGTGGGGGATGGAGAGATGAACAGTTTTGACATAGCATGAAGAAACAATTATGATGAAATTCTACCCATAAACAATTATCTAGATGGTGTGCCATTACTGTAATATGGTAGAGGATACTAGGCTATCTGTCGTCGCTCACTTGCACTGTTATTTAAGGGATTTTTCAATTCGTCGACACCCCCTGGTGATGGCGGCGGTAATGGGAATCGGAGAGTATCTAGGTTTCTAAAATTATTGGAATAAGGGAAATATCGAGAAAACAAGAGGTGCCAATGGATTTGCTTCTTTTGATCACTGTATCTCAAGATGAATCACACGAAGGAAAAGGAAAAGGAAAGAGGTGGAAAAAGAACGAGAAAGGAGAAGACATCAGAAATTAAGGACACAGGAGTTTTCCGAAAAAAAAAAGAAAAAAAGAAAAACAAAGGTTAGAAAGTGTCTCCAATAGTCAATAACAGGAGGGGCAGAAATGCACAATTGATGAAATGCACAAAAGACAATAACTCAATAACAGGAGGAGGGGCAGGGGGCCCCATTGAAGGACTTACATCAAAGGAGGGCCCCACGAACCATTGAAGGAGTTACATCAAAAGTGGGTTGATCAACCCACTTTTGATGTAACTC
>JACYFF010031955.1:7007506-7043962 GCA_017589665.1 Selenicereus undatus | reverse complement strand
TTGACTTGAAAGAAGCAATTACAAGTCTAATATTTGCAGCTCAAAGGTGTGGAGATATTCCAGAACTGCAGGATATTGGCAAGAATTTCACTGCAAAATATGGCAAAGACTTTACTGCTGCAGCCATTGAGCTACGTCCACAATGTGGAGTATGCAGAACTGTAAGTCCCTCTAGTTGTTACTGTTGATGATGGCATTCACATTTTGCTGAGGAAGAAAAAAATTCACATCATGCAGTTACCTGCAAAGGCATAAATTAACTGTGTTAATTAGTCTAATCTGGGATGCCAACTTCATTGGATTCAGTTGGTTGAAAAGTTGTCTGTGAGAGCCCCTGATTCTCAAATGAAATTGAAAATCCTGAATGCAATTGCAGAAGAACACAACGTCAAATGGGAACCAAAAGAGCCTGAATATGAAGATCCAGTGCTGTCAATTGACATGTCGGTAAGGCTTACAAAAGGCTATCTTGTTTTTTTTACACTGCATATTATTTAGTATGAGAAACACATCCAGGTAGAGGCCACGTTGTTCAGAATTAGGTATGCGTGGTTTTCGTCACAATGCACTAAAGATATTGGATTCCAGATTCTAGGAAACTGAGTTCTATTTGTGACATGATAATGGCATTGATTTTAAATACTGTCCTGTTTGAGCCCTGAAGGTTAAAGAAATGGTATTCTGACCATGAGTTCTTGTATAGGCATATTTTGCTTTAAAATTTAATTTATTTTGAAAGAAAATACTGTGGCAACTTTCCAAAATGATTAAACTTTTACTACAAATCTACAATGTATGGTGTTTAATTAAAAATTTACAGCCACCTACTTTGAACTGCCATTTTGAGCAAATTCTTCTGGTTTGTATTATATTGGACTAAAGCCAAATAAACTCATTCAAGTATCATCTATTTTTCATGGGGAAATGTACAGGGACAATAGACTTTAAATCTATTGTAAAACATAATATCTCTATGATTCAAGAGTACGTAGCATAAAAAGGAAATGTGTATCTTGGCTTGATTAGGCGTATCATATTCCCAGCCTAGTCTCCTTATCAAAAAAAAAAATATTCCCAGCCTAGTCTATCTTAGTTTGTGTAAGGTATGTGGAGATCAAGATACATAGAGCCTTACCTTTGGTCTAGTAAAGATTCTTTGAGAGCATTCCCGGCCAGAGTGCCAGCTTTTGAAACTCAGGCGTGCCACATTAGCAAAAATTCTGCAGTTCTAGAACTTGCATTCGTTTATTTTCCCAACCAATGGAACTCTTTCCAGGATAATTGAGTTAAATATTTGTCATGGAACCCACCATTAAACATATTTTATTACTTTTGTCATTTTAATTTTGTGGTTGCATTTTATGTTTTTACAACTTATAAATATTTTTTATATTCCTAATAAAGGAATATTTATTTTTTGGTCCAAAAAAATGATTTTTTTTTTAAAAAATTCTCTGAAAATTGATTAGTTAATTTTCATTGCTCGAACGAGTGAAAGAAGATAGAATATAAAGTACAATTCAATTAAAAACAAATACAATGTGAAGGTTCGACATTGAAAAAGATTACAATGCAAATGTTCGATATTTAAAAAAAAAAATACAAGACGAAGGTTTGAATTTTTGGGATGAATTTTTCCCATTTGATGCATGATATTTATAGCCAAAATTCCCAACAAAAACCAAAAAAAAAATAGAAATTTGGACAAAACACAGCACCCTCTCTCGCCCAGCCCAATGTCTCAATTCCTTTTCTTTTTTTTTGGGGGGGGGGGGGGGAAGCCTGCCTTCGAAACGCGTCAACTCCTTCAGCCCCCACATCAAAATGCCGCATTTCACGGCACAAACGGACTAAAAAAAAATTTCCACGGGCAGAACGCGTAGGCTTTCTGCCATGCGTTTCCCTCCCAGTTTCCCCTAGGCTGCGAGCACGCCCTGAGAATGCGTGTGACACGTAGGGCCCACCTCTTCCATGCATTCCCCTGGCTGGGAATGCTCTGAAAGAGAGTTTTCGAAAGACCAACATCCACCAGGGGGGGGACACTTGTTACGTGGTTGTAGTATAGCTTGTCAAGGGAGAAAAAATTACTTCTTTTTGGTCGACATCGGCCAAACTTGATCATCTGAAGGAGTAAAAAGTTAAAGAACACAATGAATATGAAAAGGATGGGGTGCTTAATATGGAATGCCAAGACTTGCATGCGTGGCCGCGTGAGTGCTGGCTTTTGTTTTTTATTTGCACTTATTGATGCTCTTATGATGGTACTGGTTGTAAGGTTGTTAGAGGAGAGAGTTGAAACACAAATTAAAAGAAACTAATGCAGGTCTTTCATAAAGACCAAAACCTTTTTTTTTGGGTCTTTATTCAACTATAAATCACTAAATCAAAACCAGCGTTTCCTGACTTCAAAGGATTGTCGATACTAATTAGTGACTTGTGGAAAAAAACTCTCATTAACAGGGCGTGGCACTGGGGGACAAGGTCAACAGGATACAAATGGAGTCCCTTGATTTTCTTATCCCTAACAATCTCCACCAACATGCTCATGCCAATATGAGATCAGATTCTTCTTCTCAAAGCCATGCTCATCCAAAAATTAATGACATTGGATTTCCACCAACGGCCGCTGCTCATCCTTCTGCTATTATACCTGGTAAGAAATATTGTCCTTATGGTTATTTGAATTGTAGTTTTCCACTGGTATTCCATGGATACATCCCATTCATAAGCTTTGAATATCATGCTTTTCAGAAAGATCCTCACGGAATTTAAATCAATCTTCTGGGGCTGCTCAAAGTTCGTCTTCCATGGGTAGGGAAAATTGGAAAACAGAACTGATGAATTCTACTACTGCTGCTCAGTCTGCCACTGAATCTGCCGAAAGAGCAAGTGTGGCTGCAAGAGCTGCAGCAGAAGTTGCTCAACATAGCAGCATTGTGAACATCGATTCTTCTGGGGCCGTGGCTCCATCTGTGCATGATCAGAATGAGGGCAGAGGGGTCCATAATGCATCTGTAAGGCAACAAAAACATGTGGAGTTAAATTCAGCAAGTAGTTCAGGTAATCAAATAAGTCCGAGAGTGCGGGGTAGCCAGCTTGATGCAGACAAGCAAGGCACCTCAGCAGAATCTGTCGAGCCCAAGAGTTTGAGGGAAGATGACACGAAATCTAGGTTACATTGTGAGAGTAAGAAAGAGAATTATAGAGAAAGCAATGATGGCTCCTATCCTGAAGCTGAATATAATGTGTTTGCCTCTTCAGACAACCAACAGTATGAAGACAAGCCTGCTGACAACCCTTTCCATAAGGAGACTCTAGAGGTGAAAGACCAATCAAGCTGTTCTCAATCTCAACTCAGTGCGTTTGGGGACGAGTATGGTATCTTTTCAAATTTGAATGAAGAAAACTACAGCATTGGTTCGGGTTATGGCTATTTTGATAGTTTCAATCATGCAGCTGCAACAGCAAATGATAACGGTTGGGATGTGAACAGTTCCTGTCTTTCAGAGTTTCGTCATGGTAAGCAAGAGACTCCATTCAAAGATCAAGGAGAGAGTGACACAATTTTGGAATCAAGTGATGTCGACGTTGGCACAAGCCATAGAGACAATCAAATAGGTACTGGAGATAGATGTACTCATCCTGATACTGCTTTAGTTTTTGATGAATCAGGTTCAGATGATGAATTCACCTTTGCCCACATGGAGAACTCATATGATCTCCCTCCTTTTATTAAATATTCACAAAAATATTCTTCATTTCATCCAGAACATTCTACTGAGAACCTGGCCATGCAATCATTTGCCTCCTTGCCTGTTAGATTTGATTCACATAGAGCAAGTTCAGGAAGTGAGAAAGGCCCAGAAAACAAGAAAACCAGTCCAGATGATGTCCATCCCAAGCTGAAGAGTGAAACCACAGGGAGTCCTGAACCTCCGAGATGGGATGAGGATGTAGCTTTTAGGCCAAGTCCTCAAACAGAACTGTCAAAGGATTGTCGATGTATGTGTTCATCAGTTGCAGAGAAACCGATAACTGCCGAATGCTTTCCAATTCAAGGGCCATCAAATTTAAGCAAGGAGGATGCATCAGGTGATGACATTTCCAAAATGCCTAGCCATGTTCATCCCAAGCTTCCAGATTTTGAAGCCTTAACTGCTCACATGAAGTCTTTACGGAGAAACAGGCAATAAGTCATCAAAGTGATGCAGATTTTATGCAGTACATAGTTCTACAAAAGATCTATAGTCGATGTTATTTGTTACGATAATCTTACTGAATTTTTGACTATATACTCAGTTTGAATTGCATGAAATTATCTAAAAATAGTATATACCTATAGTATGATTAGCCTTAGCTGTTATACACATTTGTATGTCAGTTTGTCGATCAGAAGATCTTTTGGTATATGATTGTATATTATATTTTAGAATTTCTTAATAATTGTATGTTATATTTCATACTGTATTTCTTACTATAGTTTCATTGTTCATCATAAACTATATTTGAAATTCCTTACAATTTCGTATTTGACGAGGGTGAGAAATTGAGCCACAAGTGGAACGAGGTTTTTTTTTTCCTTTTCAAATGAAAAGCGACGAGGATTTTGTACGATCAAAAAGTTGTTCATGGGTGCAAAGAGGCAAGAACACCACCAGTGATGAGCCATTTTTTGTCTCATCAGTGGAAGCCTACCTCTCCCACCTCAGCTTGTGATATAACTTTTTAGCTCATAATCCTCAATCGCTCCAATGCACGGCTCAACATTTTGGCGCACCAAATAAAATAATATCTATGGACACACTTTGTAACACACAATTTTATTTTTAGAATAAAAAAAGAAAAACTAATTAAAAGTATTTAAAAAAATAAAAGAAAAAAGAAAAAAGGCTGGCGAGTTGGCTCGTGACTTCGAACCTTTCCACGAGCCGCGGACCAACCGGTGCAGCTATTCCCCCGCCTCAACCCCTTTCTCCCTCCTTTTCGCTTCACGAGCCATCCGCTATAGTCTTAGAACATACCCTATCTAGGCATGCTCCCCCATAGGGTATAACCTTGGCCAAATGAAATGATGAGCAACAGATGGAATGATATATACTTTCAAAGGTTACAATTTAAAAAGGTTTTTTTCCTTCCTTTTTGAACAATTAAGAAAGCTAATAAAACTAATTAGTTAATGTGATTCACAGTTACTATTATTAGGAGAAGTTATAGGAATCAGTTGAGATATTCATATAAGATGCCAGATGGAATGGCAGAGAGAAAATACACTAAACATTAAATTAAAACCAACACATGCAGTATATTAATTTATGAGATGGGAATTTCTATAAAAAAGAAAAGAAAATAATTCAGGAGATGAGAAGCTAAATTAAGTTGATCCTCACTGTACTCGAAATTTGTTTCCGCAATTTCTCATACCCAAAAGGGAAAAAAACAAACAAAATACAGATCAAAAAGAAAGCCAAAAAAACCATTTCACCCAAAAAAAAAAAATACCCAAAAAAGATCCCAAAGAATTCGTTAATACATAACAACACTTCCGTAACAACTTTCCTGAGCATTTCACTCTCCAATCTCCCAATTTCCTTCTCATTATAAAAAGAACACTCCTAATCTTACTCTCAATTCAGAACGAACAAGCAATCAAATCAATTGCCTATAGGCAAAACCTCAATTTTGCCAATAGGCAAAACCGAGATTTTGCCTATAGGCAATTAATTAATTAATTAATCAATCAATTAATTTAGCAAATTTATTTACCTGGACTTCAAATGGCAACCAACGGCCACCATAACTACCAGCTCCACCACCACCCACGGCGGCACGTGGCGGTGTGCGCCTTCCCATTCGGCACTCACGCCGCCCCGCTCCTCCTCCTGGTGAAGCGGCTCGCCGCGGCGGCCCCTGACGTACGGTTCAGCTTCCTTAACACGACCAAGTCGAATTTGTTGTTGTTTAAGGCGATCAATGTGAGTGGGTTCCCCAACATTGTGCCGTGCAACATCATGCCGGATGATCACGACAAGGGCGACGGAGGCCACCACCACCTCAAGGCCATCAGTGTCTTTCTCCAGGCGGCGCCAGACGGCGTCCGCCGTGGTGTGGCGGAGATCGAGGCGGCGGTCGGTGTGACCGTCAGTTGTCTTATTACGGATGCCTTTTTGTGGTTTTGTGGGGAAATTGCTGACAAAAAGGGCATCCCGTGGGTCCCACTTTGGACGGCCAGCTCAGCTAGCCTTTCTGTTCATGTCCATACTGATGATCTCAGGAACAAGTTCGGTACTCATCATAATAGCGGTAATCTTTTATTTTTTTTCTTTAATTTAATTTAATTTTTTAATGAGCTTTTAGAATTTGGGTTTTTTTAACCTATTGTTGTCTTTTGGGGGGAAAATTTTACAAAAACCAAATGATATATCACTTTAATTGTTCTTGCAATGTTACATCTTTGTAAAACATAAAATAAAATCCAAATAATTAAAAACTGATCTTTTAACAGGGACATGCCATGAGAAAATGGCCGATTGCATTCCAGGGATGTCAAATGTACACATAAGTGATTTGCCTCTTGGAGTTGTTTCTGGAGACTTAGATTCACCATTTTGTAAAATGTTGCACAATATGGGATTGGTGTTGCCCAAAGCTTCTGCGGTAGTTATAAACTCTTTCGAGGAATTATTACCGGCGATCACTAGAGACCTCAAATCTAAAATGAGGTGTCTACTCAATGTTGGACCATTCGCTCTAACATCTCCTCCTCAAATTGAGTCTGACGAATTCGGTTGCCTCGAATGGATGGACCAACACAAGGTTGGATCTGTTGCATATATTAGCTTCGGTACAGTGGCTACTCCATCAAAAGAGGAGATCATCGCCCTAGCCGAGTCCCTAGAGGTTACTGGTGTCCCCTTTATATGGTCATTAAAAGACTCTGCCAAAGCACAATTGCCATTGTCTTTCATGAAGCGCATTGAAAGTAACAAGACATGTGGGATGGTCATCCCATGGGCACCACAATTGAAGTTGCTGGCACACCCATCAATGGGGGTGTTCATAACACATTGTGGTTGGAACTCAATCATGGAAAGCATTGTGAATGGTGTGCCTTTGATTTGTAGGCCGATTCTCGGAGATCAAATGTTGAATCAAAGGCTAATCGAGAGCGTTTTGAAATTCGGAACTGGAATCGAAGGCGGGACGATCACAAAGAGTGGGACGATGAAGGCCTTGCATCAAGTTTTGTCAAGCCATGAAGGCAAGCAAATGAGAAGTAATGTGAAGGTTCTTAAGGAATTGGCTGAACAAGGCATTAGGTCAGGTTCTAGTTCAAATGAGAATTTTAAGGTCTTAATAGAACTAGTTACTGGTCCAACAAATGGGCGTGTTGTGGAAAATAAAAGAGTGAATGGTAAAGTTCTAATCTAATTGCCTGTACGCTTGTCCCACTTTATCGAATATTACTATGAACTTTTTGAATTGCTTTCAAATTGTATTTTGTTTATAAAAATGGATTAAAGTTCATTCTTAGTGCAACTATTTTTGTAAATTTTTCTCAATTGCAATATATTGTTGAAGATGTTTGTTTTACTTTTTATATGTGAAAGTATAACACATACAGAACCAAGTAAATATTTGTGTGATAACAAAAAAGATCACGTTTGTTTGCATATGATATAAAAAACACACCATTTTAAATAGTTATTTGTCGTATTAGAACAAAAAACGTAATAAGCATTATTTTACCATAATTATTAGGCAAAACGATTTTATGTAACACGACTTGAGAACATAATTTCATTAATGTATGAATAGACTTGAAAAGTCGTTTGAATGAATGATTTAGTCTTAAAATAACCTAGATTTACTTAAATTTTAAAAATAACATGTTTTCGCGTTAAGAAACTCGTGCGACTTTGGACAAAATCGGTTTGATTAGTTGCAGCTTTGTGTTTATCTCAATAATTTAAGGTCGGATGCAAATCGTACAATATCATCAATCAGACTAGAGCTGATCAACGGGTTTTGGCCCCACGTGACCTGACCCTAAAAAATGAGGGTTAGAATCTTTTTTTTTTTTGCGTCTAACCAAGGGTGCCCCGATTACGATGAGGGTCAGATGTTGGTTGAGTTTTGACCATCTGACTCTACTTGCATACCCTTATTTAAAAAAAAAAATTCAAATTAAAACAAAATACTTTGGGTTTCATTTTTTAAAACCTTTTCGTTTTCTACTTTTTCTCCCCCTTTTACGGTTTTACCCTTTCCTATCTCATTCACATCTCTAAATCTCACTGTCTCTTAACCTTCTAGCACTCTTTTTCTAATGTTTGGAATTGTCATGAACTAATCATTATGATCACTAAATTACCTATTAGAATGTTTGCAATTATAGTACATTTCATTGGAACATTATATTATGACTTATTGTCTACTGTTATGTTTTAATGTTGAACTTGAAAATAAAAATGAAATATAGTTAAAAATCTCAATTTCTATATACGAAAGTTTGAGGGACAAATCTGACCCGATGGTCCGAGAATATCCCTAGGCTTAGCGTCAAGGGTATGCCGACCCATATGAGGATTGGGTAGGGTTAAAGTCAAGAAAACCATGTCTGCAGACCCTCAACGGCTCAACCTATCCTGACCCTCAACTTAATAAGATCTACTCAAAAATCATGCTATTCAGATCACCTGACGTCTCAACTCATGGGATAGATTTGGTTAATTTTCATCATGGCATCCGCAACTGCCAACAAATGAGCAATTTTTAAGTTCTGCTATGTTTCCTTTTTTGCTTGCACATTGTAGCGTTCTTTTCATGCCCCATAGCATTTGATGTATCAAATGAAAATTTGTGCCGTTCGATGTATATTATCTTGAATATACTTTGGGACTAAAAGAGACACCACGTTCGTTGAGTATTGTAAGTTTTATTTTGATAATTTGTTCGTCTTTCAAGTGTTGGATTCACTCTTGATGCGCCCTTTCCGATGTATGATTTCTAGACCTCAGGGCAGCACAGGACAATCCTTATATATTGGGGCATTAATGCACTATTCCTCTTATGCGGTTTACAATGTGCAAGGTTTGTCGGCCACCATCGAGCCCAACGGTAGGCAACCAATTCCCTTGACCTACGGGCTGCTCCAGGATAGCTCTTTTTCAAAAGGCTATCTCCATTAGCCTTTTAGGAATATCTTTTTGTGAAAATAACATAACTGATCAAGAGTTTGAAAAAAAATAACATCATATGCCAATAGTTTTTTGTAGTGATATTTGATACTGTGTTTCATTTGAATTTAATGTATCAAAGATTATATCATTTGAATATACAAATTTCAATTCATAACAATAAAATATATATTAACAAAATAATATTTTAAGACATTAGTTATCATGTAAATATACAAGTCGAAAAGAAAATAAGTTTAATAAGGATACAAATTATGTACAACTAAAAACAAATTAAAGTTTTATCAATAAAGTTAATTTGTACATTGACATTAATTTAATTCTTTTTGGAAGAAAAATAAGACAACTAATAAATGAAAAAATTATTTTTAATTAAAAAGTAATTAGAGATAGCATATGTAAAATTTTACCAAACATCTTTTTTTTTAAAAAAAAGCTAATTTTGTCAAACATTTTTTTTATAAACAGCTAATTGAAACAGCTGATCTAAATCCAAATTCAAATATAATACCCAAAATATCTCGCCATTAGAATGTGGAGGTTCAGATTAACAGATATAACAGCATTATCTCTATTACAGAGAGATTGATTCTAATTTACATTAGATTAAAACAACTACTTTAAATAATTAATAACTAATATAAATAATTAATTGAAATATCTAACATTTAATAGCCATCAACTAATACAAGTAACCAATAACGATTTATGGAATAATACTATAGTGGCATTTTTTTAGAATGAAATTGAAATATGGTGGCATTGTAGGCTACGAACTCTCCACGAGAAATTGTAACTGGGTAGAGATTTGACACAGGAGAATAATTCAGAGGGCGAGGCAGTTGCAAAGTCAGAGTGAGAAAATCGACGTCGGAGATGGATTTGCTTCCGGCGGAGACGCCGCAGTTGGCCAAACGACATGGATTCCGGTCACTCAAGCTCGTCAATGTCGACATGGACAAGCTGCTTGGAGAGAGCCCCTTTGCCGTCGACTATGGCCGCCTCGACAATGGCCTCACCTATTACGTCCGCTGCAATTCTAAGCCCAAAATGCGAGCCGCTCTTGCCCTTGTTGTTAAGGCTGGGTCAGTTGTTCTACGATCAATTTGCAGTTTTTGAGCATTTTGTTGTTGTTGATTCCTCTGTGTTCTTGAAATTTAGGCATCGCAATTGATGGGTTCGATAAGCCTTGATGATAAACTTTGAAACAATTGATGGTTTTCAAGTAAATTGATATTGCTGTTGGGCTTACCCTGTATTATATTCGTTTTCTTATGGCTATGTGGGATGATTTTATGTTTCACTTGCTTGCTAGTTAGCCACGCTGTGTTTTCGTATGTTGTTGGGATTTCTGACTATTGGATTTATGGGCAGCTCAGTTTTGGAAGAGGACGATGAGAGAGGTGTTGCTCACATTGTTGAACACTTAGCTTTCAATGCAACGGCAAAATATACCAATCATGATATTGTCAACTTTCTGGAAAGCATTGGAGCCGAATTCGGTGCTTGCCAAAATGCTATGACTTCAGCTGATGATACTGTCTATGAGCTATTTGTCCCTGTAGATAAGCCAGAGCTATTATCACAGGCCATCTCTATTCTGGCGGAATTTAGTACTGAGGTGGTGTATTCTTCCCCGTGATTACCAAACATTTTATTGATTTAGCTCTGACAATGGATAATCTCCAATGTAGATTCGAGTGTCAGCTGAGGACTTGGAGAAAGAGAGGGGAGCTGTGATGGAGGAGTACAGGGGAAGCCGGAATGCCAATGGACGGATGCAGGATTCACATTGGGCTTTGATGATGGCAGGCTCCAAGGTACCATTTGAAAACAATTTTTACTACATGTAAAATAAGTAGCCAAGATAAGCCAAAGCCCAAATGGTATTTTAGTAAGATTTATTTCCTGTCTACATAGGTATCCTTTTCAACACTAATTTAATCTCATTTAGGTGTGTTAACTTCATAGGATTTTCACATATCTAAACCCCTTTTTGTGAGATGGAGGTAGTAAACAACACCTACAACAACACTCTATTGTGGGCCTGCCTTAGTGAAGTTTGTGATATTCAGACGTAGGCAGCCTTGTCATTGCAATAAGAGATAGTAAATAAATGATTCAGTTTAGTTGAATTCAGTGTGTTATCCCTTATGTGAGATTTCATTTGGTTATATCATATATGTGAGCCTTTGGATTTGTGGAAGCCCTCAGATTTTTTGTGCGGGCATCCAAAATCTATCTTGTGTAGGAATTGCATGATGTGAGATTCTGTCTATGGCTAACATGGTCATGAAATCGATAAATAAGAGGTAGTTCTATCCTTGCCATGGTGAGTTGGCAAACCTCTTGCATCTCCCAAACCAATATGTGCTCGAAGAAATCTTGGAACGAATATAAAGAATTGCTACTTGGGTAATCGTCTTGAAGGCATAAGCGTTTTTAGTGATACAATTTAAGCTTGGCTAAGTACTACACACATCTTTGAGCTTACAAAAGCCTAGCGCACTTCCACATTATAGAAAGGTAAGGTATCAAACATGGCCAAGAGCAATAACAACTGTATTATCAACGTAAAACTTATGCTTGAGCACAAAAAAGCCTTTGCTTAAGTATTTAATTGGCAACCCACCTCAGATACTTAGGATTCATGTATACGGTTAATAACAGCTTAGTGGTTGTAGTGTGGTTGTAAAAAATTTCCCAATAAGAGGTGATGCCTTTTGTAGGCAGCAAATAGGACTGCATTACTATTGATAAAACATTCTAAGTTTCTAACAGGTAGCACTTTTAATTTTTTAGACTTTATATCTCACTGAGGAATGCTCTAGGGGTGTCGGTATTGGCTTACCCTTGATTAATATCGTAAGGTGTCACATGCAGCTGGTTCACACAGATATAGAGGGGAGACCTAGATGTGCTATTGGGGAGGTATGAAAGGATTAGTTTGACGGGACGAAGAGGAAAACCTTGGAAGGCTCTGAGGGAGGTTACCAAATAGGATTTGACTTATCTGTAAATTTTCCAAAAACATACGGGTCTTTTGGATGTAGCCTCTTTTCTTTTTGACGATAAAGTTGTGGCCTTTGTATATCCAGGTCTCATGAGACCTTCTTGGACGAGGACCCCTAGTAGGTGGTGTTTGTTGTTGAGGTGGGACTTTTCAAGGACTCTCGTTGCCATTTTTTAAACAATAATAAGCACAAATGATTCGGATGGCTTACTTTGAAGAGGCAACAATGCGTGAAGTGGTTTCTTGGAATGGCAACCAAAGCCACTGGAGCTGGTGTTTTAGAAATATGGGTGATTGGAAGAGGAAAGTGTGTTAAGTCTACTGGAATTACTCGCCAATACGAATGCTTTGCCCAAAGGGAATACTACCTTCCTTGAATTTTGTGGATAAGATTAGTCACCAGAGTATAAGGGTATGTTGATTTTTGTTTTTGCTCCTTTTGTACGCCGGTGACATACTGACATCCCCTTCATCCTTGGTCTCCTAATATAATCTTTTGATACTCATTAAAAAAAAATATTCAAACCATAATCTTTAAACCTCATGTTCGATTCCTCTCTCACACTAGGTTTTAACCAGTCTTACGGAAGAAAAGGTAATTTTGAACCAAAAACTGGCTCAATAACATATTGCATATCACAAAGTGAGGGTAGCTTCATGGGAAGCTCCTGAGGAATTGCATCTGCTGCATGTGAACTGCCAACCTCAGTTTGGAATGCCTCCAAAAATTGAGCTTAGAAAGTACTGACTGGTATGAGAAACAGAAAATAAAGGAGATGTCACAGCTAAGACAGTGAGATAGATCTAAAATTCAAGAGGTCTACAAGAAGAGAAATTCTGGAATTGAAAAGGGCATAAGTGGGAACATGATTACATGTGAAATTGGACTTCGACCTGGTGAAGAGATAGTTTAGGCATGCAAGTTTTGACTTTTGAGGGTGGTGCTCATATACACAAGGCTCACCTAAAAGGATGTGAGATACTTTACATCCATATAGAGGACATTTGCAAAATGTCTATGATCTGCACATCCATGTCTAGGAACTCTACACATATACAATGACAAAAACCCTGCTTTGAAGTTTGAACTCCATGCATGTTGATAATAGTAAAGTTAATCATTTTGATGAAAGATGAGGCTTCAACTTGAACTAGCAATGCTTTATAGCTTTGGGCCACAATGTTCATTGTGGTGCATCTGGTCATAACCATTTCTGTAAAGTGGAGCTCACTCAAAATTGGGTTAGACAAGGAACTCATTACGGCTCCAAAATGGTCATCACCCTGTGAAAGGCTATCTAGAACTAAAGGTTCTCAAAGTTTCCTTATGGGTCAATAATCTTCGCCTTAGGGCCATTCATCCTGATTCTGACTCAGTGACTCTTATCTTACATGCACAGCTCATCTCTACATCTATCTTTGTCTTATATGCGATTCCTACAGCCATTTCCTACAATTGGCCTGCCAGCAGTTCCTTGCCATTGCACTTAGTTCTTCCTATGGACATCAATTCTATAGGTCTCTATCTTCTCGCTTTTGATTCTCATTTAGTGGGTCCTCTTCGCCCTCTTCATTTTCTTCATGATGTTTTATGGCATTGTAAGTATTGTATTATGATTTTTTGTACAAGAAATCTGGCGGGATTCTCAGGGGAGTTTGGTGTTCTAGGCATACTTGAAGCCTTATAAGCCTGAATGAAGCAATCTATTTTGATCTCAAACTTGCCAAACCTCTAGTCATAATTGTGAAACCTCTATGAAATGTTGTCAACATGGGAGCGGGACGGTTTTTTTTTTTTTCTGAATTAATGTGAATCTAATTAATGCGAATCTAGGTGGGAAGTAATGTCAATGACGCTCACTGTACGGTCGCACAAAGCAACGGATATGACCATGATTCATCATCATGACTTGACCCTAACACGTGCAAAAGTTGAGGCATTAACATTTTTGTCTCCGAAACGATTGACAGCTAAGCAGGTGAAATGGAGATGCAATCTGGATTGAGAAACATTAGATGAATGGTTTTATACCAAAACGATATAAAACAGAACGATAAGGAAATGAAGGCATATTGAGAACCAGGAAAGCGTGGGTGCACTATCAACGCTCCTTTTAGGGTGGTTGTACACTGCTTGTAGGATCATTTTCTTACCTAGAATGATTTCTAAACTGTAGAGTGTATAAGAGGCGAAATGAGAATAAGGGAAGGATCGGGATGCTTTTAGGTTTGTGTCCAATATGGTAGCAATAGTTGAATCAGTGGTATGGAGGAAGTGTTTCGGGAGTTAAAACCTTATGCGGGTGATCTTACCCAAAAAAAAAAAACCTTATGCGGGTGATCAAATATACTGATTGTTTGAGTAATTGCATCTTGATCTTCCCAGAGCCTATTGGCAGCAAAGTTTTTTGTTTGTTTTTTTTTTTGTGTGGTGGCCATTGAGAATTCAATGTAGCATTGTAGCGTTGAGGATGTAGTATTTTGTTTGGATTAAGAGTAGTTTAGCTTCAATAATGCATGGAGGTTTCGGTTATGGGGAAAGAAACAGTGGAAGGGTGTCAATTCTAGACTTTGCGGTTGCCTATGATTTGATGATAACTCCCTTTTTAAGAAGAAAGGGGATCACTTGGTGACCTTCAGGAGTGGCAGTACTGAGACTCAAATTGACTACTTTCTTAGCGCGAACTATAGGATGCTGTGTAAAAATTGTAAACTGATACCTAGTGAGTATTTGGCGACTCAGCATAGAATTTTGGTAATGGATGTGGTGATTAAAAGTTCGAAGATAAAGAAGAGAGGTGTCAGAGATCATAGAGTTAGATGGTGGAATCTTACTACTGAGAATGCAAATAAATTATCAGAAAAGATTAAAGTAGAAGGGAGTTGGAAGCACGTAGAAGATGCAGAGACAATGTGAGAGGCAATGGCTGAGTGCATTCGAAGGTCAGCTAAAGAGGTCTTAGGAATCTCTAGAGGAAGTGAAGGCAGAATAAAAGGAGCTTGGTGTTAGAATGAAGGAGTGAAAGAGAAAGTTAAGGAGAAACAAAATGCATAGGTCACCCTAATTGATAGTAGAACGGACGGAGAAAAAGAAGTTAATTTAGTTAAGTACAAGGCTGTTAAGAAGATAACAAAGAAATCTGACACTATAGACAAAACAACGCATATAAAAGGTTATATGAGAGACTACAGACAAAAGAAGGTGAGAAGGACGTCTTTAAGTCAACAAGGGCTAGGGAAAAGAAAACAAGAGACTTGGGAAACGTTAGGTGCATCAAAGGTGATGACAATAAAGTTTAGTAGGATGGGAACTTTTGTGATTCTTCTTTTGATGTAATTGATTTTGTGGATGGGTTCCATTACATAATCCTTTTGTGGGATGCTTGCTTGCAACCATCCCGTTGTACATTATTCTGTTTAATATATTTTATTCTTTTTTCCTATCAAAAAAAGACTCTTGGAATTGTATAGGGATCGGAAAAAAGATCTCCACATAGTGTTCATCGATCTAGAGAAAGTGTATGATAAAGCACATGAGGTGTTATGGGATTGCTTGGAGAGGAAAGAGGTGTCGGTGGCGTATATCCGGGCTATCAAGTATCAAGGATATGTATGGGGGAGTGAAAACAAATGTTAGGACCTCAGTAGGAGACACAAAGGAATATCCTATGGAAATGAGGCTCCGTCAAGGCTTAACTTTAAGCTTGTTTCTTTTTACTATTGTTATAGATGAGCTCACAAAAAAGGATTTAAGACAAAAGGACTAGGGAATGGACTTCACGGTCAGTTAAAGCAGTGGAGACATACCGTGGAATCTAGGGGATTTAGATTGAGCATATTCAAGACTAAATACCTAAAATGTGGGTTTAGTGGTGAGGAAACGGGCAAGGAAGAAGTCACCATGGGTGGTGTGGTAACACCAAGAGCTGAGAAGTTCTAAGTATTTAGGCTCGAACATTGAGGAGAAAGGGGATATTGACGAAAATATTAACCATTGTATTACAGTGAGATGACAAAAATGGAAGAATGATTTTGGATTATTGTGTGATAATCAAATCCCAGTAGGATTGAGATGGAATGTTTATCGTATGGTAGTCTGTATTATATGGTTTAGAATATTGGCCAATCAAGAAGACTCAAGTTCAGAGGTTAATGGTAGTAGAGATGAGAATGATTCGATAGATTTGTGGCTATACAAGATTTGATAGAATTAGGAATGAATGGGTTAGAGAGAAAGTAGGAGTTGTACCCATAACAGATTAGATAAGGGAGACTAAACTAAGATGGTTTGGTCATGTTAAGAGGAGTGTAAATTCACTATTAAGGAGGTACGGGATGATTGACCTTCAGGGATGTAAAAGAGGTAAGGGACGACTAAACAAATGTTGGAACGAGGTGAGTAACTATGATTTGAAGTATACAGGACTAATGAATGGCATGACTCGGTAGAAGTCCGTGGAAATCTAGGATTAAGGTTGAAAATCATAAGTTAATAGATTGATCTTTGTAGGGTTTTTATTTTCGCCCTCTGATGCTTTAAGTAGTACCCTCGTCGCATCTGCATCATCACCCCCACCTCCAGTTGTTCAAGGATAGATTGCTCTTGGCCAAATTAGTAGTATGTCACCACTTGCTGCTCAAGTTATGTACAACTCATCCCTCATCTCCTATTCACGTTAATTTATGTCATTTAAAGTAATTTAAGTCATGTGTTTGTTAACGTCGTTTTCCCATTGATTTTTTAACTTGAAAAATATTTTCTTAAATTTTTTTTTTGCGGGTCTATTGGAAACCGTTTCTCTATGTATGTATGTAGAGATAAGACTGCCTACATCTGGATCTCCCCAGACCCTGCAAATTGGGACCCACACTGGGAGTTGTTGTTGTTGTTGATAGTAGTATTAGCTTCACATAAAATCAGACAACAGCACTGGGCCTGAGAGAGCGAAGTCAGAATTCGAGACTGATGTTCTGCTTTATCATAGGATGATATCTTATTAGATAATGAGTTCAGAGTGTACGTAATTCTTGTTATGTAATTCTATTTGGTTTTTGACAAGTTTCTCCAAGCTAAACATGTTTCTAAAATGTCTTCTATTGGCTGCAGTATGCTGAGCGTTTGCCGATCGGAACAGAAAAAGTTATCCGAACAGTGTCCGCTGCAACTGTAAGGCATTTCTACAAGAAGTGGTACCATTTACACAATATGGCTGTGATAGCTGTTGGAGACTTTCCAAACACAGAGGTTTGAGTTATTAATGTAGATATGTATCCTTGTAACCTGAATAACCCTTTGGAGCTAAAAGTCTCTACCCCACCCCCCTGCAGAATGTAGTTGACTTGATTAGGGAACATTTTGGATGTAAAAGTTCAGCTAATGAGCCTCCGGAGATCCCTTCTTTTCCAGTTCCATCACATGGCGAACCGCGTTTTTCATGTTTTGTTGAATCTGAAGCTGCTGGTGTAAGTACGACAAACTTTTTAAGATTTTTAGTTCTAGTCCAATGATTCTGCAACTTACATTTTGTATTTTATAATTACCAGTCTGCAGTAATGATCAGCTGTAAGATGCCAGCAGGGGAGATAAAGACTGTGAGGGACTACAGGGATTTGCTTGTGGAGTCCATGTTCCTTCAGGCTATCAACCAGAGATTGTTTAAAATTTCTCGTAGGAAGGACTCACCTTTTTTCTCATGCTCTGCAGCGGCAGATGTTCTAGTATCTCCTATCAAAGCTTGTATAATGACTTCGTCTTGCAAAGAGAATGGAACTATTGAGGCTTTGGAGGCCATGCTTATGGAGGTGTGCTATCTTCATGATGTTTGACTGGATCCTGTTAGCTATTTTATTTAAGCTGACGCCCATTTTCCAGCTTGCAAGGATTCGCATGCATGGATTTTCAGAACGTGAAATATCTATTGTTCGGGCTTTACTAATGTCTGAGATTGAATCTGCCTTTCTAGAGCGTGACCAAATACAGTCAACCAGCTTGAGGGATGAGTATGTGCAGGTTAATCTAAACTACATATTAATCTATCTGGAAGGATTTCAGTTATTGTCCATCTTTATGTATGGTTGTCTTTCTTTCAGCATTTCCTGTGCAATGAGCCTATTGTTGGCATTGAGTTTGAGGCGCAACTTCAAAAAACTCTTCTACCTTGTAAGTGTAGTCTAATATGTATGCACTAGAATTCATGCATTATATGAGTGACTAGACAGGTAACTAACCAGTAGGATTTTGTATTTGCAGCTATCTCTGCAACTGAAGTAGCCACGTATGCCCAGAAGTTCCATACAACATGTAATTGTGTTATCAAGACAATTGAACCTCATGCTACACTAACAGTGGATGAGCTCAAAAATGTTGTGTCAAAAATCACACATCTCGAGGAACAACAAAACATCTTGCCTTGGGATGAGGAGCAAGTTCCTGAAGAGATTGTTAGTGCTAAGCCAGATCCTGGGTAACTTTCAGTCTCATTTCACCACTGAGTTCTCCATGTTGTACTTCCTTCCTGCCAGACAAATGTGTGGCCTGACTGCCTGACTTTACATCTGAGGAAGATGATACAAATCCTCCACATTTATTGTTTTGCATAGGGGACACATTCACGGGAACCCATGTAATCCGAAGTAATGAATATTGTCGAAGTGTTAAATATCCTGTTTCTTGTACCTGAAACCTCACTCCTTCGCATTATTCCTTGACACTGTTCGATTCTCACATCTTTACTTTCTTCTTTTATAATCTTTCATATAATTGGGGATAGGGTTGTAGATTGGTGCAGAAACGTCAGTGGAGGTTTTCTTCTCTTTTGCTTTACCTTCTGCTTATCGTTATCTTCTCTTGGTGGTTGAAGCTGCTCTGATATCAGAGTTCATTTGTCTTCCATATAGGACAAATCCTGATAATTATAAGTAAGGCAAGCTACTCAATTGAAAGGATCACTTGGTTGTTTTCTGCTTCCTATGAAAGAATTAGAAAAGGGAAACTGCCACAGTGGGGTCATATATGGGGTTTTGTTGTGCTTTGCTAGTTTGCTTTTTCCTTTTTTCTACCTCCATTTCTAGAACACCACATTATATTGTTTTACTAGATTAACCCTAGCCTTGGTTGGGGGAAGGGGGGGGGGGAGACTTCATGTTCATTTGAGGAAGTGAAACCTCAGTTTGGATGAATGATTTTTACAAACAAAAGTCAAAGCTAATGAGCTCCGGCACATTTAGTGAAAAAGGCTGTGTCTAATATGCAAGGGGTCAAAGCTCCTGAGTCAGTACTTGAAAGGATTGTAGGTCATGAATGATATCAGGCTGCTGGGTATATTTTCAACTTGCTGGTTCCTTCTATAGTCTACAAGAAAACACCCAATGTGCACATGGAAAAGGCTTCAGGCCCATTATCTTTGTTATATAAGCTAGTTTTATCTTTTGTCCAAGTACTGGCATCTCCTGTCTACACAGAAGTCATGTATACTGTGCCCTCCTTCGACTCCCCCCCCCCCCGGGTACCACTGCCTTCCAATCCTAGCCATCTTTGCAGACGTCCACAGTCACCGCTGACCACCACCAGCCTCTGTTAACTATTGCCTCTTCTTTGAAAATGAAGCTGCCATTTGCCATCCCATTGCCTATCCTTGATCTCCTCGATACACAATTGTTTCAGCTTTATTGCTGGTGGCATTTGTCGGGAGCGGTCCATATTGGAGACAGAATTAGTGGATGCTTACTACAGTAATATAATTTCATTGACAGTATCTGGTTGCATCTGAAGGATGTATCTTTTGACTTAATCAGTTTTATCCGATTGGAATTTGTCCTTTCATCCCTGATATTTACGATTTTGGTAAAATGTTTGTATCTCAGATCAATTTTGAATTTTCGTTTGTGTTGTTTCTTTTAAATCATTCAATGCCATGTGCTGGAAGAGTCTTCTTCCACGGTTAGCTCATGTAAAATATTAAGAGGTATTAAGGTTTCACTAGCCCGCCCAACCCCCCCCCCCCCCCGCCGGGGTGAGACAATGCTGTTCCTCTAAAATGTCTTTTGGGAAGTGCCTGAAGCGTTCTGCGTTTTGTTCTTTCAGGAGCATTAACCAGCAGCAAAAATATTCAGAGATTGAGGTGACGGAACTAATTCTGTCAAATGGCATGAGAGCGTGCTATAAATGTACGGATTTTCTTGATGACCAGGTATTGCCATTCTCAGGTTTTGGGATTATATGTTGAACAGAAGCCTAGTCTAGGTAGTCTAGGGTGGTGATTATGGATTGAAACTGAAATCCTGTCAATTAGCTGGGTCTACCATTCTTGCTCTTCCTTTGGTGGCCTATCAATAGAACATGGAGTTCAAACTGAGAATCATCTGAAACAGTGTAATGACATGATATTAGATTTATTGATGCAGTTTGAATTAAAATACAAATTGAAATTAATTATAGGAAGCAAGTTCAGCCTAGGTTGCTTTCGTGCCAGTAATGTTCTGTCAAAGTTCATCTGGCTTGTTGATGATCATGGAATCTCAACACTGCTCTCTGTTTGTGCTCTTTGATGGTCATGGTTTCTGAATAGCATTTTCCGTTGGTACGATATCTTGTGTTCCTTAGAATTCTCATTGAGGCTTCTTGGGCAGGTTCTTATCACTGGATTCTCATATGGAGGTCTTTCTGAACTCTCAGAAAGTGATTATTTTTCATGTTCAATGAGTTCAACCATTGCCGGAGAAATAGGAATTTTTGGCCATAAACCATCAGTGCTGATGGATATGCTGGCTGGTAAAAGGGCTGAGGTTGGAACAAAGATTGGTCCTTACATAAGGACCTTTTCCGCTGATTGTTCTCCGTCCGACCTGGAAACTGCATTACAGGTGTGCTTTTTATCTTGTCGTTTGTTTCTTGTCAGTATCTTGTTTGTTCTGCTGGTTGATGACTTAAATGAGCTTGCTTCATGTTGCTTGTCTTCTGCGATAGAATATGAATCTTTGACAGTTCTTGATAGCCTCCCCCTTTTTTTGGTTTTTTTTGGGGGGGGGGGGGGAAGTATTGCTTTTGATTTATTAATTATTATTAACAAAAAGTTATAGTTTCTTGGTCTACTATCCCCTTCAGATGTAGATGGATACTTCCTAGGCAATTTTGGGAGGTGGCGAGGTGCATGGCCTAGAATCTTCTCCCCCCCCCCCCCCCCGGACAAAAAAGAAAAGAAATTAGCATCATTACATTGAAAGTGGTGACCAAGGCGCCATTTGTTTTATTCAAAATCTAAAAAAGAATTGTGGAAAATTAACAATGGGTAGATAGTCAGTGCAGATCATATCCATGCCAAAGTACGAAAAAGTGTGGGAGAAAATGGGGATCATGTAGTCAGTGCTTCTAGTTGACTGATTTTTGTCATCTTTATATTTTGCAGATGAAATGATGCATGATTCTATGTTATTATATTATTCATTTATTATTTATTCTGAGGGTATGTCAATTTTTGTTCATCATTTTTTTTGTGCACAGACTACCTTTAATACATGGGTGATACCCTTTTAGTTTCCTTTTATTGTTATTCTTCTTGTTATTAAAAAAAAAATCCCTTGCATGTACTAGTCATCATCTTCTGTTCTAAAAATATTGTAAAGTGATCTGATTTTTTGCTGCCTCCATGTTTTAAATTAGAGGCCGTGTGCTTAATGTTGTTACTTTGCAAGATCATTTCGCTTTTCCATTTTCTTTAGGCTCTAATATTTTGTGTGGGCACTGCAGCTTGTTTATCAGCTGTTTATTACAAATGTGGAGCCCAAAGAGGAAGAAGTTAGAAAAGTTATGGAAATGGCAGAAGAAGCTATTCGTGCTCAGGAGAGAGATCCTTACACTGCATTTGCCAACCGTGTGAGGGAGCTTAATTATGGGAACTCCTACTTTTTTAGGGTATGTTTAAACTTTGTGCTTCTAGTTGTTGGATTCTCTGCATGAATTATTGATTTGCTATTTTCTTCATGCAGCCGATCAAAATTACTGACCTTAAAAGAGTTGATCCATTCAAAGCATGTGACTATTTCAGCAAATGTTTCAAGGATCCATCAACTTTTACGGTTGTAATAGTTGGCAAAATTGATCCGACAATTGCATGCCCATTAATATTGCAGTATTTGGTGAGTGGAAACCTATTGAACTCGATGCATTTTTAGCTTGAACTTGTTTGGTATTTTACTGTAGTTATGAGTTGCATATGCAGGGTGGGATACCAAAGCCTCAGGTTCCAATCTTGCAGTTCAACCGTGATGACCTGAAAGGCCTGCCGTTCACTTTTCCTGATGGTATAATTAGGTATGTCTCCACTTTGTATCTGAAATTACTACGATGGTTATCAATTTATTATCAATCTATGAATCATTTGACCAAATAACTTGGCAGTGATAAGACTCTTCACTTTGAGCAATATAACAGTCTTTATTCATTCTTAATATCTAGCGATTACTGCATAATAATTGGTTGAAATATTTGTCAAAGAAAAAGAGAGATTTTTTATTGAAGTCTGTCTCTTTTTCTGCCCTCCCCCTTCGTTCTTCTCATTTTTGCCGGTACTGTACATTAGTGCCTTGAGAGAGGTGCTTGATTGTAGTATGGTGTCTCATGATATGGCATAGTAGTCATCATGCTGCAGGGCTCTGTTTCAAGTGCTTCACCGCTGCATGCATAGTTGCATTAGTGAACATGTTGAATTTGCATCATGTCTGTGTTTTCTTCCTTTTCCTAAGATTGTCATTATTTCTTTTAGGGAATTTAGCGTATTTATTTGGTTCTAGTGAAAATGTCTTGACGCCTTGGTGTATTTTACCTTTGGCATGAGAAAATTGGGGTTATACTGTCCCCCCCATGAAGGGATATCTTGTGTCTGGTGTCAGGGATGGGTGAGAGATGGGGTTAACTTATTTGCGTCATGTATGGTGGTACTTTGAGAGGATTAAGAGGGAGGTGTAATGGTACCTTTTTCAAACAGCATGGGGTTTTCCCTCATTTTCCCCTATGATTGTGTGATTGTGTCCTCGCGATGTTTCCTGCTTTGTTTTGGATTTTGGCCCCAAAGTTGATGGAAGTTAATACAAAGAAACCATTATTGTCTGCCATATTAGGCATCAATTTGCCTACTGGCAAACAGTCTTCAGATTATATCTTCTGAACAGGGAAGGTCTACAAATGCAGGGAAATCGTTCGTAGACCTATGGTAGAGGCACAGTGTTCAGTGCAGTTATGCTTTCCTGTTGTGCTGAAGAATGGATCTATGGTAAGGGTTGATTTTGTACATGTCTGCAAGCATGTGAAGATTATAGTCAACTTATGCTTAACTTGTTCTGGTCTGTGTACACTTGATGTTTTCCTTCTTATCTTTAGTTTGATGTTAGAAGATCCATTTACCTTTGGCATAATCCTTCATCTTTAATTTAATGCTAGAAGATGGCATCTGATTGTCCTTTATGCTCGTTGATTCTTCACGACAGATGTGGGTGCTGACGATAGATATTATCCCACAATCATTATCTTCTTTTTTTTCTCAACAGTATCTAATTCTGATTAGGACCACTGTTGTATGAATGTATCTTTAGCTGAAGGGTAGCCCAGCCAAAGTACACAGTCTCTTGTTGGAAGGGTTCTAGGGAGGAGTGTCAGATGTCGATATGACGATATCTGTTTTATTAAGCCAATGACTGTGTGATGAACATGTAAATTTGATTGTCACACGGAGACTACAGGCATAATGTATGTCTATGTTTTTCATGAAGCGAAAATCTCTGGACTCTGGATTTCTTTGATGTTGTACAAGTAATCTGCAATTTGCCTTTGTATACGCTCTTAAGTTGGTTTCATTTAGCAATGACGTATGCTCTGCATTTTCACGGGTCACGACTGATACTTCGGCATCCATGAAGAATGTGCCGTTTAGCCCCTAGACCAAGGATTGAAAATATGATTCGGCTGTGACTATGATAATGGATGCTATATTGAGGAATGTGCCACTGCGGCAATCGCTTGGCAAATTGCAGTTGTGACAGAGTGAAAACTGCGGTTTGCTCAACTTGAAAACCCAGCTGTTTTGTTGCTGCATCCTCGTTTTGAATCCAAGCTCTAGATCTTATTCCATCCAAGCTCTTGTGGAATCCATCTTTCTTCACTGGAAGCCTCTCATTAATGTTCTTCCTTTGCTTCATAGAGATTTTGGCTTGTCATGTCTTTATCTGGCGGTGATTGAGTTGGTTTTAAGCTATAATTTGCTACAGTGTAAGCTGTTATCATGCAAACATTAGATGTCTCTGATCTACCCTCATGACTTATTTGAGTCTTGGTCACACCTATTGGTTGAGGGCAGCAGCATCCAGGTATTCAATCCCTCAAAGGGTTGTCCCCAGCTATACTAAGTTAAGGCAATGAGCTCATTAACCAAAATAACTTCCTTTTGCCTTCCACTCCCAGAATCAACCCTGTTTGAGTATTTCAGTCTCCTGTTTGGGGGATGTAATAAAGAGGAATTCGGTCTATTATGACTCATTTGGTTAATTCCTAAATGCGCAATACTGCACTAAAAAACCAGTTTCCTGCCTCATCTTTAAGCCCTCACACCTGCAAGGTCCTTAACACATCCATCAGACAGTTCTAAGTATGATGCCATGTTTGGATGGAAGATATCATCACAGTCAAATGATAACAAGTAACTTGAAGCAGGTTTGTAAACTTGGCCAATTTTTAAATGAACTTCAGTTGCATAATTCATACCCGTATTTTAAATATCTCAAGAGTGTGCAGCATCTGATTATGGCATTTGTACTCTGGAGGGACGTTGTTAAAAAACTTCATAGGAATGTTATAACTGGATTGTGCTCGATTTGGCTCTGTTTGACCCACATGGCAATTGAAAAAAGAACCTTTAAAACTTGGCTGTTCCGTCCAGGAACGGCCTTGTTGACAAGGAATTACACCTGAACTAACTGAAAAACACCGAGAAATCTTGTTGTTTGTTTCTTGTGAGTATCGTATTCCTTGATCACTTTTGTTTCTTGTCCCTCTCTATACATTGCTAAAAAGAATGACTTTAAGAATTTGTCCTGGCATCTACTGTGTTCTGTGTGGGTCAAAGTGTGTTGTGTCATCGAGTTTTGTGTGATATTCCTGCTACAGATGCTGTTCTGGAAACGAATTTATCAAGGAAACAAGTTCATCATTGCATGTGATAGCTAGGCCCAATTCTGGAAAAGGTGGCAGCCCATTGAGGGATTCCATTACTATTCTATCCTTTTTTCATTGGATAGAAGAGATTCACTTTGATTCATTGCTACCTGTGATGTGATCATTGTGATGTCAAACTTGCTCCCCACTGTAGTCTAATGTTGGCATCCAATTGTTAGATTCTACTGATTTTCTGTCATGTCACATGTTTCAGATAGAAGAGATCCATTTTGTTGGATTTTTGAGTAAACTGTTGGAGACAAAGATGATGCAGCTTCTCCGCTTCAAATATGGGCAGGTGTTTGCTCGACATAATGAATTTTGAGTTGTATAGTTTTACCTCTTTATGCCATCTCTTATCCTATTGGTGCATATCCGTGCAGATATACTCTGCTGGTGTCTCTGTCTTCCTAGGGGGTAATAAACCATCAAGAACTGGCGATGTACGCGGGGACATTAGCATAAATTTTTCTTGCGATCCCTCTGTGTCTTCAACCCTGGTGGTCTTTTATTCTTTGCTGGTTGTCTTTCTGTGTGAATTGGTTGTTGAATAGCTCACTCTAATTTGTGCGTTGTATGCCATCAGGTTGACCTTGCTTTAGATGAAATCTTACGCATTCAGGAGGAAGGTCCTTCAGATCAAGATGTGTCAACCATACTTGAAATTGAGCAGAGAGCCCATGAAAATGGATTGCAGGTACTTTTGAAAATCGGTATTTCCCAAATTGTAAAGGAGGCAAATTTTACTGGAACCAACCTCTGTGCAAAGAATGAAGTTGGTGCCCTGTTCCCCCCCCCCCCCCCTCTCTCAGTGCATATCTCCGGCCTAATTCATCTCATTTTCTCATAGGAGAACTACTATTGGCTGGACAGAATTTTAAGAAGCTACCAAGCAAGGGTCTATTCCAGTGATTTAGGTGCTTCTTTCCAGGTAGGAGTTACATTTTGTTTTTCCAAGGTTCATCCACTTTACAACAACAACAACAACAACAACAACAACAACAACTCCCAGTGTGGGTCCCGCTTTTGCGGGGTCTGGGGAGATCCAGTTGTAGGCAACCTTACTTCTACCGGTATTCCTACCCATAGAGAGGTTGATTCCTTAAGACCCACAAAACAATTTTTGAAAAAGTTTTAAAGAGAAAACGATTGCAAACCAATTTACCAAGGAGGAGAAAAGGGGCCGGAGAGCAAAAAAACAAGGAGCAGAGACAAACCTCAGCAAATTCGGGGCGCTGGCTGCCGTCACATCCTAGAAAAGCACGACCTGCAGATAAGCACACCAAAACCCCACCCGTCCCACCCCACCGAAGCTACTGCCACCTACAGAGACCTTAATCCTATCCCGCCACAGCCTCCTATCCTGAGCCATGTCCTCCGTCAGACCGGCAACTCTGAGGTCCTCTCTAAGCATATCCTGAGCCATGTTCATCCACTGTAGCTGTTCGTTGTTTCTGTCAGATCACATAGTGACTACATTCCTATGCTTGTCTTTTTTACAATTGACAATAACCCTTATTATTCAGTACCTCACACAACCAAACTTTATGAGAGATGAACTTGAATATTTTGCCAATTGCCAACCTGCTTCCCTGCTTGATCCCTGCTGTCTGCTTGCCCACCCTTTTCTGTGTGTTATTCTCTGATTCTGCCTGGTATCCTTTTCATTTGGTCTCATTTTCTTGTAATAGATGGATACATTGTTTAGAGTGGAAGTTAAAATTTTTCATTTCAATGAAACTTTATTTTTCATTTCAATGAAACTTTATTTTCTTTTTACTGGTTCCACCTTGCAGATTCAGGATAAAGCACGACTGAAAGTAAGACAATCTCTGACACCATCTACTTCAAAATCTGCATTGCAAAGAATACTGCCCTTTCCTTGCAAAGAGAAGTATACTGTGGTGATTTTGATGCCCCAGATTACTCGCTATCAGTTATTTAACACATACTTTTGGGACCACCATAGAAATGCAAAGGTTAGTGTTAATGTCTCAGCATATTGCATCTGCTTTCTTTTGATGACACCATAGTTCCTCAGTTGCTTGTGCCTAGAACCCCCCCCCCCCTCCCCCTCCAAAGTAATCAAAGTTATATTAAAGACCGTCAAGGGAGCATAACACATTTAAAGAATAGGGGCAAACAAATATCAGCATGCTCTCAAGCAGCCATGAACATTATTATGTGCTAACTCCAGAAGTCAAATGTCTTTCACCCTTAAGCACATGACTCCAATTATACGAAATTCTGAAACGTGGAAAGACGTAGCTTTGCCTCAATAATCCACTCACTCCTTTCCTTCCAAATATTCCTCCAATCCACTAAGTAGCCAACAGTTTGTTTCCAAATTCCAAGAAACCAACACTTCCTCATCCTTCTTCTCTAAGGCACCATAACATCTTTGACATTGGTCCAATGAACCCAACTAAACATCAGGGAGAACGACAAATGCCACAGCAACGAAGTGCCCGACAGTAGACAACGAGGTGCTTGACGGACCTTCCAGTAGGTACATGCAACACCTGTATGCTAAATTAAAATTTCTTCTTTTCAGCTTGTTCTCTGTCAGAGTCTTGCCTATGGTAGTTGCTCAGGCAAAAATACAAGCTCTTGCAGGAGAAGAAAAACTAGAACAGTTGGACTCTTCAAGAGGCCTACCGCTCCAACCACAGAAACTCTTAATGATAAAAGAATCTCTTTTGAAGTTTAAATCATGGAGCTAGGCAATCACATGTTTGCCTTTTGGAAAGTAAAGTGTACAGAGTGAAGATGCTTCATTTCCATTTATTTGGCTTCTTAATAACATTTTAAGTTCCAATGACTATGGTCATCTTTCCAACTTCCAAGACATCAGTTCTTGTGCTATTAGCCCTTTTATATGTGCTACCCTAGAATGATGTGAAAATAGAACCTTAAACGGTTGCACAACATATCATAGTAAAAACCATCCTTGAAGCTTTCTTCACCTCGAAAGTGCGCTGAAACCTGAACAACCCCAAACCTGCCAAGACAGACTTCCCGCGGCTCATGTGAGCATTAGGACTCGCCTTGCTCCACCATCCAAATTTTTTGGCCCCATTTTTCTCGTCAACTAAAATTTTCGGTTAAGTTCGCACTTCTTCTGTGAAGCTTCAATGCCACTTTAGTACTGAGGGCTTTATTCAACATGTTAAGAGGTCTAATCCTTAACCTTCCTTCTGGGTTGGGACAACAGACATGAGACATCTGTCCTCTGACCTAGTGCAATCCATTAACATTAATGAGTCGTCATTAGACCAAAGAAAGTGTCACGATTTTCACCAATAAATTGGCAATGCTGATGAAATACAGACATGAAGTAACAGGAAGATTGGACAAAGTGATGTGCTTTAAGGTTAACCTTTCTCCTTTACTCCAAAAAGATTTATGTGACTGGATGCTACATTATGTGAGATTCGATGAGGCTGATGCCAGCACTTATTATTTCGTTTGCTACCTTAAGCATATGCTTGTTACACCAGACAAATTAGTAGTAATCTGCCTAATTATCCAGTTCATCTTGATTTGCTCGTCACTATGTGTTGGGTGTGAATACAAGGTTATACTTTGTCCTCTTATCTTCTGTGTTCTCCGCAATCTGAATATCTAACTTGTTTGGTCCTCGAGTTAACAGGTCCTAGTTGGTATAGCTGGTGTTACGATTTTGACGGCCTGTCTCTGGAGATATTCACGAAGTGCTGCTAAATGAGAGGGAAAGTAATTTATACAGACCCTGTGGCTTCGTTATGGTGTATGCAGGATAGAATTTAGATTTGAAGTTCGTTAAAGAAACGATTTGTTGAAGAGAAGTCAAATAAGAGAAATGGCAAGCCAGTGTGATCTCTGGCAGAGTCCAGCAAGTGGATATCCTAGAGAAACTCTATGCACCCGCCCCCAATATGGCAGAAGAGCCCTGGCTTCTTTTATCAAATCCAAGTTTCATAGTATTGTCTGCCCCTTGACCTTGCTGCCAGTGGAGTCACTTTGTGTGTCTGGTGCGAGACTCCTATTCATTTGTACCATGGCCTTTGGCACGCAGGCCCGAAATTGCACTGGTGGGTGCCCTTCTTGATTTATTACTTTTAGGCCGTGGAAGAAATAGTTGATCCTTCTTGTTCTTGTCCATGATAGATCCGTGATCAAATAAATCAAGTCTGTCATTCTTGATGCAAATTGTTCGTGGCTGAAATGTGGCCGCCTTGCTCCCTCTCTTGTTCATGTGTTTCAGGTGAAGTGGAGAAGTAGTATTTATGGTATCGTGTGAATGAATAGGATCATACATTCATACTTATATTTAGCATAGTTAAATTTATGGTGTTTGGCATGTTCGCATTTGAGAATTGAAATGGATCAGTTCTATCATCCATGGTAATGTATTGTATTCTGTTTGATCAATCATAAATAAATAAATAAAACCAGGAAGCTTAGAATTGTTTTTTTTTTTGGTGTCAAGTTCATAAAGTTTGTGTAGTAGTCTTGTTTTTTTTTTCTTTTTTCTTTGTTTTTGGGTGTCAAGTTCATAGATGTTGTATAAATGGTTTTCGTTTCTTTGTTTTTCGGCTTTAGATACTGAGCCCACTATTCTACTTTTTTTGCCCTTTTCGCTTGGGCTAATGGCGCTGCCGACCAAGAACATCTCCCCTTTTTCATGGTGATTTTTAAATGAAATTGAATGGCATATATTCCCTTCTTGGGTTTTCCTTTTTTTTGTTGTTGAGAGGTTTCTTCTTTGTTGATAGTTTTTTTTTTTTTGGGGGTTGAAAGTTAACTTCAACATCTATTAATTTAAGGATAGGTAAGAAAACACTTATATAAGAGGAAAAATGGTAATTCGATTATTACAAGCAGTGGGGTTGGAGCGCCCCACATTCATATAGAAGATAATTACTCTACTATTGTAACAATATTTCTTTATCCAATGTATGTTAGTTTAAGTAGTTCAATATTTGTTGCCTCAAGTAAAGTCTCATAGTTAAGTCTTGTGAATTAAAATAATTTATAATAAGAAAAATTTACTCCCTTACAAAATAACGGTAATCCAACTCTGATTCTGTCGAGGCTCAAAGACCCCAAAAAAAGGTTTTACTTTAGTTATTTTGGGAATTATCTTTATTTTGAACGAAAATATCCCCATCCTTAGAGTACCAAGAGGGTATCATATGGATGAGTTTTTAACGACAGTTTACACTTTATATATCCCTATTAGTCAAATCTAATATTTGGCTTCTCCTCCAACTATATGTTGTTTCTTTTTATTGTTTGAACATAAAGAAGCAACTATATTAGGGTAGGTTTCAAATAAAATCTAATCATTTAAAAAAAAAATTGGTCCATTTACACAACCTATAGGCTATAGGCCATAGCCGAACTGCTTTGGCCCGTGGCCCATGAAATAATAAGCAAATAAATTATAAATAAATAAATAAGAAAAACAAAAGGCAAAACAAGGGAATTAACAAAAAGCGTCAGTTTCCTTTTTTAAAAAAAAAAGGTGTCAGCAATCTTAGGGTTTATTATTATTAACATCCGTCACTCCCTGATTCCCTATCCCATTCGCACTCACTCGCTCACCGTTTTCCATTGACTCCCCACCAATGTCAGAGGACCACACCCACACAGCGCCGCCGGTGGCCGAACTGGCCAACGCCACCCTCAACGACGGCGGCTCAACCGTGATGCGCGCGCATTTCTCTCAGAGGGTTCCGATCCGGTCCATCCTATGCCGGCCCGACGGCGGCGCCGGTCTAGCCGGCCAAAAAGTGATCGTTGGTGGGTGGGTCAAGACGGGCCGAGAACAGGGCAAAGGCACCTTCGCCTTCCTTGAGCTCAACGATGGCTCGTGCCCGGCTAACCTTCAAGTCATCGTCGAGGCATCCGTCGCCGATTTGGGTCCCCTGGTTCCGACTGGTACGTGCGTGTCGGTCTCTGGCGAGCTCAAGACTCCACCTGAAGGGACCAAGCAGAAGATCGAGCTCCGAGTTGACAAGGTCATCGAGTTGGGCCCGGTTGACCCGGCTAAGTACCCGTTGCCCAAGACCCGCCTAACGCTTGAGTTCTTGAGGGATTTTGTGCATCTCAGGCCCAGAACTAATACGGTATGGGTTTGAATGGTTCAGTTTGATTTGGGTTATGAGTGTAGGGTTTATGATGGGTTTGCGTCTGATTGCTTGTTCAATGTGGGTAATTGTTGACGGGGTTTATACAGTTTTGTTTGGGTTGGGGTTATAAGGTTGGTCTTGTAGGTGGGATGGTTTATCGTGTTGTTTTAGTTGGAAATGTGACTGTAGATGTTTGGTTATAGATTGAATATTTGTTTTCCTGGAAAATTTTGAGTGAAGTGTGTTGAATGCATTTGTATGTGGGGTTATAGGTACTTGTTTTGAGTAAGAAGCGTGATATATTGCTTGAAATCTATCTCACTGTGGACGTCATGTGGCAATTTGATTGCTTTCCCCGAGATCCTTGCTATTATCAGAGTATGTTATATTGGTGCTGCCTTTAATGATGTCTTAAGCTGGAAATGTGACATGAAAAATTTGTCTATCGTGCTTAAATTTTTGTATGATGATTGACGTCTCTGTTGAAGAAAACTCCTCTGTGTAGTAGAATTCCTGTATTGGATAAAGCATTCTGTGTTCTTTACAAAATCTCCTTTTGATGAAACATGAAGCTAAACAAATCTGTTTGATGTCCTTTGTTGGAAAAATTATTTGTGTCTAGTGCCCTCACGCTTGTTCTGATTTCCCGAGTATTTAGTGGGTTCAGAGTTTAAATTGGCCATACTGAAGATGTGGCTGGGATTACCCAGATAGGAATGGCCTAAACTGTTAATATATACTTCCTTGTCTTGTATAGGGTGCTGGGTGCACCATCACCAGCAATTTTGTTTTAAGAATGGCCTTTCTTTTTCCTTCTTTCTGTATTTTGTTCTATTTACTTTATGCATATTATTTCTTTCGACATTTTGTGAATCCGGTGGTATCATTTCCAGATCTATCCTATCATTGACCCCTTTTATAGTAGAAAATATGTAATGTGCATCCAGTTGACGAGTTAATGAATGACAAGCGATGAACAGTGTATACGATGACAACTTCCTTCGTTGTGAAAAATTCTCATTTCTTGAGTTTTCCTGGTATTGAGACTGTTAATTACATATTTATTTTCTTGTTACAGATCTCGGCAGTTGCTCGAATTCGCAATGCACTTGCATATGCAACACACACATTCTTCCAACAGCATGGGTTTCTGTACATACATACACCGATCATCACCACTAGTGATTGTGAGGGAGCAGGTGAGATGTTTCAAGTCACAACATTGATTAGTGAGGTAGAAAAGGTGGAGAAAGAATTGAAGGAGAATCCTCCCCCATCAGAAGCTGATATTGAAGCTGCAAAGCTAGCCGTCCAGGAGAAGGGGGAAGTTGTTAAGAAACTGAAGTCTGATAAGGCTAGCAAGGAGGAAATCAGCGCTGCTGTTGCTGTACTGAATAAAGCAAAAGAGGATCTCTCGAAGTTGGAAGAGAGAGCGAAACTCCAACCTGGACTTCCCAAGAAGGATGGAAAGATAGACTATTCTCGAGATTTCTTTGCACGTCAGGCATTCTTGACTGTCTCAGGACAGCTGCAAGTTGAGTCTTTTGCATGTGCCCTCAGTAGTGTTTATACATTTGGTCCAACATTTCGTGCTGAGCATTCCCATACTTCAAGGCATCTGGCTGAATTCTGGATGGTGGAGCCAGAGATTGCATTTGCAGATCTTCAGGTTTGTTGAAGTGTTCTGCTTTTCTTTGTATGAGTGACTACATTAACATTTTGCATCAAATTTGTAGTCCTGCACCTTGCTTGACGTACTGTGATGATTTAGAAGTTCTTTTAACCTGGGATTTTGGGCTCTGGAAAGCTGCATCAGCGTACAGTTAAGATGATAATACTGTTTTATTAATACGTGTTGCCACAATTGTACATGATTTTACCAATTGAATACTTGATATCTGGCACATTTGCATGTCTAAATAAAATCTGGGCTGTTGTACATATTTTGGACTGTTTTATGGATATTACATGAATCATGTATGATTTGGTTTAGATCTCTAGTGTATCCTGTCTTCCTGTTTTTTAGTTTTATGTTTAATTTTCAGTCAGTAACACTGCAGCCTGTAAAATTATGGATAATGTGTGATTACGTATGTTTATTTTTGTGGCTTCTGAAGCCCATTAAATGACTCTCATGTCGAAAAGGCTTTTATATGCATTAAACTGTGTCATCCCAAGATTATCAGAGCTTTTATATGCACTAAACTGTTTCATCCCAGGATTATCCTACCAGGTTTATTATACAATGTAATTTCGCACTGATCGTTGTCACCATTTTATTATTGTTTTTCCAGGATGATATGAATTGTGCCGAGGCATATGTGAAGTTTTTGTGTCAGTGGCTGCTTGACAACTGCTATGATGATATGGAATTCATGGCCAAGAATTTTGACAAGGGTGCCATTGACCGTTTGAAAATGGTTGCTTCAACTCCTTTTGTGAGGATTACTTATTCAGAAGCTGTTGATATTCTAAAGCAGGTGACAGATAAGAAATTTGAGAATAAAGTTGAATGGGGAATTGATTTAGCATCGGAGCATGAAAGGTAGGTAAACAAGTTTTTTAAAGGATCCCCTCAATTAATTGTAGTTAAATCAATGGCTTACCTGTCCCTGCAGGTACTTGACCGAGGTTAAATATAAGAAGCCAGTTATAGTATACAACTACCCAAAAGGAATTAAGGCATTTTATATGAAAGTGAATGATGACGGTGAAACTGTGGCTGCCATGGATGTACTTGTGCCGAAGGTGGGTATTGTTCGCTCTGTCTATGCAATAGGAATTAAATTTTATATGCATTTGCTTGTCCAAGATATGAGGTTTTCTACTTAGACCAAAATGTTGCGTATTTTATTGCTGTTGGGGATTGCCGTCATGCACAAATGAGAAAATAATTGTATGTACTTAGTGGTGCAAGCTTATCCTTTTTGTTCCAGATACATGCAGAGGTTATTATTTAGGTTGGCAAATTATTAGGTACACCCGAGAGTACGTACTCTCACATTTTAAGAGCACATTTTATTTATATATATTTTTCTGGGTGAATTTATCATATATTCTATTTTTTAAGTATTTATTTGTTGATATGTCTTCTGAGAGTATGTACTCTCAGGTGTATAGTATAGGCTTTGATTTAGGTTCGCTTATTGATATTATTTGGATTGCTTTGGTTTTCAGGTTGGGGAATTGATCGGGGGAAGTCAAAGAGAAGAGCGTTATGAAGTAATCCAGAAAAGGTAGGGAGATCAACCCTGTTGTTAACTGCGTGGTTCATAGAAACTTTGATTTTGGTTTACAATATCTTGACATATCTTACCTTCAGTGTCTTGTTTAACTCGTATAAGCATAATTTCAAGCTCTGTGGCCAAAATACGCACTCGCAAATGGCCTTTTTGGGGGGGTTGGGGACGGGGGGCATGTTTGTTGTTTGTTGCTCATTTCATGACTGGGCTATGATAGCAGAGCTGTCATTGGTGTGGACGGCTGTGTTTAGGGCTTCATTTACCTCCCTTGGGGCCTGTTCTTTTTGTTGGGAAATATAGGTTGGTAAATGGTTGAGGTTGGTTGAGATTGATAGAAGTGGATTAATGTAGGTTGAAGTAGTATTTTTTTTGTTGAAGTGAGTTGAAGTTGGATGAAGTGGGTTGAAGTTGGTTGAAGCAGGTTGGATTTGTTTTTGTATGATGGATAGAAGTTGGTTAAAATAGTGGGAAGTGGATTGCAGTGAGTTGAAGTTGATTGAAGTGAGTTGAGGTTGGTAAATTTGGATTTACCAACGGAAAGAATAGGGCCTTAGTCTTTAGAGTGAGAGGCAGGAGACCCTTCAGTTCTGTGCGGGGCTCCCAATGACCGTGCTGCTTCTAGCAGGGACCAGGCATAAACGTTTAGTGTGACATAGTTTTAGTTTTATGGGAAGCTAACGTTCTTATGCACAGCCTGTTTGAAAGTTAGGGGTAAGATTCCATGTCCCTTGACCTCTCGTAAACACATAGCAGGATGTTGTATGCAAACATTTTCACATTTCTTGATAATAATCTGGTCTTCCTTTCTTTGCTTTACTGAAATCCCTCATAAAATTATAGTGACAAAAAGCAATTCATGTTAGCGTTTCCAATTTTAAATCTTCATTTGTTGCCCCCTCTGTACACATTTCACTGCTGTAGTAGATTCATGCCTTAAGCCAAGAGGCTCTTTAGTGATGCTGATCCGTCCTAGCATAGCAGGCCATGTTTGCCTCAGACAGTGCAGCTTGGTTCTTTTTGGACTGGACTCCCTCTGTAGTTAGTTTGGGAATTGATGAAGCTTGTTTTGCTCCTAATCTAGGAATAACCGCCTACTTTTATGAATGCAGGATTCTTGACATGGGATTGCCGTTGGAGCCATATGAATGGTACCTTGACCTTAGGCGCTATGGCACTGTTAAACACAGTGGATTCGGCTTAGGATTCGAAAGAATGATTCTTTTTGCTACAGGCATTGATAACATCAGAGACGTCATTCCCTTCCCACGATACCCAGGGAGAGCAGATCTATAGAACTGTTTTGACAATTTCTGATACTCACTTTTTGGTATTTATCATGTGTCTTAGGACTGCGTGTTTGCTATTGTGGCATTAAAAGTGTGAATTGTGGGTTAACTTCGTATATTTCCAAAGTAAGGTAGCGAAAGTCTTACAGTTCAATGGTTATGAGATTTTGATGACCCTTAAAGAGCAGCTTTTGATTTTTGCATCTGTATAGTGACGGTTGTTTTGTGCATGAGCATTTCATTAGATCCAACTTCAGTTTCCACATGTTGCCTGATGGACTGACTCGGTTTTGTGGGTGAGAGATCTTGCAATCTTTGTAGATATTGCGTATGTGAATGGCATATGCATTGCAATACAAGCTTTCGCCGAGTATCCTGCCGTGTAACAAAGAAGGCAAACG
>JACYFF010031955.1:6971691-7007496 GCA_017589665.1 Selenicereus undatus | reverse complement strand
TGATCCATAGGCAATTATGTATTAAAAAATAAAATATATGACAAATACACTCCAAGAAAATATATATATAATAGATGTAGGAACACGCATTCTCGGGTGTATATAATAATTTGTCTAATTTTTTAATATATATTTCTTGATGTGACTGTTGAGAATATGTGCTGTCAGGAGTATAATATACATACTAAGGGCCTGTTTTTTTCATAGGTAAATTGAGGTGAGTAAAAAGGTGAAGTAGATTGAGGTAGGTTGAAGTGTGTTGAATTTTTTTTTATATGATAAATTGAACTTGGTTAAAATAGTTGAAGTGGGTTGAAATGGATTGAAGTTGATATTTTAGAATTGATCCGATAAAAGAACAGGGCCTCAGTGTTTGCAGCTTGGGTTCAAATCAACTTGTTTCCTAACTCCATATTTAAGGCTACTGAAGGTTTACCCTTACCGTAGTAAAAGCTCCTTTTTTTCCTTTTTTTTTTGGGTGCATGTTAACTTCGAAATTGATAGCGTGAAAAAATTTATTTCTTATTAATTTTTGTTGTTTCCTTCTCATTTTTAACTAAGGGTTTTTTGGTGAATGGGGTATTGGAAGTTTTCAATTCTTTCCATGCGGCCGGCTATTGGTGGATGCCGGTCTGTAGTGGCTATTGGTGGATGTCAGTTTGTCCTGAACTCAGAAAAGTCAATATGAATAAGATTTACATATCCTCCTATAAGTTTCAGTAATAACTTATAAAGATTTTATCAATTGCACTAATATCTATATTAATAAATGTGATTCTAAACTTATTATTAATCTATTATTGACATTTTTTAAAGTCATATAGTTTTGATACAAGATCAATTTTTGAATAATTTTTTCTTATCCAAAATCATTATTATTCATTTAAATTTGTACCGAAAATAAACGGAATTTATTGGGCAAGACATTTAAAGTTTGAAACAACGTGCTAATGTAGACATGATTTATTGAAATCTTGGTGGTCCAAATTGTTTGGGCTTAAGCTGTGAACACCGTCAACTCAATTAAAAATGAGATAATCTAAAGGTCTGTTTGGTGAGAACAACTAGAATATAATGGAATTAGAACTTGAATCCTAAATTCAATTGTTTGGTGAAAACTGAAATGAAATTACGTTTCAATCCTTGCTGTTTGGTGAGTAATTATGGAATGAAATCAAATCTGTTTTTATTATTGAAATATTATATGTAATTGTAAATTATGGCTTTAGTTTTTGTTATTTTTACTTTGTTAAAAGTGAAGTTTAAGCACCTCATTTCCTAACCATTTGACATTTGTATTTCATTATATTTATTTCTAATTAATTATTTTTTATTTTTTAATATTTAATCATCATTTTATAATTTGTAATGTTTTCTCTTTGCAAAAGCAAAAAAATAGAGATCCAATCCAACCCATAAACAAAAACCAAAACATCCCCAAAAAATTATAGAATAAATAAATAAATCTCTACCCTTTTTAATCTTCCTGTTGCTGCTTCTTCATTCCCATTTCATCTTAATTGTTGCGTATACAAACCCACACCAAACTTATCTTTAACCCACCAAAAAATCGAAATGAACAATTATAATGAACCCACACCAAGCTTCAACACACGAAAAATGAAGATCTAGAACAACAAATCATCCATTATGGCCATATTTGCACAAATCTAACCCAACCACCACCACCCCCCCCCCCAAAAAAAGAAAAAGATGAAGTTGAGGGGATCGATGTCTAATGGTGGTAGGCGACAACTTGGTAACCAGTGACTTGGCAGTTGGCGGTGAAGCAACGGCAGCCTCTCCTCTCTCTCTCTCTCTGTTTATGGGTTAGTAAAAGTAGAAATAGAAATGGGAATTGAGAACGACATATATCATGGCTGGCAAATGAAAAACAAATTGTTTTCGTTTTTTTTTTTGTAAACAAAATATTCACCCCTTAGAGTTGGGGACCTGATAACCCTCGTAAGTGAGGGGGTTCAAGTTCACTGGGTTTGGAAGGAACTTGACGCATGAGGGTATTAAATTTCTTTTCTTAAAAACTCTCACCAAACGATAAGGAAAGGAACTTGAACCCTTAAATTTCAAGTCCCATTCCCCTTCCACTCACCACACAACCCCTAATATTTATTGTCATTGTGATTCAACCAATCAACTTAAGTGGAGTATGAACTAAATCTAAGTACTTTACTTATTAAACATGCCAAAAAATATACTGATTGCAGTTGAACTTGTTTTGTTGTTGAGAACCTTGAAAACAATTTTGTTCCTTCACCTTATCTTCCATATAAATTAGAAAGGGTAAAGTTGATTCTCTTTCAATCACCACAGTTTGATGTGGACAAGTCACAAAATTTGAGAGCACATGCATTGCTTGGATTATGGCCCAAAAGAGAGGCTCACGATTCAAAATATCATCTGCATCAGTGATTCACATGACTTGTCCTGCGGTTTGGCTCCCTGCGGTGATCCACTCACAACTTTTTCTCCTTTTTTTGACAAGTACATTAATGAATAGTACAAAATAAAGGGCTAAAACTAATTAAGAGGGTGTTTGGTAACAACAACTGTTTGGGAAAAAAAAAAAGTTGTTTGAGATTATTTTAGCTGTTTTAATCAAGTCAAACAGTTAAACGACGTTTGATAAAAAGTTGTTTGCAATAGTTGTTTGACTTCAAAAAGCTATTTTTGAAAAAGCTACTCCCGTTAGCTTTTTGAGAAGAGCTTTATGTGGAAATAACATAATTATTCATAAGTTTGAAAAAATTATATACATCTCATTAATATACTAATTCATAAATAACGGCATAAATGAAAATTTATCAGTATATTTTTTAGAAACAATTAATTTTTACCAAACATTTTTTCTAGAAACAGCTAATTCAAACAGCTAATATCAATAACTAATCAAAACAGTTAACAGTTAACAGCTATTTGCCAAATATGACCTAAATATATTTAAATGCGAGTCAATGAGCAATATTTTATTTGATGATCGAAGTTAGTGATCCATTTGATGTAGAAAGGGGATACAAAATTAGATTGTAGGATGATGTGGAAGGTGTAAGCCCCCTTATTTGTGATATAAGAATATGGATCACCATTGTAAGTGCTCTGATAATCACTCAATGTTTCTATCGAGTCATCCATTTTTTTATAACGCTAGGAAATATCTTTTTAAATAAATGCCATTTCATATCTCAAATGTATTCAAAACGCTCCTTGTATTTAACGTTGACATTTATAAATATTAATTGACCATTAGTGATGGAGGAGTAAGACTCCTAATATAAAAAAAAAATAAAAAAAATAAGAGCACAAGTGGAGTGGTGCTGTCGATTTCATGCTTCACCCCACCATTTGTACTCTTCGCTTCCTCCACACCGCAAAGTTTTCGCCTTCACAAAATCATAAAACACAAACCCATTTGGATTAAACGCGGCACCCCAAAATCCAAATCTATACCAATATTAGTAGTATGCTTGTCGGTTAGATTTAAACCCCCTTCTCTCTCCTCCAGGGTAGCCATGGAGATGGAGTTACTTCGCCCATCTCTCTCACCCTTCGTTGCCCTCGTCCTCATCCTCACTCTTCCCTGCACCTTCTCTCACTCGCTCTCTATCTTAGTTTCGAACGATTCCACCCAGTTTGGCACTGGCAATGGCGGCAACCCTGAAGTCATTGGGAATGCCACTGATGCTGCTGGCTCGACAAATTCCAGTGGCAGCTTTGCCGACATGTTCGATCGAGCCTTGGAGAAGGAGTTCACTGAGAACGAGCAAAATGAAGGTTGCCCCTTTTCTGTTTTGTGGCTTTTTTCCTGTTTTTGATGATGGGTGGGTGGGTGGAGCAGGTTGTGTGGATCTGAGGTTCGATTTTGTCATTTGCTGTGATTTTCGTCTTAATTGCTGGAAATGAGCTAGGTTTTCATGATTTCGCTCTTGGGTTTTCTCTCAATTTGATTGATTGGTTGACACCCCCCCCCCCACCAACCGAAAGTCTTGAGCTGGTAAATCCGTTTTGGTGTTATTTGTTTTGAACTGCAGATCATGCAAACTATTATGTGTTTTTGATCCTTAGGAAGTTGCCGACTCTTCACCGTATTTGTTTTGGCATAGGCATGATATATGAGAAGGAATCCGTGAACTGTCACACTTCGCGCTGTTGCTAATTTAGTTTCTAATTTTGTGCAGTTACTGATCCCGGGAGTTTCAATAACAGTGTTGCTGAGCAGCAGGTTAGTAGTGGCATTTCTTAAACCGTTCAATGTTTTGTTGCTTGTACTGCTTCTGGTCATGAAGGAGGAAAGTTCAGTTGAAACGATGGATATGCATGTATACCATTTACACTTGATCTCCGTATTATTGGTGTCCTGAAATCTAGACTAGTTATACTCATCAGAGCTCAAAGCATCAACAAAGAGGGCTGTAGATATTTAGTTATAGGTTTCATTATTTTAAAAACTAGCTTAAGCTGTCACAACTGATTGTTTTCTTCCCATCTTTCTGCATACTTTCAGTATGAGTGCTCTACTATATCCCTGCTCAGATTATGTGAAAAATATAAGGCATGTTTTCTACGTCGATGTTCAGTCTCGTCCTTAGTCATGCTTATTTCTGGAAATTGTTCACTGTGCTTGCAAAATTTTGTCCATCTGAAGAAAACGTGGTGCTATAATGAATTTAGCACCCAAATTCTACATTAGGATTTAAGAGTAGGACAAAATTTCGCTATTTATATTGTTTAAACCCGATTTTAACCCAAGTTTAGGGTTGCCCTATTTGGCTCGCCCAAAATGAACTGTGTACGAGAACAAGAACATTGGACGCCCAATATGGGTCCAATTTGGCTCGGCCCGGGGGAGATCTAGATGCAGGTCGCCTTAGCCCTATAAGCAGTGAGACATATTCAAGGAACTCACAAAATAAACTGAGTATTGGATAAAGAGGATAATGTAGATTGTGGATGATGTTGAGAAATCATTTGATATTAGTGTAAAAATATATGGAATTTTTTTCGATCTTTTTTCCTTCCAAAGGGATACAGATTGTATAAGGGTGTAGCACTAAACTCAGGTTGTCTTTGGTCTAGCGATGACCATCAAGTGTCATTTTGTGCTTAGGCATGCAGGGGAGGAGAAAAGATGACGGCTGACTATTTGATTTATTCCACATTTTTGTCTGTGATTTATTTCATAATTGCCTATCCTAGTTTGCTTGGTTCATGATTCATGGGGTGAGGTGTGCAACTTACCTAGGGAAGGGTGCTATAGGATACATATTTCAAGTCTTCTGATGGTTATGTGAATAGAGTTTTGGGGGTTCCAAGTTTTGAGAAAAGATGATTGTGTAGAGGTTTATGCTCGACGCGGCAAGACTTAGCTTTAGCTCCTTCTGATCGAGTTCAGCTCAAGCTCACTCAAATGCTTATGGGGTTTCGCGTGAGCGTAATGAAGAGGCGAGGCTTGGCTTGGCGTTGACTTGACTTAGTTACACCTTGTTCTGAAGTTGAGGGTTCTTTATGAACTCCGTTGAATTTTCATTTATTTATTTAATTTTTTATTTTTTTTGTGGATTCTATATGTTATCTTGGTAATGAATAATTTATACCTAAGCCTTCCTTTGAGCAAAGGCCTAGTTAGGTCTGGTAGTATTCCTATTTTAAAATTTTCAATTAGGTTTGGCTCAATGCGCAATCAGGTTGTGTGTATGCGTGTGCATTGTGTGTGTGTGTTTGTGCTTAATTCAGGGCAGCGGATTCCTATGTGGGTTTTAAGACATTCATGCTTAGGCAGTTGAAAATTATACAAAGCAAAAGGCTTTAATAATACCTTGTAGATATAACATCTATACTGAGAATCCATGTCATGTAGAGTTTGCTTCTAAAGGGCTATTGCTTTTTAGCAGCACAAGGTGTTTTCTTTTGCTTTTTGGGAACATTTTATCCCGCATCAGTGCCTGTTTAGCCAATATTTGTACTTTTAAAGTGTTTCTCTAAAAGCAGTCTCTGGGGGAAAAAGCAGTGGCAACAAGTGAAGCGTACTTCCAATTTGGGATCAATTCTTATGTTTATTGAAGGTTACATCAACCTTATTCAAGCCACAACAATATTAAGTTTTAACTTTCCTGCAAACTTACTGTTTTTCCACTAGTTGGTGTTGATATAGCGATTAATGATTCAAAAGGGTATCAACGATTAGACTTGCAAATGTCTGCCCTTTGTAAGAATTGCAATTAGGGAAAAGAACTTATTCACATTCTCTAGTTGGACCATGAGTATTTCTTTAGTTTATCAACAAGCTTTGTTAAATGGAATTAGATCTTGTTTGCATCTGAAAGGGGTCTCTTTTTCATTTGATTATTATTCAGAACAGCATGAAAGATGTGTCAGTATGTTTCTATTCTGTTCAGTTTTGGATTTGTGCAATTAAGTTATACTCTATATTGTTATCTGTTTCTCTGTATATTGTGTCATTTAAACTTGGAATAGGGTGCTGGGGAAGGAGTGGGAACATTGCCTCCGTTTAGGGATACATGCTTGGTTTCAGATCTTCTTTTCATTAAAAATAATTTCCTTCTGTTTTTGGGTGGGTTTTTGAACCCCTTACATTGGGAACGGAGGACTTGATTAGTTTGCATAGTGTGTGTTTACTATTGGATGCTTTTTTTTTTTGGCTCAAGTGTTTCTGTGGAGCTTTTACATTACTAAATACAATTTTCGAGTTTGCATGTATAATGTCTTCTCCTAAATATGAGCTTGATTTATTCCATCAGGCTGTTTTGGAGACAGTTGCTAGAGTGAAGCCGAAGAAAAATGAGACAAAAGAGGATAAGTATGTATTCTACCCTGAGCATGAACCATAAACTGATTTGCGACAACATTTAATAGCTGCATATATGTTAAAATTGCTCTGAATATGCAAGATTTTCTGAAAAATTGATTTCGAGACCTAGTCATTCAGCAATCTACTTCCAGAAAGTTAAAATTTCCGGCCTTTTATCCTTTAGATGTCATTCCTTAGGTGCTTTCTTAAAAAATCTAGCTTGTTCTACTTGAATACTCTAACATGAACATCATTTCCCTAGGTCATTTCAACTTCATCAGGTTTTCAAATTGGATAATGAGAATGGAGCTGAGGATACACCAACATTAATAGATCGAAAGGTAAATTCTGTCCATGTTACTGGATATCTTCCTCATCCTCATTAGCTTCATCTTTCCTGAAAGCTTCCTTGTCACCTCAGACCATCTAATTAATCTTAAGCTTGCTTTTGCGGTGATCTTCCTCAGGACAATGTGTTCATTATATCCAATCCAAAGTCGAAGTATCCTATACTGCAGCTAGACTTAAGGTTAGTATGCAGTCTATATCTCTGTAAGTCAATATACATAAGCACTTATCAATTGATCTCTGAGATTGTTGTCTGCAGATTGATATCAGAGCTGGTTGTTGTAATTGTCTCCGCAACTTGTGGTGGCATTGCCTTTGCTTGTGGTGGGCAACCGGTATGTGTTGTATGTGTATTGATTGCACTATCTTCTACTCTTCCCATTCATTCTTCTTTGTATGTGTAGTCAACTCAGCATCGCCAATGCCTGAGCTCTTGTGATATCCTCTAAGTCGTTGCTGGGAACAAACTTGCAGAGTTTCAGATCAATAAACCTATGACACAACGATGGCTATCTCCGGAAATCCAATGCTGTAGGAACTCAAACCATCTGCATAAGCTATAGAATCATAGTTGCAGTCAAACCATCTGCATAAGCTATAGAATCATAGTCTTGCAGGGTCGTAGAGGGATGGTTTTTCCCAGACTGAGTTAGATCGTTGGTGGGAGGCGGTATTGCTGTACCAGTGAATGAGTTAGTGGGAGAGGAATTACAGGAAAAATTGGCAATGGTGAAGCAACTAAACGTTGCAGTTGTTCCCGAAGCTTCAAAAAAATTGGTGGCCACCTTCTTCAAGGAAACTCTAGAATGGCAAAGAAATAGAGAACAATAGTTTTTCTAATGAGCAAGAAAACAAAGAACGATAATTGACAATCTGACACCCTGCTAGTGATGGTTGGTTTAATGTCTGGTTGATTTTTCTCGTTCTTGTTTTTTCGAATCCTTGTTAATAGTATACTAGTCAATTCATAGACAGCCTCCATTAAATTTCAAGTTCCCTTTCTTTTTTTTCTTCTTTTGGCGATTGGTGATCTCAGTGGCATAATGATTTTACGCATAAGAATTTCTGATGATGTACTTTATGGAATTTCTCTGTGGGCAGAGATGTCTACAGAAGTAAGGTTGCCTACACTTGGATCTCCTCAGATCCTGCAAAAGCGGGATCTGCACTAGGAGTTGTTGTACTTTATGGAATTTGTGACAACACTTATGTACATTTCAGTAAGACCAATAGCATTTCTTTTCCCCATTTTTTTTGAGTTTTATTAATCTCTGTCTTATCTATGATCAAATCCTGAAGGAATAAGGATATCCAACTATCATATCCAGAGTCTCAATTTGGTGCCCTTGAGATCTTAAGTATAAAGTCAAAATGAACAAGATCCATTTGCTTATTTAAAAAACTGTTGATCGCTGCAATATTTTCTGTCAAAGCATTTATCTAGAGGTTGTCATTTGTGTCTGGTTTTTCATAAACAAGAACCCTGAGGCATTCCCCCCCCCCCCCCAAAAGATTTGTATATCATTTTGTGACGTTCTGATATTCTTCTAGGGTAATCTGAGTGTCTTCCTCTAGTATGCCTCCAAGAAAAAGAATGTTGCTCATCTATGGAAGGAACTATTGCAGGTTATTACTGGTTATCTGCTGGCAGGATCTATTATTGGACCTGGGGGCTTCAGTTTTGTAACTGAAATGGTGCAGGTATTTTTTTTTTTTTTTCCTGCAGATGTTTGAAATACAAACCAAGAGGTCCTAAGAATGTAAGGGGATAAATTTCAGTAGCAGCTTGATTTTGCGTTCATGACATTTTTTTGCATGTGAGGCAGATCAGTCGCTCTTAATAGCTTTTATGATTCCATGGAGTAAAAGAAAGTGATGGTCTAGAGGAAGAAGTAATGCTTTTGTCTTAACAAAGCCATATAGATACAAAAACGGAAGATAGACAAAGGAGAGAGAAGTAGTTTGCTGATTGTCTCACTCTGCAGTCTGTGGCCACTTCGGCGCCTTTTCTGTTTTTCTTTATTGTTGTGTCTCCGCATGCAGTTTTGACATCCCTAATTTTATGCCGTTCGTGTGCTGCTGCAGGTTGAGACTGTAGCTCAATTTGGCGTTATTTTTCTCTTATTTGCACTGGGCTTGGAGTTCTCCACGTCAAAGGTCTAGTCGTATCTTCTTGCTGCACTTTCTGTGGGAACTAGGAAATTTGGAAAATAGTGGTTTACAAGTTTTGTCTATGGATTGCAGCTTCGTGTTGTCCGAGCAGTTGCTATTGTAGGAGGCATTCTGCAGATTTTTCTCTTCATGTTCTTGTGCGGAGTAACAGCTTCAGTATGTTTGTTCTAATCCTGAACTACGGAATCTATATCCAATTTGAGCATCACTGTATGCGCAGGTTCAGCAGATGTTTGTGGATGAATGATTACACTGTTAGTTTTTAGAAACTTGCATTCTTCAGTAATGCTTGCTTGCCCCATACTCTTTTGATTTTTTTTTTATTTAAAAAAGGCCAAAATGTTTGTCCTTTTCACCAAAGGATTTTCAAAGATTAGTATCATGGTCATTATTGAATGTTCTATGACCAAACTACCGTATGTTTGACTTTTTAGGCTACTTGCGAAAAAGTCAAGCTATCAAAGTTTAGAGGAATGTTTGAAAATCTGTCTTACAGATGTTACCATTGTACAATTAATAAGGTTCTGATGGTGTTCAAATAAGCATTCTATCAAAGTGGATGAACAAATAGAATGGATGTTCATCTATTCGTGTGGGGTACGATTTACAAGTTATTAGATTCAAGTATGCATATTCTTCCAAAGTGACTGAAAAGAATTGAAAGTAGGTAATGTCTATTGGCGAACTTAGGAGTGTAAGACACATAAGTTTCTTTGTTGGTAGGGCATTGAGATGCTTGAACAAGTGAATTTCAGTATTAGAGTCTTGGTTAAGGTTTCTTCTCTTTTTTATTATTGGAAAGAAGTGAGGAATTGGAAGAGGCAGTTGAGGAACTTTGGTTGGTTGCTAAGGTAAACTGAGGGGACAGCAAGTGGGGGGCTGCAAGGAAACCGAATAGGTGTTGATTAAGATTACAAGCTGGAATATTTGAGGCTTCCCAGTGGGATAGGGACTTAGTACAGTTCTCTGTTTTTGGAGTACTTTGATGTTTTCTTTACTCCCTTTGGTTAGAATCTCATATATAGATTAAGTGTATCTCTTATCCTGTGGGGTGCTAGGATGTGGTGTTGTCATGCGGGACACAAGAGAATTCCCATTAAGGATGAGGTGTGAGCTTCCTCATTGATGTGAAGAGGACTTCTAGGCAAAAGATGAATGTCAAGTAGGCTAAGGGGAGGGCAAAGGGCTGCAAGTTGTTTTCCAAGGATGTGGATTAGAGTTGGAGAAAGATTGGTGTTGAGGGGCAGCTATAACTGATGAGTTTTTCTTTTTCTTTTCTTACATTTATCTGTCCTGTTAGCAAGGAAACTCACTACAGAATTATGTGTGAAAGTAGTTATCTAATTCCTATCTGTGTCAGTGAAATGGGGTTAGTTGGAGAGGTCTCTGAGGAGGAATGCAGAGCAACTACTTTTGATATGATACATGGTGGAGTCTCCCAAGTGCTGTTGGTTCTAGTACTGGTCTTTTATTTATTGTCATTAGTCTTGTTTTTTTTTTTAACTTTTTAGTTAGTTTGACTGAAAAGTCATCAAGGTTGATCTGATAGCGGTGTCTCGAGGATTCTCTGAGAAGGGTTTATTAGGTGAGGTGTCACTGCCAGTCATTACTCTGCTACCTAAGCAGGATGACTCCATCAAATTTTATGTCTCTACTGATATGAATCTAATAAGTATGTTTAATATTATCAAAAAAGTGTTCACAAAGGGGATAGGGGTGGTGAAGTGGTGGTTAATTGGTTCCTTAAAAGAATTGAAGGCATAAAGGTGAAGTTTCCGAAGTGTGACTGGAAAGGTCTATGATGGACTCAGTATGGGTTGAGGTATTGGATTAGGTCATGGCTTGTGGCTCTGAAGTGTGACGTTGTGTGGTTTTTCTCCCTTCAGTTGGGGCGATGCTCAGAGTCTTCTTGCTGCCTAGCTTGCTCTGCTTTCAACGGATCAATCTTGGTGTGACTTACGGTGGCACTGTTGTTGAAAAGGTTTCTGAGTGGATGGATGGCGGAAGAGAGCACACCTAAGTTAGAGTTGCATTGTTCCATCCTATTTTTCGAGTATTCTTGTGTTTTTTTGGGTCTCCTGTTTTTAGGATTCTTGTGGGAATGATCAAGAGAATTGTGAGGTTTGTGGAGGATTTTCTCTGGCTGGAGATTTTTTAGCATAAGAGGGATCATTTGGTGAGGGACCTAGTATGTGGGCCCGAGCAAAGTTCTTTAGGTTTTAGTGATTTGTTCCACTGACATGTCGTATGCTGAGAAGTGTTGTTGGCAGTTCCCTTTGGAGGTGGAGCTCTTGTGACTTGGTCTAGGCATGGGTTCCCATTGCAGCTGAATAGATAGGACATCCTGGCAGGGCCAACTCTCGCCCAAGAAAATTATGCTTTGAGTAGAATCAAACAGCCATGACAGGTTACAAATGGGGTGGCCAACTAGTGTGTATTTCCCCAATGTTTACCAGACATTTATGAAGAAAGCTGAAACTGGACGTCGCCTTTTCTTGCAGTTACAGTTATGTAAATTGTCTCTGGTGTGCGAGGAGCTTGAGGAGTTGCCGGTCAAGCTTGTACTGTATTGACTTGGAGAAGTTTTGTGGCAGTCGATGGCTATGGCAAGTTTGTGGATCTTAAAGGAGTGAAGGGATTTTTAGACTGCCAGCAAATGTTTTTGTGGGATTGAGTGGTTATTTGGCATGGCTGCTTACTTGGACTCTGGTACGGGTGTCCGATACGGATACGTGTCCAAGTGTAGACTTGGCTATTTTCAAGAAAATTTGCAGATTTTCATTGTAATTTTGAAGTGTTGAGTGTCATACCCTTGTCTGAGTGTCAAGGATCCGACACGGGTATGGTAGGATAAATTGAAGAGTAAGTATAATGTGGAGGCATACTTCAGAGCTCTTCAAGGAATTCCTTTTCTGTGTTACATATTTAAATGTGATTGAACTGTTGTTTTGTTGATAGATCTTGATGGTGGATTACTTTTTCCTGCTATTTTGAATTTTTTTACCAATAATTTATGTAAGAAGGAATTATCTCTGTGGGGATCCTAGTTGGGATCAGGTAATATGTATTGCAACCTGGAGGCAGCTTTTTTTCTTTTTTTTTGGTTGGGGGTGGGGAGGGGTCTTGCAGTTGGAAAGTTATGGCCAAATCTTTCTGAGGTGTCTTGTCTTAAAAATCTTATGACCTAGAAAGCATGGATGGGATTATGGGAATGAAGGTTAAACTTGGCTTCCACAGTTTTCACATACATTTCTCTTTCCTTCTCCCTCATGCAAGGCCTGCCTCATACATATGCATTTGCTGCTCTACATATAATGTCATTGTGGCTCAACCCCATGAAAATTGTTTTGTGTAGTATTATGTTCTTCCTCCTTTCTGCATTGTCTAAATGTGTTGTCCTTTTCATGTGATCTCTATTTCCATTATGATGTCTCTAATGAAGCTGCTCTTTCGTTTACAGTTATGTGGTGGCAAAACATCTGAAGGTGTTTTTGTTGGTTTGTTCTTGTCCATGTCATCAACAGCAGTGGTATCTTTCATTTGCTATGTCTGATTTTGATGTAAATTCATGGATGAATGTTTCTTGGGTTGTTTCTTGGGTTGCTTTATGAAGGACAGCTGTTGAGTTCTTACTTCGGCTTATTTCAAAGTTTTTGGTGCTGATCTGGAATTAATTAGTGGATCCTTTTTTGTGGGGGAGGGGCTTTGATCTGCTTGGTTCCATTTTATGTCTACTATGAGGTGAAGTTATTGGCTAGAATATTTTATATACCTTGCCCTCAGTTTGGCCCAAATTAGCATGCTCTGCCTGGATGAATTTTCTGAGTACTAATCTGGTTTATCCCAGACCCCGCGTAAGCGGGATCTACATTGGGAGGAGTTGTACTAAAATGGGTTTACATTTAATGGGAATTTGCAAATTTAACCATGTGTTTATTCTTGCATTAAACAACTATAATGGCAACAATGCGTATGAATCCAGCCTATTCTTAAAAATTGCACTTACATGTACTTTTTTGCCTTTCAGTTTACATGTTCAAAATCCAACCTGTTCCTGATGGGGGGCTGTTATCCTCTCTGGAAACATGAAAATATGCATGCCTTAATGGGTTAATATTTAGGTTTTCTTTAGCTTTTTTGTTGTTCAGATCTTGACACTCACATATTAGTCATGATTCTGAAGATTTGATGTGGCATCAATACTAGGTTTTGAAGTTTTTGATGGAAAGGAATAGTGTCAATGCTTTGCATGGTCAGGTCACAATTGGTACGCTCATTTTGCAGGTAAACATCTTCTTTTGCTGAAAATTTTATACTCTGTAATGGCAGGACATCTGGTCTAATAACAGTGTTTGAGGGGGACCGAGTGCTGGAATAGAAAATGAGATTTCAAGTCCTCTCTGGCTGATTAGCATTCAATCATACCATGTTGGCTTCTAATCTTTAATCTTTCATCATTGCTAGGACTGTACCGTTGGTTTACTTTTTGCCTTCTTGCCTGTCCTTGGTGGTACATCTGGTGTTCTTCAAGGAGTAGTATCCATGACTAAATCGTAAGTTATTTTTTAACTTTTAGTTTCATGTTTTCATGAAGTTATGATGTAATTTACTATTTAGCGGTCACTTAAAGATAGTAAGTGGAAGATATAATCTTTGCATTTCATCATGTCCTCAAGTAATTGGAGCATATGATAATAGGAAGTTTTAAATGTCCTCTCTGTTTTGAGTATTTGAAATGTTGCCATGATATTCTAGCATGTCAAGAAGTCTCAATTTCCTTGACATGTTAGAATACCATGGCAAGCAGCTTCAGTGTCCTCTTTATAGGATAAAGGGAACTTTTTCTACCATTCTATTGATGTGGCCGACTATGTGGATAGGTTATATTTTGGATGTACTTGGTCCCTTTGTAGGATGCTAACTATGCGTCTATCTCTTTTGATCATATTATATTGTAATGTTTTCCATTTTCCTTATCAAATTTTTTTTTAAACATATTTATCAATTAAACTGTGGCTTCTCTTCAGGTTTGTTACTTTGATCACCTTTTTGGCTATCTTGTCGATATTGACTCGTACTATCTTGCCCCGTTTCCTTAAGCTGATGATTAGCCTATCCTCTCAGGTAATGAATCTAGAACCCGCAAATGATACTGTTTCTGATGATTCCTCAATGTTTTGACTCCATTTGACTAATCTAATGTGCAGACTAATGAACTATATCAATTGGCATCAGTGGCTTTCTGCTTGCTTGTTGCTTGGGTTAGCCTCTTTTTGCTCTTGTTATTATTAATTATTTGTCTTCAAAATCATTTATTCATACATTTGATGTTGCTATTTGATAACTCACATAGTTTGTTTTTGTTCCAATAACTTTCATTTATTATCCATGTTTGCTTCTGGTTTTGGAATTCTTACTCGGGAAGGAATTCATATATGTACCGCAATGTGATAGTAGCTTTAATTTAACCTTAGAAAGTGGGAGGAAAGGGCAGGGATAATGGGAAAGGCAGGAGGTGGGGTGTGTGATACCAGGGAAGACCTGCTATAATAGGTGGGTCATGAGATTCGTTGCTTGTGTTGTCTAACAAGCATCAAAGTTATTTTGTTCATTTGAAGGAATAGACCTGATGGCTGGGCCCAAACTGGACTTGATGCCAATAAGTTCATTCTATGGTCAAGAAATTTAAATTTTGGCTCCAGTTGCGTTTGGTCTGGTTTAAACCCAGAATAAATGGAACCCAAACCAGAAGCCTGCTCAATTGGGATCTCAGGAGGGGTTGATCATCTTAAATTGTTACAGCTGTAAGGGATCTCAAAGGGATGTGAGGATTGCATATGACTTTTATTATTTATTTATTTATTTTTGATGGGAATTGAAAAATTGCATTAGAGAGACATCAAAAGGACGCCAATCATATACTAAAGGTGCAATTATAAAAATTTAAAAAAAAATCATGCCTTCAACCTCTCATGCATAATATTATCTACAAAATCCAGGTTTGATATTTGACAATTCAACCTCAAAGGACAATTTCCATGGTGATTTCAGGTTAAGCTATGTTGTAGATAGCTGTAACTGAGTTCATAAACTATTCTTTCATCTTTTTTAATTCTTTGGACCTGTGTAGAAACTAGAGACACTCTGGCATGGTACTTGGTCTATGGATGTAAATATAATATGCACATGCCATTTCAGAGTAGTGATAAACTGGGTCTGAGCCTGGAACTGGGGTCGTTTGCTGCTGGAGTTATGATTTCAACTACTGATCTAGCTCAACATACGCTAGAACAGGTAGGCCCTTCTGTTTACATGACTAATTTGTGGGATTTTTAGTGTACTAGACTCTTGCTTGTCCGTATTGAGGATTATTGCTGAGCTGTTACTAGTATATTTCCATAAGCTTCTTTTGCTTATGTGTAGCTTTTATTCGATATGTGTAGTCTGTCTATATTCTTTTGTTGTTACCTTTTTTTTCTTTGCTCAACCCTTTTCATCATATTCAATTCTTTGGGTATATTGTGTATCTTATATAACTTTGGTGCATGCATTGCCCCCTTGCTGATAAAAATGCCTATTTTGAAGGACAAAAGAAATCCGTGAAGGTGCCCCTTAGGGCCTGTTCTTTTCTTGGGTAAATGGTGGGTTTCAATACCCTATCATTCCTTCCCACTCATTCACGAAATTTCACATTCCTTCTAATTTCTTCCCATTCCTTCCTATCTTTTCACTCTCTCTAAAAAAAGAATTTCCCAGTCCATACCATTTCATAATATTCCTTCCCAATCCTTCAAAAGATGTACCATTCCTTCCCTATCTTTCCTATTCCTTCCCGATCCTCCCCATTCTTTTCCATTTCATAACCATTCTTTCCCAATGAAAAGAACAAGCAATGGGGGAGAAAAAGACAAGAACAGACTACAACTGTGGTCAATCTTGTAAGAAAGAAACTTGGGTCTGGCAAAATAGACCCGTACTTGACTAACTGACCCTAAATGATGTAAATGAAACCTGACTTGGCGCCCACAATAATGCTATCCATCAATCCAACATGAATTCCTGACTGAAAGGTTTTCACCAAGATTGTTTGTGGCTTAAGAAAGACTTGTTGAAGCAACAGATGGCTGACCCACAACCAAATGACCAATGGACCCAGAATTCTGTCAACCTAAACATGAGCAGACCCAAAATTAGTCCGTAGCAACACAGGCTTGAGCTGAGTTGCCTGGTTTGCCTGTTCTAAAGAAATTTCTATTGCTGGAAGCAATAGTTCCTGTCATATTGTGACTCTGCTCTTCTGGTGCCTGTCCATCTCCAGCTAAGTATCCCTAAGGATTGTTCTGACTCACTCATCTTTTTCTCTCAAGCTTGATTATTACTCGCATCCTCGCTATGATATCATGCTATATGTCGTTGGAAAATCTTTTCAAAAGTGCTGTGAAGTTCAATGCTTTGTGTTCTCAAAGTAACCTTGGTAGAATGCTGGACTGAATTGAATGTTGCGTCCTCTCTTCTGGCAGCACTTTGTTTGAAATCCATTTTGCTTTGTCTTAAGGGGTTAGATTTTATTGCTGTTTAATTTTTGGATCAAGTGGAAGATCCTTGCATTTCTGTCAAATTTTTAATACTACGAGTTATTTTTCAGAATGTTTTAACTTGGGTCTTAACTCTTTATCTCGTAATACACTATTCATGCTTTTGTAGATTGAGCCTATACGCAACTTCTTTGCTGCTCTTTTTCTCGCCAGCATCGGGATGCTTATTCATGTTCATTTCCTCTGGAATCATGTTGACATATTGCTGGCAGCTGTCATCTTGGTGATTATAGTAAAAACTATTGTGGTCGCTGTAGTTGTCAAAGCATTTGGTTACAACAACAAGACATCACTACTTGTAAGACTTTTACCTTATTTGCTGTGCTGATCAGAAAAACTATTGGTGACCCTTTTAATTCACTGGTCTGTATTTTACTCAACTGGGACTAATTTTGAGTTACAACAGGTCGGAATGTCCTTGGCGCAGATTGGGGAATTTGCTTTTGTTCTTCTGAGTCGTGCATCAAATTTGCATCTGGTTGAGGTAGCGCATTGTTTCTATAATTTCTGCCTTTTCGGACGGCTTGATTGAGTCAGTGGTTAATTGTTTGGTGCAAGAAGTAATAATTCCTGGCCTTGGCATCTCCTCCCACTTCCCCTTTTCTTAGACAATTTGTCAATTTGACGAGTATAATCACTTCTGCAGGCAAAAGTTTATTTATTATTGCTCGGCACAACAGCTCTCAGTTTGGTAAGTTACAACTTGAAACATTAAGGTCAATGTGAACTTTCAGGCATTTTGGATCCCCATCCTACCCTCCCTCCGCCTTACTCCCCTACCCTCTCCCTCCTCCCCCGCCCCCCCAAAAAAAAGAAATTCTAAAGAAAACCGATATACAGCACATTGTCATTCTGATAAAATGATCCCCAGCTTATCCTGCATATATGTCTGGAATCATTCCGTCTAAATCCTATAGTGCTTTGACTTGCATAGATGTTAATGAGCCATGCAGGAACCCCAGCCCTGTAAACCCCCCCCCCCCCAAAAAAAAGGAAAGATAAAATGAACGAAGAAAATGGATAAGGGAAAGAATCAAAGATGTCATTATTGACAGAATCCACTTTCCCATCTTTCTGGAGGAAACCGTCCCCCTAGAAAACAAAAAAGAAGGGGCAAAAAAGGAAAAGAAAAAGAAAGAGAACCTACCCAAAAAAAAGGAATGGCGATATGTGGAAATTCTGAGCCAACCTTTATTTGTCTATACACACAATGATGAATGATTGCAGGTGACAACTCCATTGCTGTTTAAGTTGATACCTGCTGTCGTACATCTTGGAGTATTGTTGCGGTGGTTTTCTCCTGACAGCCCAAGTGAGGTAAGGATCTTTTATACCCCATAGTCCAATGGTATCTTAGAGGGTATTGGATGCGCTTTGTTTTCCTTGCTTGTGCTTTGTTTGTTGTTGAATCAGTAGTCTTGACTTCTGAGTTTATCTTGAATATGACTTCTCAACCAGGTGGGATATAAAGGAGAACTTCTCAGAGCAGACAGTGCTAAGCGTATCGCTTTAATCGTCCAAGGCTCTCATGACTCGTGATACTAACTGCAAACATGTACAAGAGAGCCAAATTTTGAGCATTACCTGCATGAGCTTCTTGTACCCTGAGAAATAGTTGCCTAACAGTTCGAAGGCAGCTGGCTGAGCATGCACATTGAATCCAATTCTGTGTTTATACAAATTTTCTGACTAGAAGCAAGGCAACATATATAGCAAGCAAAGATTGAGAAATGGAGTATGCGTCCTATATAAACTATTTGCCAACATATGCGTCTGGTGACAGTGTTGCCCCCTCCGTGCCTGTTCCCCCCACCCCCACCCCCTTCGCTGTATGATAGTGTTCATTTTTGTAATGTAATCCTCTTAGTCTTTGTTCTTCATGTTTTCAACCCTCTTGGAGTATGTCGGCTTAGTGAAGCTTATGCAGTCATAGGAATCCCAATTGTATATTCATTGCATGTTAGGTCTCACTCGATGCCACACTGTATTAAACTTCTATTGTCACTAGCGATGAGCAGGGAATTGTATTGAATCTCATTTTTCAAAATTTTGCACTTTTCCATTGTAATTTTATACAGTGCTGTGAAGTATACAGTATGACTTTGTTCTTGGTGAAGAGGAGCCATTTGTTATGGTGCTTCTGTACCATGAAGTTTGCCGGGAATTGCCATCAACTGTAAAAGAGGGTGCGAAAAATAGCATCAGTGATCTCAACTTTAGATGATTTTAGCCATGTTAGGAGTCCCTATTGGCTGCTAGTTAGGGGTGAGCAATGGCTTCGGTGGAGTTATGACCGGTCTGTTAACGACGTAGGTCGGGTTAAGTTTTTCATGTAAATCAATAGGTCAAGTTTTTTATGTAAATCAATAGGTCAGGTTGGGTCAATCCATGGGCAGATTTACTTGTAACCTGTTTAAATTGAAGCAAACAGTACAAATTTGCTTAAAAAAGCTATGCATAATAGTTATTGTTTTATAGCTTTGAAAATAAACTTAACTAATTATACTTTCAAAATTATTATAGCAAATAGGTTGAAAAAGTAACAGGTCGCTAAATAAATTATTAATAGATTAGTTTAATTTAATCAGTTAATATATTTTAATAGTTTTAGTTATTATTAATTTGATCTATCATTGATCTAATTTTTTATTAACTCTATTTTAAACTAATCGACTTTCTCAATTCAGTATACGAGTGCCATTGCTAATAGATTAGACAATGAACATCTGGACGGTCGCTCGAGTCCCTATGAATGATGAATGCTGTGTGTGTCCCCACTCTCTCCCTGCTTATTGACTTTTTGTCAGGCCTCTCTCATGTATAGGTGGCATGTCCTTTTGAAATTGGGGGTAGACTTCGTTTTCTACATTAATTGATTTTATCCGTCTGACAGTAACTTTTGTAATGTGCGATAACAAAGTAACAGCTTTTCGCCGGCCAAGAGCTCCCAGCGCAAATAGCATTGAGATGAGCTTTTAAGTTGAAGGTTATGGAACCGAATCCTATAATTTATAATTTTTTTTAGTATAGAGATGTATAAAGCTATCAATTAAGTTTTTTTAAGTTTGGGTATTGTATGTTACATTCATTCTTTTTCCTCCCGTTCGTACAAGACTCATTGGGTTACTCTTAGATAGTAGACTGAGTGAGTCGACATGCTTACCTTTTATTAAAAAAATAATAATAATAGCCTTTCATCAACGCATATATCTTACTTATAAGAGTATATATCCTCACAAATCAGGTATATAAAATCATTAATGACTAATATATCTAGAAAAAAAATATATATCTGATATGTGATAGCACGTATTTATAATAGAAAATTTTTATAGATTCATAAAGACTTGTGCTCTCGCTTGTTATATGTATATCTTTTTTCTAAATGTATTAGTTATATAGATTATTTTAATATGTTTTGCCGTTGTAATTTCATAAATATATTAGTCTCCGGCGGTGAGTTGACGGTAGTCGGTCTCCGGCGGTGAGTCCCTTCCCTGAGGTCCATCTGTTTTCGGGTGGCCCTGAGTTCCCTGAGCACTAGTGCGAACTGCTCCATCGCCGCACCGGTAACCCAACTCCGGTGGGTCTCTGCCGTCGTTGACACAAGGCCAGGTTGGTATAACTCTCTCTCTCTGTTTGTGGGTTCTCGGTGCTCCTGCGTACCAGAGCCTTGGGTCAGGCCTACGGTGGTCATCGGCCTCGTGGGTGTTGTTCTCCCTGGTAGACGCTATTTTTGGAACCTCAAGCTGAGTTTTCCCGTTCGTGCCATTGTTTGGTCTAATTTTGTCTGCCTCAAGCTGACTTTTTCCCGTTCGTGCCATTGTTTCTGTTTTGCCATTGTATTTTGCTCTGTTTTGCTTTTGGTATTCTGGTCAGTGTTCTAGAGTTATTGGTGGGCCTATTTTTGCCCTGGTGCTTGCTGGTGTTGTTAATTTCGCCCCTTTGTTTTTGATACTGCCTGCCTTTGACTATCTTCTCGCCATTGTTTTTTTGATATTGCTTGCTGGGCCTATTTTTAATATTTTGGTCGGTGTTTTTAGCTCCTCCCCATTGTTTTTTCTGCCCGTACATGTCTTGCCAAGTCATTTCTTTCTCTTGGCAAGTCATTTTTGCGCTTTTCGACTCCCCTGTTGCTAGTATTTTAGGGCCCTGGCTATTGATTTTTTGCTTTTGCTTGTTGGTAGGGCTCTTAGCTAGTTGACTTTATTATTAGTAGTATTTTGTTGGTATTGCTTTTGCTTTTGCCAGTATTTTGTTGGTAGTATTAGTAGTTTTTTTTGTTGGTATTTTTGCTCATTTCGTCTCTCCTGTGGCCAGTATTTTGTTGGTATTATTTAGTTTTGCTTGTTGTTTCACTGTTGTGGTTATTTTTGTCTATATTTTGTTGGAACTCCAAGCTTGATCAGTAGCACTTTTTTTGTTGGAACTCCAAGCTTGATCAGTAACACTTTATTTTATTATTAGTAGCGCTTTATCTTGTTGTTGATCAGTTAGTTGCTGCGGTCAGTGATATTTTCTTAATTTGCTAGCGTGTGTTTTTATCGTTGTTGTGGTGTGCGTAATAGTTTTTTTGTTTTATCTTAGTTTTTCTGTTATAATCCTTTAAGTTTGTAGATCTTTTAGGGAGTTCGTTGGCCCCGTAGGCGTCTGCGTCTGTGGCGGGCCATCTAGCTGTTTCGGCCTGTCCTTCGGGGAGTTTTGGGGTTAGGGCTGCGGAAGGTACGCCTAGCGTCCTGGAATATTGGGTCCCTCTCGGGTAAGTCGATAGAATTAGTTAAGTCTCTGCGTGGGCGTGAGATTAGTATAGCGTGTGTCCAGGAAACGAAGTGGGTTGGAGCAAAAGCTAGAGAGATTGATGGGTACAAGCTTTGGTACTCGGGGTCATCCAAGGCGAATAATGGAGTCGGCATCCTGGTTGTGAATGATTTGGCGGACCAGGTGGTCGAAGTGAGGCGTAAGAGCAACCAGATTATGGCCATTAAGGTTTTGGTAGGTTCAGTGTTTGTGAACGTGGTGAGCGTGTATGCGCCTCAGGTAGGCCTACCGGAGGAAGCTAAGAAGCTCTTCTGGGAGGACCTAGATGAGGTCACCCAGGAGGTACCTCAGACCGAGAGACTGTACATAGGAGGATACTTTAACGGCCATATCGGACCGGAGGTAGCGGGATATGATGGGGTCCACGGGGGCTTTGGTTTCGGAGAAAGAAATGCGGGAGGGATCTCGGTGCTAGACTTTGCGGTGGCCTTTGATTTTTTGGTGGTCAACTCCTTATTCAAAAAGAAGGAGGACCACCTAGTGACCTTCAAGAGCAACTCTTGCAAGACCCAGATTGACTACTTCCTAACGAGGAAGGAAAATCGGAGATCGTGTGAAGACTGCAAAGTGATTCCCAGCGAGTTGCTGGGAACCCAACACAGGTTGCTGGTCTTAGATGTAGAGTTCAAGTATCCTAAGACGTTGAAGAGGAGAGCTGGAGAACCCAGAATAAAGTGGTGGACCCTCTCAAAGGAGAAAATGAGATTAATAGTAGAAAGAATAGCCGAGGAGAGAGCTTGGAGGAGGGCAGAAGACGCCGATGCGATGTGGGATGCTGTGACGGATTGCATTTGAAAGTCGGCTAAGGAAACCCTAGGTCTTTCCAGGGCAGGCGGCAACCGGATGGAGGGCACCTGGTGGTGGAATGAAGAGGTAAAGGAGAAAGTCAAGGCAAAAAAAGAGGCTTACGCGAAGTTCATGAGTAGCAGTTCGGAGGACGAGAGGGAGCAAAAGATGATTGGATACAAGGCGGCCAAGAAGGTTGCCAGAAGGGCGGTGGCAGTAGCAAAGAGTCAGGCGTTTGATAGAGTGTACCATAGATTGGGGACGAAGGAAGGGGAGATTGAGGTTTTTAAACTAGCTAGGGTGAGGGAAAGAAGGACTAGGGATTTAGGAGTCGTAAGGTGTATCAAGGACGAATAGGGAAAGGTGTTGACTGAGGATGCTGAAATTAAGGAGAGATCACAAAGTTTCTTTGCTAAACTCCTCAATGGGAAGGGGGGAGCGAACTGTAGTTCGGGCGGAGAGTGTAGCGATCAGCGTGCGAGCGGCAGGATAAAAAGGAGGAGATCAGGGAGGCCTTGAAGAAGATGGCGAATGGGAAGACAGTGGACCAAGACCAGATACTAGTAGAAGTTTGGAAGTGTATGGGGGAAGAGGGTCTGGAGTGGCTCACAGAGCTTTTCAATGTTATTTTCAAGACCGCCAAGATGCCCAGATAGTGGAGGGCCAGCACAATCATCCCACTGTACAAAAACAGAGGGGATATCCAAGATTGCAATAACTTTAGGGGCATCAAGCTGCTCAGCCAAACTATGAAACTGTAGGAGAGGGTGATTGAGAGAAGGTTGCGAGAGGAAGTAGAGATTTCAGAGAACCAATTTGGATTCATGCCAGGCAGGTCAACCATTGAGGCGATCTACCTCCTCAGAAGGCTCATGAGCTTGTTCAGGGACAGAAAGGTGGATCTTCATATGGTGTTCATTAACCTGGAGAAAGCGTATGATAGAGTTCCAAGGGAGGTTTTGTGGAGGTGTTTGGAAGAGAAAAGGGTATCCCCTGCGTACATTCGTGTAATCAAGGATATGTACGAGAGAGGGCGGACGAGTGTTAGGACTCCGGGAGGGGTCTCCAATGACTTCGCTGTTAGTGTGGGCTTGCATCAGGGCTCCGCTTTCAGTCCGTTTCTTTTCGCATTAGTTTTGGATGAACTCACTAGAGGAATCCAGGACGAGGTGCCCTGGTGCATGGTATTTGTAGATGACATCATTCTTATCGATGTCACTAGGCAGGGGGTGGACGACAGGTTAGAGAGTTGGAGGCATACGCTGGAGGCTAGGGGCTTTCGGTTGAGTAGGTCGAAAACGGAATACCTACACTGTTGTTTCAGCGGGAGGACAGAAGAGGGGGGAGAAATCGTACTGGATGGGAGGGCCATACCGAAGGTCGCAAAATTTAAATATCTGGGCTCGATCATCCAGCAAAATAGGGACATCAACGAGGATATTAGCCAACGGATTAGAGTGGGCTAACAAAAGTGGAAGTCAGCATCAGGGGTGTTGTGTGACAAGAGAGTGCCAATGGGATTGAAATGCAAAGTCTATCGGATGGTAGTTAGACCGGCTGTTATCTATGGATCAGAGTGTTGGCCTCTAAAAAAGACGCAGGTTCAACGGTTGATGGTCGCTGAGATGAGAATGGTCAGGTGGATGTGTGGTTTTACGAGATTGGACAGAATAAGGAATGGAGAAATCAGGGGTTTAGCTAAAGTGGCCCCCATAGAGGAGAAGATGAGGGAATTGAGGCTCAGATGGTTCGGCCACGTGAAGAGCATAAGTGTGGCCGCCCCCGTGCATAGGTGTGAGTTGATCAACCCTCCCGGTGGTAAGAGAGGGAGGGGTAGACCGAAGAAGAGCCTAGAAGAAGTGGTTAGAGAGGACCTGAGAGTTATCGGTCTTACGGATGACATGGCTCAAGATAGGAGGCTGTGGCGGGTCAGGATTAAGGTTTCGGATTGTAGGGGGCCGCCGCCGTAGGGGGCAGTAGCCTAGGCAGTGTAGGGTGGGTAGGGTTTCTGTTTGTGCTTGTTTGCAGGTCGTGCTTTTCTGGGTCGTGACAGCACTAAGCGCTCATGATTTGCTCAGGTCTGTCTCTACTCCCTCTTTATTTGCTATCCGACCCCTTCTCTCTTCCTCTTTCGCTTACTCGGTAAATGGTTTCGCAAACGTTTTCTCTAAAATCCTTTTTCCCCAAAACCGTTTTGGTGAGTCGTATGGAATCAACATCTCTATAGGTAGGAATACCGGTAGAGGTAAGGTTGCCTACAGCTGGATCTTCCCAGACCCCGTGGAAGCGGGACCCACACTAAGAGTTTGTTGTTGTTGTTGTTATTGTTGTAATGATTTAAAAATTTTCAAATTGAAAATTTTGTCGCGTTCAAATAGACAATGTACTGAAAATATTGTTCATTTATGAGTATGCCTAATGTTAGTTGCATGTAATATTGAGACCATGTGCCTGTATATTTTTATGAGTAGGTGAAATCATTGTAAGAAACATAAATAATGGAGTACTGAGTCTACTCTCATTAGTTTATTTCATAAACTTTAAATATTTTTATCAAAATTTATGTTACATCGCCTCAGAGGAATTTTCCAACATTTTCACTTAAATCGCTTTTTCTTTGAAATATACAACATGTGCACCATTTAATGTAATTCATTAATGATACACAAGTTACTCATTACAAAGTGAAGACAAGAAAAAAAAAAGGAATAAAAATATATGAACAGTATTTACATTTACATCTAAGCTGTGGATTTATCATTTTCCATTTATTAAATGTAGGACGGCAGCCATAAATAGTTAAATACAAACCTTAGTTATGACCAAAAAGTTGACTCCAAGCTCATCCGCCATCCTCTCTTCCATAAATTTTTATTTTTCATCTCCATAATTATTTCTTATATATATTGGGATTTCCAATAACATACAATATTTCTTATCAAACGCTCGTAGCGACAATAGCATATCTTACTTATTAGAGCATTCCCAGTAGAGTTTCAATTTTTGGAACTCTAGCCTGCCACGTCAACAAAAGTTTCACAATTTTGGAACTTATATTTCATCACTTCTTCAACAAATGGAAGTCAATTTTAATCATCCAATAAAAATATTTGTTATGGACTCATTTTATAACACACAACCTATTTTTTTAATCATATAAAAATTATATATTACTTCAAAAAAAAAGAAAAAACAAAAAAAAATATTTTTAAAATGTAAACAGTGACACGCGGGGAGACATGCATAGGCGTGCTGCCCCGCGTGTCACACGCATTTTCACGTTACTGCCAAAGCACATTTGGCATGGGAAAGACACGCGGGCCCCGCCAATGACTCGGGTGTAAACCATTGCCAGTGCTCTTAGAATCACGGAGATTTTATTTGCAAGGTATGAAACTAGGTCTTTGCTACTTAATCCCTGCTATTGTGAGTTTCTACGATTTATCGAACTTTTATAAGTACAGATCTAATGAAATATCGAATATTCAATCCATCATACCATAGTATAATAACAAAAAAAAAAAAGTATATCTGACATTTCCTTATAATTTTTTTTTAAAAAACATAGAATATTTCATATTAAGGGCAAGTTCTTTTCGTGAGTAAATTAGGGTGGATAAAAGGGTGCAGTGGGTTGAAATAGGTTGAAGTAGGTTAAAGTAGATTGAATATTTTTTTACGTGATTGTAAACACAGATTTCGTGCCTTAAATAAATTAGACAAGAAATTCAGAAACAAATTGAATTTTGTATTGATGTTGTATATGGGTACAATATCTTAATTTAATACAATGGACTAATCATCTGATTCGATCTCCTAATGACTTGAGTATTCCGAGGGCTTGATGCTTGGTCTCGGTTGATGCAAATCGATTGAAGAGCTCTGAAGACTGTTCTTGATTTTGATATGCAAGTGGTTGATTGGAGTTTCTGAAACTCTGCAAGTTTTGATCCTTCTTACTCGGTAGTTGGATGCTCATTGCTGTCTGAGCTCTGAATTCTGCAGATCCTGAATTCTTCAAATGAATGGAGAGGACTCTATTTATAGGCTCTGTCGACTAGGGTTATAGCCGGGTTTTGGGCCTAGGCCCAGTAATTATTTTCTTATTTTTAAATAACGAAAATAATTACTAATTTCTGCATCATTGATGACACGTGACAGCATTTAATTGGCTGAACGTAATTTTGACCAAGCGGGTCCACCAAAGTCAACGTGACATATGGCAATCTGCAATTGGATGATTTTTTACACGTGACACGATTCGATTTGTTGTAGACTTTTTGCCTTCTACAGTGATAAATTGAACTTGGTTAAAATAGTGGAAGTGGGTTGAACTATATTGAAATGAGTTAAAATGGATTGAAGTAGGTTGAAGTTGGTGTCTTGAAATTGACCCACAAAAAGAACAGGCCCTGAGATTCTCTTTACTGAACCAGCCTGCCTGTAATTTTACAATTCAAAGGTTAAGCTGCTATATTTGAACCCCACGCCTCACCCGGTGGCAAAATTTTCGACATATCAGATTTGAAATTGAATTTGACTTTATTCTCATTGCTCAAAATTAGCGGCCGAAATGTTCATACATCACAGATAGAAAGAGTCGAGCAATTCAGACTACAAATTGGAAAGTATTGATCAGCTAAAATCAAAAACGTGCATTAGAATTGAGCGGATTCTTGGGACAGAAAAAGTGGGAAAAAGACAAGTCACCGAGAATCCAAAGAATTCACAGTAACCAAATGAAGGGGTCACCGGTTACAAAATCCAAACATTTGACAACGCCTAGATTCTCATCAACATCTTGTACGTGTACACCAACACCCAATAGCGATAATCCCACGTGCTTATGATGCTGATTCGCTCCCTCAACAGTGCCCTCTTCACATTACATTTTCCCGTCCACTTGCTTACCCGTGACTGCGTCCAACTTATTATACGTAAAATAATCTTTCTCCGTCCAAAATTATTAAATTTTATTTAATAAATGGCTGTTAACTGTTAACTATTTTTATTAGTCATTAACTGTGTAAATTAACTGTTTTTTAAAAAATTATTTGATAAAATTAACTGTTTCTGATAAAGTTGTAAGACAAAAAGTTAATTCTTCAAAAAGTTATTCAAAACACTAATGAAATTATCTTTTTTAAATTAATTTTTTGGACTCAAAAAATTCTTATAAAAAGTTTTTTCACCAAACACCTAAATTAGCTTTTTTTATTTGGTCAAACAGCTAATTTTAATCAAAAAAGTTATTTTTAGGTAAAAAACTCTTCAAAAAACTGTTTGCTACAGACCCCTTTAGTCCCTTTTACAAACAAGAGCTTTATTTATGTTTTGAAAAAAATTAGACTCTTAATTTTAAAAAGGGTATTTTTTTATAGAATGTGAGTAATATTTTATATGTTAGCTTGTATTTGAGAATTTATCCCTTAAAATTTGCGACTGATATAAATGGGGTTTACATTTAAGTTTTTTCTGATAATTTTTCAAAATTTTATATGTATGTTAATTAACAGTCGCTACCTTTGTCCATTAAAATTGGCCCAAAAAAATGACATAAATGGAACCTAAATTTAAGTTTCGATTTTGAGCAATTCATGTTTGTATTAATTATGATTATCTAATAAGGAAAAAGCTGACAAAAATTTTTAACGTCGTGATGTTGAGTGGTGCAACTTGCAAGTAACTATGCGGAGACTAGAGACTATTTCAATGAAAAATATTCTATTTTGCCTATTGAGTTCTGACGTTGCGGTCTCCGTCCAAAGTCTCCTATTATGCGTGGCAACTCATTCTCATATTGCCGATTTTCAAATTAACAGTAAACGGCGGTTGCATGAATATTTATTGCTTCCATGTTCAACTCATTAAAATAGCCTTTGAAAGATTTTATGTGTGTTTTTGTGGAATTAGTCTCTCTGCTTGTACGTGTATTTATAGGGATAAATTATCTATATTTAAATATGTCCAAATTCTGTAAAAATAGAACATACATTGAGAAAAATTTTTATTATTGTTGATACTTTTTAGGACGACACCAAACAATTTTTTGCTGGGAAAGGCTGAGATTCAAACACGAGCATTTCATACACGTTAACCAAAAACTTATTAAAAAAATTCTTTAACCTCTTTAGACGGTGAAAGTTGACAGCTGTAAGAGTTTGTTCTTACAAGATATCATATTGTATGAAAGAAAAATTTTAAAGGACTGAAAATATCATTGGTAAATGCATACTCTGATACATACTCCCCATCTCCATAAGTATATCATATGCATTTTTAATAATTTAGTAAATTATGAACCTTATTGTTCCTAACTCAAGTAATTTCTTTTTTAGAAATTAAAAAAAGTGGGACCAGATTACCAAACACCAGTTATTTATGATGTATATGTGTCTTGTATTGACCATAAAAGTACGTTCAAGCCCTTTGTCACTTTTCTACTTTATAATCAGTGCCATGCAGCCAAGGGAGTATAATAACTTACCTTTTGTTTTACGAATATTAACTAATTATAAAAAAATCATTTAACAAATTAATTTCGCAAGATAAAATATTGCTTTTACGATTTTTCAAGCCAGCCAGTTACTTACGTTTTAAGTTGTTGTGTTTTTCACGTAAAAATTATTTTTTCTGCCAATATTCTTGTTTAAAAAGTTACTTTATCTTTTTTTTTGGCTGAATTACTTTATCCTTTTTTTTTGGGTAACTTTAGGTTTTCAGCATTTAGCCAGTTGCTAGAACAAGTGCTACATAAATGTACAGCTCGATGACTTGACAGCAGCGATTAAGTCAAGTCACGTGGATTGTTTCCATTTTATTTTATTTTTTAGCCTTGAAAATAATTTAATTTTCCAGTGAATAAACAAATAAGTAGCAGTATGTCATCCTAAATGTTTAAAACACATCTTGTGTCATATTTCGATTATGTTTCTGTCGTTTCAAGTTAGTGTTTCTCTCATCCAGTTGTCGTCGAATTTGATTTAAATTATCAACATAACATATATGTTAAACTTTACTCACTTCAAATATAATCAAAAATATAATAAAATAAAGTATATTTTTACGAGTAGACATTGGAATTAAATAAAAGAAATTTAGAAAGTGACGACAAACTAGTAATGAAGTGAACATATATACATGTCTCTTAACTTGTACGTAAAAATTTAGAGTTTTTTAGATTTTATATTAATTGAAATCTTATGATTCTTATTCTCTAAATTAAACCATAAATTATAATGGGTTAATTCTAGGTTATATTACCATCGATATTTTTCTTAAGTTTATTTGGTACACAAAAGGATCCAAATTAAAGGTTGATAGAGACAAAATATTGATTGTTGGTAGCAATTTTCTAAAATTACAACTATTGATTAGATTAGCTGACATGCATGATTTATAATAAAATATAATGATAACAAAAACATTTAATGTAAAGAAACCGAATGGTGCAATGGCACCAGTGAAAAAACAAATTACCGGGACCATGCCAAGAGAAATTAAAACACATATATTTGTATATACTAGTTTGGGCCCGTGCTTTGCACGGAGTATATTCAAATAGATATTCTGTAGATATGTTATCGAAATAATAAATAAATAGTTATGGTAGACATGATTAATATTATAATTTAGAGGAGATAATGGGAAAATTCAATAAAAAAGTTAAACATACAGCAACTTCGTGCATAACTAATTGGATTAATAATTAAAAAGTATATAATTGTGACAAAAGTCTATATAAGTATGATGGAGACAGTAGCTGGTGAATTTGTCACAAACCATGCTAACACCCTGTTCTTTTCGTTGGGAAATCAACTCAACCCACACTCACCCACTCTTTCCCCCATCTTCCCACTCATTCCCACACTTTAAAAAAAATATCACTCCTTCCCACACTCACACACTCCTTCCCACACCTACATAAAACAACCATTTCTCATATTTTGAAAATTTTTACAATTTACGTAATTGTGTGTAACAATAATCTGATAGCAATTATAAGCAGTTCTAATTTTTCGAATATCATGAAACAGTTTTATTTTTTTTGTTTTTCATTATTTTTATAATTTTTCATTATCTTTTATTTTTTATTTCTATTTTTTATTTTTATTTTTTATTTTGATTTTTTTTACTTTCTAGTATTTTTTTTATTTTTGTTTTCATTTTTCATTTTTTTATTTTTTATCTTTAAAATTTAAAATTTTAAAAATTTTGATTTTATTTTTATTTTTTATTTATTTATTTTTAAATTTTTAAATTTTTTGTTTTTATTTTTTTATTTTTTATTTTGTCGCATCTATTTATTTTTTATTTTTCATTTTTTTACTCCAGAAAAACAACCAACGAAAAATTTCCCAAAAAAAACAAAAATAAATACAAAAAAATAACAAATAAGAAAATAAAAAATAAATACAAAAAAATTACAAAAATTACAAATTACAAATTAAAATATAAAAATATAAAAATATAAAAAATATAAAAAATTGAAAATTAAAAATTAAAAAATTAAAAAATTAAAAAATTAAAAATTAAAAATTAAAAATTAAAAATTAAAAATTTAAAAATTAAAAATATAAAATGAAATAATAAAAATACCAAAATAAAAAATAAAAAATAAACAAAGTAAAAAAGAATGAACAAAAATAAAAAAACTTCATCATCATTAATTACTATCACAATAAAATTATTATATTATAAAATATAAAATTATTAATAACCAATATTTCAACTTTATTCAACTACATTCAGCTATCACCCACATTCAGTCACTCATCCACTCATTCCCACACTTTAAAAAAAATACCACACCCACCTACTCCTTCCCCCCCTTTTCCCACATTCACTCTTCCCACACCTCTCATTTCCCACTGAAAAGAACAGGGCCTAAATTGGGTGATGATAAGTCAATCTATGATGCCAATGATGAAAAATATACCTTCTCCTCTTGTTGTTGAGTAAAAATTTATGAAGTGGCTAATTGTCTAGTGAATTTAGGTATAAACTATTTTGAAGTCAGTTTAGTTTCAGTTTTACATGTAACAGAAATAAAATTTATCTTTCAACGAAAATAATTTGAACATTGTATTTATGCTAATACATAACTTTTTTGGCAATTTAAAATGGCCAATTAGGGGACGTTAATATAATTAAGTGTTCATACTTTGTACATTTGGCTTTCATGTCAATTGAATAGTTTCATGGGTTTTGATATAAACTTCCCATGCCCTTATGTTGTCTTGCAAGAGATGGGTTGAGTTCAGATTTGTGGGTTGAGATATTTCTTAGTTTGAAGTATTATGGCAATTTGGGGTATTTTGTTTTAAACGGTAAAACATTAATTATAATTTTAGGTGTTTTATAAAGAGAATTTGATTATTGGATTTGTATGGTTTAAAAGAAAACGAAAGTGATTTCAATTTTTCTTGTACGTTAAATAGATTAGATTTTGGTCGATTTATTTGAAATGTTAAAAAATTAATTATACGTTTAAGATTTAAATGAATTAAATTTAATTGTAAGATATATATGCTTTGAAACAAAAAGAAAAATAGTTCGTTTATTTCCTTCTGTTAAATATATCATATTAAATGTGAAAGAAATTCAGTTTCATGGGCCTAATATGATGATTATGTTTTATTTTAAAATTTTTTTGTATTTCACATTCAACCCTTGTAATATGTTATATCATGCTTACAATATGTAATTTTTCAGCACAACCCTTACATCTATATGATCATAATTAATATTGACTAGGTTATCAAATTCAAAGAGAAAGATAATAGTGACGATAAGTACAATGACAACAACAACAATAGTAAGAATGGAAATAATAATGGAAATCATATTTATATTTATATTATCTCTAATAATACATGCTCAAATGTACATTTGTAACGAAAAAGACAAAATAATAATAATAATTATGGAAATAATTTTTTTTATTATTTCTATATAAATTTGTATATTATATTATGTGATAATAATAAGGTGTCACCTAAGGTTTTACGGCTTGTTCAGTAATTACAATTCGGTTTCCTTAAGTTAAAACTTCTAAAACATGAACTTATTCCATAATAATGAAATAATAAAAACTTTTATATCCATTATACTCCCTTAATCTCTCTTTGATAATTAGATGATCATAATTAATATTGACCATGTTATCAAATTTAAGGAGAAAGATAAAATCGCCAACAACGACAATGACGACAATAACAACAATAATAATAATGGAAATAATCATGGAAATCATAGTTATTTTTCTATTATCTCTAATAATACATGCTCAAATTTATATTTGTATCGAAAAATACAAAATATTAGTAATAATAATAATAATGGAAATAAAAAATATTTATTGTTTCTTTATAATTGTGTATATTATATTATGTGTTAATAATAAGGTGTCATATAAGGTTTTATGACTTGTTCAGTAACTATAATTTCGTTTCATTAAGTTAAAACTTCCAAATTATTAATGTATTTTATAATAATGAACTAATGAATTTTTTTATATCTATTATAATCTCTTAATCTCTATTTGATAATTTGATGATCATTATTAATATTGACTATGTTATCAAATTCAAACGGAAAGATAACAACGACGACAGCGATAATGACGACAACAACAACAATAGTGATAATAGAAATAATCATGAAAATCGTATTTATTATTCTATTATCTCTAATAACACATGCTCAAATTTATATTTGTATTGAAAAATACAAAATATTAATAATAATAATGACGAAAATTAAAAACGTTTTGGTCCGTAACAGCCACAATGGGCAATACAATATAATGGGGGATGAGGGAATCGAACCTGAGACCTAATGTCCCTAGTAAATAGTACAATACAATGAGGGATGGGGGAATCGAACCTGAGACCTAATGTGGCTAGTAAAGATAAATCCAAGGGCTAAGATTGTTTAAGATTTTGATCCAATGGTTGTGAAGTAATATATTCCCTAAATTTACTCTCATGTTAGCATTTTCCATTTCCTCAACACTCAACCCCTTACACATTCTAGCATTTATAATATAAAGATTCAGTTAGACAATGAGTGAGGCTAAAACCCGAAAGATTTAACGTGGATTATTCCAACACTGCATTTAATGTTCGTTTTAAAAATAAAACTGACTCACTTTTTTTTTTCTTTTTTGGGTGAAAAATACTATACATATCAGATTATATATATATATATATTCTCAGTGGATTTTTTTTTAAAACATTATCCTCAATATTATTCACAGAACGGTCCAATGGTTCATTTTCTTTTTAATAACTTTGAATTAGTGGATAATCTATATCGTGTTTTTGGAAGGAGATATTCCTTTAAATTACGTGATATTTTTGAATAATGTGTACTTTTTATGTAGGTAATTTTGAATATGTGTATGTTTATAAGACTTGTAAGTGTAAGTGTTCTAATATCTAAATTGCTATAGTATTGAATATAAATGAATTTTATAGTTTATGGTCCACTTCTATTACGGCCCTTACGCCTTCACATGCTGTATACGATGACGTTGCCTGCTTGCCTTGGTGATGTTACCACCCCAACGTCAGCTAACCGGTGAAAGTTCAACATTTCTTTGTTTTGGTTTGTTTTTGGGGGGAGGATATAGGTTATACATCGAGGTGGGATAAGTACATTAGTTCATTTAAAATATAGTCAGTAAAAAATTAGATTAATAATGAACATGGTCAATAATGTGTCAACCCATTAAAGTATATTAATGAGTCGGCAGAGTTGACCCATTAACGACTCATTTAGTGATTGATTATGTTTTCAACCTACTTATCGCACTAATTTAGATGCTATAATTAGTTAAACTTATAACCAATGCCTTATGCATACCTAACTACCTTTAGAAAAACACAATGTGTTCCAACTTACAAGTTGTTAAAATTTTGGCCCCAAATGTTCTTTGAAACGTTCAAACAATAGTATTTTTACGTTACATTTTACAAGTAGATCCACCATATGTGTCATTTATACATCTGACCCTTTCAATGTAACTACGTAATTTAAAATTTTCTACTTTATCTGCTTCTACCTTCTCGAAATTACATTAGTTGATATCTCATAGGAGTTTCATTATTTAGTATTAGTGGTAACCAGTAATTAAATCTGATTTATTTTGAGTTAAGAAAAAACTATCCAAAAATTTTTGAACCAAAGCCATGTACACCATGCCAGCCAATTGAATCGATTTTTTTCTTCCCCCCGCCCGCCCCCGTAACATTGAGCCAATAAACTTCGAAAAATAGTTTTGTTTTTTAATTAAAAATTGTTTTGACATCAATAGACTTCCAAATTTGCAACTTTTTTTTATTATTTTTTGGTTGTTGTACAAGGAGGTACACATGTTCATGTAGAAAAAAAAATTGCACCTAAGTCTTTCGAGAGAAGATGCTTAAATGCATTATCAACTATGTTAGTTGACAACTATACATTCTATTGTGTGAAGATGTATTATTTGAAAGCAACATTACTGCGATGAATTGAATTATTGATTGATGCCTTTTTTTGTAGGGGTGAGGACTGAGGAGTGTTAAGGTATGATGTCATAATCTATATTTAGTGCGTAGTGCAAATCTCATTGAAGAGCAATACTCCAGACTCCAGTTTTAGGGAGATGACATAGTCTGATTTCAATTCAATTTAGAGTCACTTAGGCATTAGTTGGGGTTTTTTTTTTTTTAAAACTAGCACTACCGACCCTCATGCGAGTCAGCACATTCTCAACCCTCACCCTTGATTTGTAGGTATCCTAGCCTTGGGTCATCGGGTCACATCTTTCCCTCAAACCAACCCTCTTTGTAGAAAATGAGATATTTCGCTAAGTTTCTTTTCTCACAGAACTTCAAAATCAAAAATCCTTCATAAACAAAGGGCGTTGCAACATGATAATGTTCTTACAACAAGTGCGATAATTATTACAACAATTCTAGTGTTTTAATTTAGTTGCAACATTGTGTTCACTTAAGCAACTAATTTGGACATCGAAACAGCTTCATCTGTACAGTACCATACACCACCCCACAAGAGACATGAGCAGCAATTAATGCAGCATCTAACACACCAAAATCAACACCCAACTTGCCAAAATCGGCACCAAAATCATCAAAAATACACTTAGCTCGTCAATATAGATAGTAAAAAGCAAAACCTAACCTTGACTTCATGAAACTTTTGTAAGTCTTAGGGCCTGTTCTTTTCGTGGGTCAATCCGTTTTTACCCATTTCAAC
>JACYFF010031955.1:6869931-6966691 GCA_017589665.1 Selenicereus undatus | reverse complement strand
AATTAAAAAATTAAAAATTAAAAATTAAAAATTAAAAATCAAAAAAATAAAAAATAAAAAATAAAAAACAAAAATTTATCAAAATTTGGATAACTTCATAAATTATCACACATTAATTATATTCTCATTATTTTAACCCATTTCAACCAACCACATAAAAAATATACCCACTTCAAGTTATTTCAACCAACATCAACCTACTTCAACCTACTTCAACCTATTTCAACCCACCTAAAAAAAAAATACTAACTTCAACCTATCTCAACCCACCTCAACTAACTTCAACCCACTTCACCTTTTTGACCCACCCAATTTATCCACGAAAAGAACAGACCCTTAAACAAGGGAAAAAATTAGATACCCAAAACTTACGTCTTTGATTTCTCCAAACAATTATGTTGTCATCTTCTCCATCAATTCTCTGTCTTCACTATTAAGTACAATCATGTAAAGCTGAAAAATTAACAAAGACCTTGTTGCCAGCCTAAGGGATTGTTTTTTTGGTAGGTAAATTGGAGTGGGGGAAATATGAAATATTCTCATTCCTTTGATTCCACATCATGAGTAGTAGAACAGTCACAACTCACAAATGTGCTTGAGCAAGTTAGCAAGCAACATAATTTTTGCTTGTACACTTGTCTTGTAATATAGCTACAATGAACTATGAACCCTTCAATCTAATAGAACTTGCTGCGCCCATTATTCAAGAATGCTAATGCTTTACTTTTTTCAATCATATTTTTGTTATCTGCAGCCTTATGTATTTTCTTAGGTAATGGGATTTTACATTTAGGTAGTGTTTGGTTGGAAGAAAAATGATTTTTTCGGAAAATTATTTTATGTGGAAAATGTTTGATTTTCATGTCATATTTTCCGTTGTTTGGTACAAGACAAATCATTTTCTATGAAAAAGACGAAAACTTCAACTGAATTGTTTAAATGGCGAAAAATATTGACTAAATGGTCGTAGTTTTGAGCTTAAAATTCATATTTGAGTTTTTATTTAATACTTCCTCTCGGATAATCAAGTTTCAATCTAAACCGATGAAATTATTCTAGTGACGAAAAACATCAACTGAATTATTTAAGTGGCAAAAAATATCGATTAAATTGTCATGACAGAGAAAAATGTTGACCACATGAAGGAATGTCCTTATCAAAATCTGGATTTGAGCATATCTTAATCTTTTATATCCAATGATCAAGTTTCAATCCAAACTATTGAAATTGTTCTAGTAGTGAAAAATATTTATGCACTGTTTAAGGGGTGAAAAATATCAATTGAATTGTTGTTGTAAAAAAAAAAAATGTTGACCAAATGAAAGAATTTCAAGCTCAAAATTTGAATTTGAGCCAATTTTAATATTTTCTATCTGATGATCAAGTTTCAATCCAAACCATTGAAATTGTTTTAATGGCGAGTCGACTGAATTATTTTAGTAGCAAAAAAAGCCGATTAAATTGTCGTGGTGGAGACAAATGTCGATCAAATGAAAGAAATTTGAGCTAAAAATTTAGATTTGAGTTTATCTTAATATTTCACATCGGATAGTCAAGTTTCGATCAAAACTGTTGAAATCGAATTTTGCGCCTGAATTTTAACTAATCATGTCATCAAAGAGTTGAAGGAAGAAAATCAACCTCCCATTCTCTCCAAAAGGAAATCATTTTCCTCAATTGGGGAGAAAATCATTTTCACTGGAAAATAGTTTTTCATCATTTATTGCGCCAAACAATAGAAAATTGGAAAACTATTTTCTGGGAAAATCATTTTCCCCCCAACCAAACACTACCTTAATTTTAAGACAATGCATCTATGCAAAGTTGCAAGAAAATTAACTTTTCGGAATATAATTAGAGTGATAGATGTAGACCAAAAAATAACTAGAATGAAGTTTTTAAAGGTCTGAAATTAAAGTAGTAGATTTTACTAATTAGTTGCTTATACTCCAGCTTTTATGCGTTCAACAAAGCTTTGATATTGTTGCCTTGTTTACAAGGTTACAAGGTGGTATGGTAGCTTTTCACATTTTTTCGTTATTGTTGTGCTGCACTTAATTTTGAATGTTGTTGTTTTATGTAGATTTCATATTAATGGTGTTGGCCATTTTATATTTATTGTTTGTTTTATCATGCTTTGAAATGATTTCATCTAAATGAAATGTGTTTCATGAAGTTCTTTTTATAGGTATTTTGGAATCGGTATTTTTATAAATACGAGTATGTGTAAGAGTAAAACTACGTACATTTAAAACTTCTTAGGTCCCATGGAAGCGGGAACACATTAGGTGGTGGTGGTGTTGCGTTAAATAAAATTAGCAACAGTCAAGATTTCATGCGCATTATGTTTATCAAGATTTTTTAAAATTTTTAAAATTTTAGATATCGAGGGAACCCACAAGCAATGTTCAGTAGGATTTCTTTAATAATAATTTTAAAGATCTAGCCAGTGCTCACTAACATGCTTGTTTCAGCATTTTGAAATTACCAACCATTTCTAACTATTCTAAACGGTTACTAATTGTTCCAAATTAATAATCACTAATTTAAACTGTTATCACTACCTCTAATCGCTACTTGTATATGTGATTTTAAGATTATGGCCATGTTTGGTAAACAGCTGTTAGTTGTTAGTTGTTTGTATTAGCTGTTAGCTGTTAGCTGTTTATATTAGCTGTTTGAATTAGCTGTTTTTAGAAAAAGTGTTTGGTAAAAATTAGCTGTTTCTAAACAATATGTTAGTAAAATTTCATTTATGCCCTTATTTATGAATTAGTTTTTAATGGGATGTGTGTAATTTTTTTCAAACTTATGGATAATTATGTCATTTCTACACAAAGCTCTTCTCAAAAGGCTAATGAGAATATCTTTTTCAAAAGAGCTTTTTGGAGTCAAACAGCTATTGCAAACAACTCTTTATCAAACACCTTTTAACTGTTTAACTTGGTCAAAACAGACAAAATCTTCTCAAACAGTTATTTTTTCTAAAAAACTGTTGTTACCAAACACCTCCTATATGTATTGTCCCTAATTCCTATCCATTATTGACCACTCTGTGCCAGTCTTAATTGTCTAACTACTTTGATTGTTGTAGCAGCTAATTTAAGCATTAAAATGAATGGGGTGTCAATTACTACCGTTGCTGTGTCCCCACCACACTGACCTGGGCTAACAAATATTGGTAGGAAATATGATTTTTGAACATAGTATCAGAGTCTTTTTAAATGAAAAATCTCAAATTTAAATCTCAGCACTTTTTATATTAATTTATTACAAGACGAATTTTTGCAATATTCACACTTCAAGCTCAAAACACATTTACCTAAAAAAGCGTGTATGAGTATAAATCTATTTTTGATTGAGATGGTCTTTGAACAACTGACTCGCTCACTCCACATGCTTGTATAAATGTATGGGATGGGAGGTTCTGGACGAGAGGGGGCAAAGCAAAATCCAATGAATCCCTTTTAATGAAAAATAATTGAACACCAAAATCTCCTCTCTCTCTCTCTCCCAAATCTCAGCAACAAGAAAAGCATATCTCTCACTGATCATCAGCGCCTGGGTGTCCCCTCTGATTGATTAGATTTACTCAACTCAACCTCAATCTATCTGTCCATCTCATGGAGAATTTTGCCGATGACTACCACGAACTCTACTGGGAAGCCAACATGTTCCTTCATCACGATGAACTCGAGAGGTACGGCAACCCCTCTTTAATTCTGTCTCTGAATTTTTTTGGGTGAAATTGAAAATCAATTGGGGGTTTGGTTAGGAGTTGGGGATTTGAAGTTGAAGATGCAATATCCGCGTACTACGAGGATTCAAGCTCGCCGGAATCCTCGTCGTTGGCATCGAAAAACATCGTCTCCGAGAGAAATCGCCGAAAGAAGCTCAACGAACGCCTCTTCGCTCTCCGAGCGGTCGTTCCTAACATCACCAAGGTATATTGCTAATTCACTGATTAATCTTCGATTTTTCCGTCCAAATTGGCTGAAAATTGGGCGAATGGTGTGAAGATGGACAAGGCGTCCATAATCAAGGACGCCATAAACTACATCCAAGAGTTGCACGAGCAAGAACGCCAGATTAAAGCGGAGATTTCTGAGCTTGAATATGGAAGATTATCGAGGAAAAACAGCAGTAATTATAACAATAATTCCATGAATTTGGACTGTCTTGAGGACCCATTACCAGCATCTGCGTTGCTCAGATCCAAGAAGAAGCGGACTGATCATCGCCGGCAATTTCATGATTCTGACGGTTGCGGATCCCCCATTGAAGATTTACAGGTCCGCTCTTTAATTATTTTGTTTATTTTTCTTATTGTTATTATTGTTGTTATTTTTCTTTTTCTTTTTTTTGGGCATGTTTTGATTGTGTTTGTTAAACTTAAAATAATGGTGGAGTGTCAATGATTGATGGTGCCCATTTCATTATGTATGTGTCCAAAATCTTTTTGAAAGTGGCTATTTATGACGTGCCCAATAATGTCGGGTAAAGTATAATCCACTGTTTTTGTGTTGGTTAGTAATTATACTTTTTTAATTAGTATTTTTGTATCTTAAAAAATTGGTTTTTTAGAATGAAAATGGAGTAAGTAAATCCACCTGAAATAAAATAATGGAGGGCAGTGCAAAAGTGTGGTCGGTGATAAACGAGCCTTAGTATTATATTAGTGAAGCTGTGCTCACTGTGTTACCAACCGCCTCAATGGACCGAACCTTTTCTCATTATGGCAAACACTAACACATTCATTTGATTCACCAAAAAAAAAAGGCTAATACTTTTTCAAATATTAATTAAAATATTAAGTTATCAAATAATAAAAATTAATTAATTTATATATTAACTAACATATTAAATATTACTGTTGAATACAATCTTATTCCGAAGGCTAATTTTTATTAAGTAGGGAAAAATGATAACGTAACAAAACGAAGTCACCTTTTATGCAAACCAGACTAGATAGATGTGGATTGCAAACCTGACTGAAAAACACACTACTATCAGTGGGACTCGTGATGCTAATATCAAGGCATGATGGTTAGCTACTGGCTAAGTGAATACCTACCTACAGCTACAGGGATAAGATTCCCAATGTGTAGCTATTAACATCTGGCTAGATTTGGGCACCTTGTTGGCTTTTGTTTTTTGTTTTATCCTTAGATGTACAAAAGACTAGAAGAGTACCCTAGCCTAGGGTAGGGCCATACATGATACACCCACCACTTTGTTTATCTCCGCTTGTGCTTCTCTGCTTACGATTTTGGTTCCCACTAAATGAAACTCACAGGTGAGGGTATCATATGTGGGGGAGAGGACAGTGGTGGTGAGGTTGACATGCAGTAAGAAGAAGGGCACTATGGTAAAGTTATGTGAAATCTTTGAATCTTTGAAGCTCAAAGTTATTACTGCTCATATTACTGCTTTTTCTGGAAGGCTATTGAAGACTCTTTTTGTTGAGGTCAGTCTCTATATGCTCTCCTTTTATCTGGGTACCCTTCGTATTGTTAGTTAAACTTTGTCCAATTGGATTGTTGCATTTGTCCAATTTTCAGATTTTTTTTTTTTTACTGATTTCAAATTCATTGGTATGCTTATTGTGCTTTTACTGTTTAATTTATTGACATAATTAAAATAAATAGAGTACTAGCCCTATAGAGTACTAGCCCTATAGCTTAGTGTTTGGCCATTTTCATCCTCCTCCTCTTGTCGTTAGTCCGAAATTGCCAGAACCTCTCATGATAAGAAAATTGGGATAAGGTGTTATCCCAAACATAGGACTCGAGATGGCTGTTGGGTTTAAAAATGAGTGTTTCTACTGGGTTTTTCTCTTTTTATTTTCTTTTTTTGGGCGGCGGTAGTTGTTTGGGAATGGGGGTGAAGTCATTCGGTTAGGAAACCGATGTCTTATCATACCAGTGGTAGGGAGGCACTAGAGGTGTAGAGAATTAATTTTCCCACTTTTTCATGCGCGTTGTTGAATTCAAAGTCACCGTATATGAACGTTGGAATTTAATTCAGTTCAATGGTTGACTAAATATATACCTAAAATTCAACATTCCAGGTAGGACATAAATTGACTGTCAGATAGCCGATTATCCGAAAGGACTCACCTTGCCTAAGTGAGTCCGTCTCTATGAAAATAAATTGTAATATCATTTCAGAAGGGGTTGATGATGTTTCATTCATCACCAGAACCTCATGACTGATAAAGAATACTTCAAAGGACCCCTACCCTCAAATTGCTGAAGAAAATTATCTGCTGCTAGTATTTAGTTTCACATAGTGGAAAGCAGCATAGATGAACAAGGATGATACCATAAATTATGTTAAAAAGTCTTGTACTGGCTGGAGGTAAAATTTGCTAGAAGGATGAGTTTGTTAAGGGCCAGAACACTTCATCTAACATTGTCAGATATAAGAAATGATTTGACCATAACAAGGTACGAGTCATAGAAAGAATCAGTCCTGCTAAAACGACTTGTAAGCTTGTCTTATGTAAGAGTTGGCAGATGACAAAAGTCAATATCAGTTTTCATGAGCTGTATTGTAAAATTACGTATGTTTTGTCTTCATCAATACTAAATCGTATATTCAATGACTCATAGAAGCCCATATTCATTGGAACTTGCAAAGGTCAGTTTCGTTGACATGCTCCTCATGTCAAAGTGGAAGTCATGGGCGTTCATATTTTTTCCCTGGCTTTCCCACCTACCCGAATTCAGGATTTTCTCTTACATCCCCCCTTCACTATCTGGCTATCACCTTTAATGTATATGACTTGTACAATTGATTTATTTCTCGTGGCAAACTGGGACCTTCAGTCCAACAATTCCTGTGGTGGAGTTCAAGCCCACCATCTCTCGCCTGAGACTACTTGGCCGTCTTTAACAATTACGGTTTTCCTGTAGGCTAAGGTAATACCGTAATAGCTTATCTCTAATATCACCACCATTCTGTTAAGTTGAGAAGTTTGAGAATTAGAATTCTAAAGAGATCAGCTAATATCACTACCATTGTTACCTGTAATTCGTGAATGATTAGATGCACAAATTGCTTATGAAACTCATCTTCTGAAAACTCTCTTCTTTAATTTGTTGGGTGCCTCCTAGGCGGAAGAGCGGGAAAAGGATCATCTGAAGATAAGAATCGAAACAGTGATATCATCTGCCAAATGACCTTTCGAGAAACTCTTTGCATCTAATGTAACATGATCCCCTCGCCCCTCCTTGGGGGAAAAGGGTGATCACTCCTCATAAAGGTTTGTGTTCGAGAACGCCTGAATTCCACTGTCTTGGATGTGCACTTTGGGTGATTGCACTTCTGCTGTATGTGCGTTTGAAGGAAAGTGTGGTTTGTAACAGACAAATTTCCAGTTTTCTGATGAGAGTTTGGGAATTTGCTGAAAAAATGAAGGAAATTTCAGTCGCTTCTGTATGCATAGCTTCTGTGTCACTGTGATATAATGATGGCACAGAAATGATGTTCAGGAATATTTCCTGAACGCCATTCCGCCAGTCCCTGCTATTCTTGCATGTTTGATATATATGCAACGACAATTTTCAATGTAGATTTCACTTTTGCGAGATATGAGAAGATTCAGATATAGGTAATTCTACCTTTTTAGGCATTTCTGTCCTCATAAGGCTGATTCTAAGATATCCATATAAATTTAAAATTATAATTTAACTCTAATTTAGACGGGCACAAGGTAATGTAAAAGAAATAGGTAAAATAGCATATAAGCATAAAAACATCATAAGAGATGTAGTCATCATATATTAAACACTCAGCGTTATGATGCTCTAATAACTTTGTTGAGCAGAGGGTAATGTTAATACACAAATACCAACATGCACAGACACTGCAAACACAAGTTAGAAACAGGTAGTCAGTACCACATTTAACATACTCTTACCATTTAGCATCTAAATGAATGCTAAGAAGCTAGCTATCTATGGTCCACAATGTTGTTCATTGATCTCCACAAACTCCTATCTCGAGCTATATCCTTCTTCAGCCGCAAAATTTTTAAATCATGCTTAATCAACTCATTTTAGCTTTTCTTAGGTCATCCTTCTCCTCTTTTATATTCCTGGAGGTTAACTATCTCTCACCTTCTTACAGGTGCATCTGCACTTCTCTTAACATAGCCAAACCATTTTAGTCTAATCTCTCTCATGTTATTATTTATGGGCGTCACTTTAACTTTGTTTCTAATTACCTTGTTTCTAATTCTATCTAATCTTGTGTGACCACGTATTTACCGAAACATCCTCATCTCTGCTACTAGTTATTTCTAAACTTGCATCCTTTTTATTCAGTAACACTTAGAGTCATACAACAATGTTGATATAACTACCATACGATAAATTTTGTTGGTGGTTTAGTTTGATATACATGGTGACCCCCCCCCCCCCCAAAAAAAGAAAAAAAAAAGTGAAAGATGGTTTAGTTTAGCAGATATCGGAAACGAAAAGCTTAAGTGTAATTGGCATCCAAATCCAAAGGCATGTTAGAGGTCAATTCTCAGGAATCAGGATACAGACATACTGTATACATACATGTGAAAGTACAACATGGCAAATCATTAACAAAAAGAAATACGGAGACTGTTATTGGGGCCAAATATCTTAAGTTTCTAATTGGGTATTACCTGGGTGAGATTTGTACTGAGGTAAGTCCTGGCTGAGATTCATTTATCTCATAATATGAGGATGCTAAATTTAATATAGCCCAATATTAAGGTTAATTTGTAGACCCTAATATTCAAGGTTTATTACTATTTAAGCCATTAAAAATGAAGTTATTTCACTATCGTCTCCATCACTTGTCAGCCCAAGCCCATGATCATTTCAAGAATATCAATGTTTGTCGAATGAGCTCATATTGTTATTTAAACATTTTAATTATTATATAGGTGGGTCTCATGAATAATTTGCTTACATATTTATTAAGTCTCATTTATAATCCATATAATACGTCCTTGCATCTTAACTCGTTTTAATAATAACGGCTAATTTTTCAAAAGTCAATATTATATTGAACTTTCTTACAAGCTTATAAATTTTGCAAGGCTACTTCTCACCCTAGTTCGCTTAGCAAATCTCTAATGTTAAAAAAAAAAAAAACATACATTATGTGATTTTTTAAACACTCCGTTTGATTGCTAAAAAATTGGTAGAAAGAAAAGATGAAGGAAAAAAATTAGGGAGAAGGTGAGTTTTTTCTTTTGTTTAGATTGAGGAAAGATTATAAAAATTTGGATGAAAAATTTGAATGTTGATGAATTACATGAATCATGTTGATATCATCTAAGTAGTGCAAGGTTGGAGGAAATTAGGAATTCTTTTGAAAATTTTTTCCAAACTTTCCTCAGAATTTTATGAGGAGGATTTTATCACTTATTTCAAACAATTTTTCACCTAATTTTCTTCCATATTTCTTTTCTTTGTGATTTTCTCTAAAGTAAACACAAGAAAAAAAAATTACTTTTTAAATTTTTTTTCTTTCCACCAAATTTTTCAAGATTGAAATGGAGCCTCAGAGCATATGCAATAGTGATCTATAATTTTGGATCACAAGTGCGGGCCCACACCCTCTATATCATTCTACAAGTTAATTTTTTCTTTTTTTCTCTACATCCTATGGATCATCAATTTGGATCACCAAATAAAATAATGCTTTGTAAAACCCCACTACTAACATATTATTTGTCAAACTTTTTCAAAAAAAAAAAGTTTAAGGCTTATCCGGCCAAAAAACAAAAAACCAAAAAGAGTCGCAAGCGGATCATAGCCACGACCTGGACCGTGAGACAAACTGGAAGGATCAAAATTGCCCGCCATTTTTCAGACCGCAGGCATAAATGTTGGACCACCATCCCATAATTACAAATGCTCTTATAACATCCGAGTCACTTGATCATGATCATAACTATTAGAGTTTAACTTTTACTATCTAACAATTTTCTTATAAAAAATATTATAAAATAACAATAGATCTCAGATCTGATCAACCCCATATCCTATTGTATTTCTATAAAATATAAAAATATACAATGCGGCCCCGAAGTTGTCTTCCAGATAAAAATCATAGACACATTGAGCTATGCATTGAGCCGTGGAGGAAGCTTCATGTAGATTGGAATCCCTATTTATTCATTTAGTAAGAGAAATCAGTACCTTGAATAGATCATGTATAGATGAAATGTCAATAATTAGGTGATGGATCATAGCTAGGGCAAGGACAAGAACAATAATTACATATTTACAAGTGCTTGATAGGTATGCTTTGCTTTGCTAGCTGGCAACAACTATACATTATACACACATATATATATATATATATATAAAAGACTCCAAAAAAGCAAGCTTCTAGATATCATATAACGGCTTTCACATCGTCTTCACCATACGAGTCAACTCCATAAAACATGATTACCAGCTGCATGGGGTAGGAAAACATGTCCAATTCATGGTCGTACAAGATGCATAGTGTAAGCAATTAAAAAACTGATATTTCTAGAGGGTTGTCTGACAAAAATATTTATGAGTCGAATATATGAAACTTTCTATGTACTATTGAATCAATATGTGGAAGGTGCTATGGAGCCCACTAACTTAGGCGGTAAAGTTATTTGAAGATGTTGCTAAGGATCAGGGTTCCAATTTTGTTTATATTGATTTTTGGGCCTCATATGTATAGGGTTGTCAAAAATCTATCTCATTTGATTACTCGAATTTGTCAGATCTAAAAAAATTGGGTACAGTCAAATAATTTATGTTTGAATTTAAAATTCGGGCAATCATTCATGTCCTAATTTGAAAACGGGTCGGGTTTAGGTTTGGGAGTTCTGGTTCGGATTGTTCGAATTTTTGAACTATTTCGGACAATGGGTTTGGGTCAAATATTAAGTTATTTGAAGATGTTGCTAAGGATCAAGTTCGGACATCAGACAATTAGGTTTATGTTTAATTTTGGTCCAAATTTCGTAGAAAATTTTATAAAAACAATTTCGGACAATGGTTTTGCACGTTAAAAAATTGAGTTTGGGTTCAGTCACACAAAATATTGGTCATAACATCCAAATATCATCTCATACAACTTTTTATGTTTACGGGAGAGTTCACCCCCCCCCCCCCTTTTTGAGTAGCTAGGAAAGGGAGAAAGAAATCTCAATAAACACTTCTGAGTTTCAGATCGAGGGTGTCAAAATTTAGAAGGATTGGGTCCCCATTTTTCCAATTTGTTCAACTTATCATCAATTTTTTTAATACTTATCAAAATTCATTAGTATTAATCAATACTTATCAATACTTATCAGCACTAATCAACACTCAATAGTAATCTATTACATACAATTAGTCGGTAAAGATTAGGCCCTAAAAGATAAAATAGTCTCACTTAAAATATGTCACATCATAAATACTTCATGATTGCTTCTAATAATTACAGGTGATTAATGACTTGCCTATGATAATTCTAATAACAAACACGTAATTGAGTTACAAATCCCCTTTAAATTAAAAACTCTTCCTAAAACAAATTATTAGTGATCCTAAAACCCAAACTCATTTCTTAAAGAATTTGTTTTTTTTCCCTGAATGATCCATAAACTGCGATAAAATACAATTATAACATACCAAAAGATAAGAGAATCGCACCTGATACACTTATAACATCAGTTCTAACTATCAGACTAAGTTCTCATCAGCAAAAAAATTCATTCTAATATATTTCTTGTATGAGATGATCCTCTTCAAAATCAAAATGAGTGACAAAAACAATTGTCCACAAAGAGTAGCAAAGCTACAAAAGCTAGGAACTTCCTAACTATTCTTTTCACCCAACCACCTAAATGATTCAACTTGTACTGCTGGGCATTATGAACGGCTTTGGAAGCCCCTATAAATACACTTCATTGTGCTCCCATCTCTTCCCCCCCGCCTCCCTCTTGTCCTGGATTCTCTCTCTTCCTCCAAGAAAAAAAAAAAACATTTAGTTCTTAAAAAGAAAATTCAAAGAAAGCAAAATCTTATTTTTATTTTTGCCCAAAAAAATGGACCACCCAAAATTTGTGATCGAAGCATCTGAAGCAGAAACAATGGCGGAGAAATTAGGCCTGAAATCAGTGCTCCACCTCCTACCCACCATTGTCAGAACATCTCAGAAGCTTTCCCGCGTTCCGATTTCCAACTTCGCCGTCGCCGCCGCCGGATTATGTGCCGACGGCCGGATCTTCGTCGGCGTTAACCTCGAATTTCCCGGTTTGCCCCTCCACCACTCTGTCCACGCCGAGCAATTCCTCATCACCAATCTATCTCTGTACCCACAATCCCGCCTCGAAAACGTCGTCGTTTCCGCGTACCCTTGTGGGCATTGCCGTCAGTTCCTCCAGGAGATCCGGGGCGCCCCGAATATTCAGATCTTGGTTCTCCAAAACGATGGGGATAACGATAAATTGGATCAAATTAATGGGTGCCCAGATGATGATGGAAACGCTTCGTTCAAACCATTGTCGTATTTTCTGCCGCATAGATTTGGGCCAGATGATCTTTTAGATAAGGATGTGCCCTTGATTCTTGAAACCCAGGAAAATTCCCTGGTTTTAGGCACTGATGAAATCAATGAAAATGGCAATTTGTGCAACGGGTTCTCAGCGTTGAAGGAGAGGGAATTGGTTAGTGCTGCATTAGAGGCTGCAAACAGGTCTCATGCACCCTACAGTAGGTGCCCATCTGGGGTGGCCTTGATTGATGATCAGGGTCAGATTTACAAAGGGTCTTACATGGAGTCCGCCGCATACAATCCTAGTATAGGCCCCGCCCAGGCCGCCGTCATAGCCTACGTGGCGGCTGGGCGAGGCGGCGGCTATGACAAGATTGTGGGCGCTGTGTTGGTTGAGAAAGAAGGGGCTGTTGTCAAGCAGGAAGATACTGTTAGGCTGTTCTTCAACACTGTTTCACCCAAATGTGATTTTCATGTTTTCCATTGCAAATCATCATCTAGATGATCATCTACTCATTGCTTGTTTCATTTTTAGATCAAGGTTTAATTTCTTTCTAATGATTTATGAGAAATTCTCTGATTAATCTATGATGTTCTGTTGGATTTTCAGCTGTAATAATGTGTATGTACATATTTAAGGTTCGGTTTCTGTTATGATGCTTATTTGATGAGAAATTCTCTGATTAATCTATGATGAGACTCTGATTTGCTTCATTATTCATACTGTGCATCTAAAAACAGAAGTCTTTGTGGTAAGTATTATCAATAACTCCTTTTTTTCAGTATAAATCCTGCTTCTACAATTCTGAAATAATTTTAATATAGGCGACGTTATCCTTATAAGTATTAGGGCAAGCAAAACATTTCTACAAACATTTTATTGGGTTCAATGTTAGTGGCAAGTACTGTTACATCAAAGATAGTGGAAGCCACATAATTAGGTCTTCCATCTAACTTGACAATGGTATCCGCCAAAAGGAGCACAATGATTGTAGTCCTCACCACTATTTGCTTTCGGATTATCGCCGGCGGCACTGATTCGTAACCGTATACGTTTTGTAATGTTATGATAATGATTGGCAAGACGATACATGTGAGCTAGTTCAATTTGTAATTTTCTTTTTTGGGGGCCATGGTATCGCTACCAACGATGTAGATTTGAAACTCTTTATTTTTCCGACCTTCATCGCTTTTTTCTTTGTTTTGAACAAAAAAGTCCAAAAGTCACGAGGTATATTTTAGGCCAAGGCTTATTTATATATATACAAATATATAAAATAACTTATAAGTGTGTTGTTTCCACATAATTAGCAAATCAGGTTTATCAAATCAAACATGAAAAGATAAGTAGCAACCATTTTAAGATGATCACTTATCTTATACGTTTTTTCTATCCGGTATTTTTAAGGGCCTTTTTGTAGGAAAGACGAAGATTGGGGATGGAAAACCTCAAACAAGCATAGGAGGGAAAGGCAGAAAAGTTTGTCAGTGGAAAACCATGGGTTAGTGTTGATATTTCAAGGTCAAAACTCTAAGTTGGAAGAAAGAGGAAGAAATCAAAGTGCCTTTCATAATGAGGGGAAGAAAACATTAGAATTTGGAAGAGACAAACATGTCAATATGTTGTATTGACGAATTATACGCGTTTTCTTGTTTTCCATAAGTCGTAAGTTTTGGATTAATAAGCAATAAGCTTTTTCGTTACCATATTATTGGACATATTGTTATCAATTTATGAGTATTTAGATTTAAATAGATAAATATATATATATAATTGAAATATTTTATTTGTCAACAAGTATATAACTTAAAAGTAACAAGCATACAACTTCAACTTTAGAAACATATATAATTACCTGATAGTGAATACATATATATATATGAATCAATAATCATAGAGACCTAAATAAACATGCACTTGGTACATATAGAATTTATAATTTTATATGCATAATGGTAACAAGCAAAAACCTAAAAAGATGCATGAGATCGAGTGCATTTAATAAACATAACAAATGCAAAAATACTAATACAATTGGTTCAAGTGGTTTGATACTTATTTTTCTTAAGTAATATCTTCGATTCGAGTCTTGTGAATGAAAAAAGTTTGTGATGAAAAAGTTTTATTCTTTTTGGGTCAACAATATTTCAACTTCAGTAAAATAGATGATCCAAGATAAAAAAAAAACATAACAAATTGAAAATGACATATTTGTCATTTAGAAATATGAAATCAAAAAACGGCAGACCAACCCTGCAAAGTAGAATAGGGCCCGCAAATATACAACAACAACAACAACCTCCCAGTGTGGGTCCTGCTTTTGCGGGGTCTGGGGAGATCCAGATGTAGACAACTTTTCCTCTATCATTATTTCTACCCATAGAGAGGTTGATTCCAAAAGACCCAAAAAAACAGTTTTGTAAAAAGGTTTGAAAGGAAAAACGATTTCTAACCGTTTACTGAGGAAAAGAGCCAAAGAAAGAAACAAGGAGCAATCAATCAGGAGTGAGAAACATACCTTGATAATCCATGGGTGTGCAGATGCCTTGCCTCTCAGAAAAGCTCCATCTGTAAATGCGCACGGCAGACCCCTACCGGCTCTGCGCTACTACCACTGCTGACCCCAACGGAGCCGAAACTCTGTCATCTAAGACCTTAATCCTATCCCGCCACAGCCTCCTATCCTGGGCCAGGTCCTCTGTCAAACCCATAACTCTCAGGTCCTCTCTAAGCACTTCGTCCAGACTCTTTTTCGGTCTACCCCTTCCTCTCTTACCAAAAGGGGGGTCGATCTGCTCAACCCTCCTCACTGGGGCGGCCACACTCCTCCTTTTCACGTGGCCAAACCACCGGAGTCTCGATTCCCTCATCTTCTCTTCTATGGGGGCCACTTTAACTAGGTCCCTGATAACTTCGTTTCTAATCATATCTTTCCTCGTGAAGCCGCACATCTACCTGACCATCCTCATCTCAGCTACCCTCAACCTTTGGGCCTGTGACTTCTTTAGAAGCCAACACTCCGCTCCATAGAGAACAACCGGTCTAACTATCATACGATAGACTTTACCTTTCAACCCTATGGGCACCCTCTTATCACACAGCACCCCTGACGCCGACTTCTATTTCTGCGAGCCCACTTTAAACCGCTGGCTAATATCCTCGTCAATATCCCCATCTTGCTGGATGATCGAGCCAAGGTATCTAAACTTAGCTACCTTTGGTATCAACCTCCCATCCAGTGTAATTTCTCCCCCCTGTTCTATCCTTCCACTGAAACCGCAATGGAGGTACTCCGTTTTCGATCTACTTAACCTAAAACCTTGAGATTCTAGCGTATGCCGCCATCTCTCCAATTTGTCCTTCACCCCCTGTCTGGTCTCGTCGACAAGAATAATGTCGTCCGCAAATAGCAAACACCATGGAACCTTATCTTGAATCTCTCTAGTAAGCTCATCCAAAACCAAGGTAAAGACAAACGGGCTTAAGGCGGATCCCTGGTGCAGGCCCCTACTAACTGCGAAGTCTTTAGAGACCCCTCCCTGCGTCATCACCCTCGTCCGCCCTCCCTCGTACATGTCCTTAATCACTCGCATGTACAAGGGCGACACCCCTTTCTTTTCCAAACAGCTCCACAACACCTACCTTGGAACTCCATCATACGCTTTTTCTAAATCGATGAACACCATATGGAGGTCCACCTTCCTATCTCTGTACAAGCCCATGAGCCTTCTGAGGAGGTAGATCGCCTCTATGGTTGACCGGCCTGGCATGAAACCAAATTGATTCTCTGAAATCTCGACAACCTGTCGCAACCTTCGCTCGATCACCCTTTTCCATAGCTTCATTGTGTGGCTGAGCAACTTAATACCCCTAAAATTATTACAGTCTTGAATATCCCCTTTGTTTTTTAGAGTAGGATGACTGTGCTAGCCCTCCACTCTTTGGGCATCTTCGCGGTCCTGAGAATAACGTTGAAAAGGTCCGTTAGCCACTGAAGGCCCATTTCCCCTAGACCCTTCCAGACTTCCACTGGAATCTGGTCCGGACCCTCTGCCTTCCCTTTCGCCATCTTCCTTAAGGCCTCCTTAATCTCATCCTTAGTTATAGGTTCGCCTATTCTCGTAACGGGCCGCCTATCCCTCCCCTCCACGCCCCCACTACAGGCGTCTCCCACCTCCTCCCCATTAAGGAGTTTATCAAAGAACCTTAGCCATCTCTCCTTGATTTCGGCATCCGCAGTCAACACTTTACCATTTTCGTCTTTGATGCACTTCACCACACCTAAATCCCTAGTCCTCCTTTCCCTAACCCTAGCCAATTTAAAAACCTCATTCTCCCCTTCCTTGGTCCCCAGTCTATGATACAGCCTATCGAAGGCCAGACTCTTAGCTACTGCCACAGCTTTCTTGGCTACCTTCTTAGCCTCCTTGTATCTAGTCCTCTTTGACTCTCTCTCTTCATCCGAACCACTGTTTGTGAACTCCGCGTAGGCCTCTTTCTTCACCTTGACTTTCTCCTTAACCTCTTCGGTCCACCACTAGGCACCCTCCATCCTGATGCCGCCCCTCCTGGAAAGACCTAGGGTTTCCTTGGCCAACCTTCGGATACAATCAGCCATAACTTCCCACATTGAATCTGCATCTTCTGCCGTCCTCCAAGCTCCTTTCTCAGTGATCCTCTCTGCTATTAACCCCGCTTTCTCTTTCGTGAGGGTCCACCACTTTACCCTAGGGTCCCCGACTATCCTCTTCGTCCTCTTAGGACCCTTGAACTCTGCATCCAAGACCAGCAACCTATGTTGAGTTCCCAGACACTCGCTGGGAATCACCTTGCAATCCTTACAAGCTCTCCGGTTGTCTGCCCTCGTTAGGAAGTAATCGATTTGGGTCCTACAGGAGCCGCTCTCGAATGTCACCAAGTGATTCTCCTTCTTCTTGAAAAAGGAGTTGACCACTAATAGATCGAAAGCCACCGCAAAATCCAGCATAGAAACCCCTCCCGCGTTTCTCACTCCGAAACCGAAACCCCCGTGGACCGCATCAAACCCCTCTGAATCTGAGCCAATATGGCCGTTAAAGTCTCCTCCTATGAAGAGTTTCTCACTCTGAGGCACATCCTGGATAACCGCATCCAGATCTTCCCAAAAAAGCTTCTTTGACTCCTCCGGCAAACCTACTTGGGGCGCGTACACACTAACCACATTCACGGAAACTGAGCCCAGCAGAACCTTTATGGCCATTATCCGGTCGCTTTTGCGCCGCACTTCGACCACCGAATCCGCCAAATCCTTTTCAACCAGAATGCCAACTCCATTCTTTGCCTTGATCGACCCCGAATACCAAAGTTTGTACCCATCAATCTCCCTGGCCTTAGCTCCCACCCACTTCGTCTCCTGAACGCAAGCTATACTGATCTTGCGCCTACGCAGAGACTTAACTAATTCTATCGACTTACCCGTAAGGGATCCAATATTCCAGGAAGCGAAGCGGACCTTTTGCGGCCTTACACCCCTCCTACTCCCATTACCCCTAGGAGGACCGGCCAAAACTGCTACATGGCTCGCCACAGACAGAGAAGGAACTAGTAAATTGTAACAGTGAAAACCAACCGAGAATTTTAGCAGGGCCCGCAAATATACAAAATACTCAAAAGAGGCTGAGGTGGGCAACCATTATTGTGAGGCCATGTTTACTTAGCTTAGATATGAATTAAACTGGATCAAGTAGTTGATATTACATCAAGGCTTTTGTGTTTAACAATTTACAAAGTTATCCTTTATTAAACTATATATAATATATTTGGTCGCTTTTTATTTCTGTTTTTCTTTATTGAACAATGTAATAGTAAATAATAGAATATTCTACCTTGACTTGCTAGACATGCAAATGCGTGAAATATTTCTCAATGATTGGAATATCATATTGGCTGTGAACTACAAAAGAGAGGAAATTCTTCAAGGCATAGGGTTTTTTGTTTTTTTTTTTTTTTGGTATTGTTTTGGTTTGTTTTCCCTCTTTTATGATGGGATCCGTTGGAAAAAACATGAAAATTATGGGTTTTTTTTTTTTCTAAAACCCATTAGCCAAAGTCGAGTTAATATAGATCGACAAAACTCTCAAAAAGTAGGTATTCTATGAAAGAAGATGCCATTTATTAATGGGATCAGTAGATAGTATCATGTGTTTGGTAATTCTAAAGTTGTGGGTGTAGATGAATGTCATTGTTGGTGGTAGGACTATGTCAAGTTCAACTGAGTTCATGTCGTCATCTTCCTCATGGAGATGTAGGCTTTCTTTATTGGCTAAAGCATCGCTGGTTTCCCTCTTATTAAATGGTTTCACATAAAACTACATTGGGCATGACCTGAACTGGACTTCGCATTTTGCAAGGAAGAGAAATATGACCACTTTAACCTTTTTGGTGGGCCAACACTCTGTCGCCTCTGTCACATGGTAATTTCTTGGAATTATCCTTTATTTTTTATAATTTTTTTGGGTTTCCATTTCAATATTTTCAATATTTATCATCTCTTTTTTTTTTTAGGGGAAAAAAAAGAAGATTAAATACATTCCCCACTCCTACAACAGTAGTTATTTTCTTTCCAAATTATCTGTTCTAAGAGTTCATATTTTCTAAATGCATGCTAGTTGCTCTCGCATGACTTCCAAGTCGTGTCCTTTCTAATGCCAAAAACCTAAAATAAACAACTAAGGGCCTGTTCATTTTATTGGTAAATTAAAAATGGTAAAAGGGTAAGATTGGTTACGATAGGTCAAAGTGAGTTGAAATTAGTATTTTTTTTTTCAAGTAAGTTGAAGCTTATTTAAATGAATTGAAGCTAGTACATTTTTTTGAAGTTGGTTAAAATAGTGAGAATAAAATTTTAAAATAGGTGGATTGAAATTGATCAAAGCAGATTAAAATAGATTAAAATTGATTGAAGTAGGTTAAATTTGATATTTCTTTATTAACGTGGGTTAAAGTTAATTGAAGTGAATTAAAGTAGGTTGAAGTTGGTAATTAGAGAAGACCAACGAAAAGAGCAGACCCTAATACAATCACTTAAGAACTAATGTAATCGATCAACAATTGATTGCCAAACAAAACTTGAATATATTCCTGAACGTAAAGGACAAAATGACTCAATAAAAATAGAATATGTTTAGTTATAATATAAAACCTGAGAAAGGCAGTACACAATAATTACATTAAAAAGCAAATCAAACCAGCAGCCAATAACACAACCGCTGGCTGAAAAACTATCTCAACAGCTAACAAAACTAAACATACAAAATTGGTACACTTCAAACTGGACCAATCCTTCATAACAAAATTTGGTAGACTTCCTCTTACCAACATGACTCAAAAGACCCATGGGAGAGTATTCCCATTTTCAAGAAGCCTTCGCAGGAGGAAGAGGGCTTTCGATATTCGATGGCATCAGCACGTTAAATCCATCAGCAGCTGTGGAGATAATCATTCCTGGGATCTGAGCATGCCAGTGCAGCTCCTTCAAGTCCTTCTGGCCCTGAAACAGTCAGAAAGAAAGTTAGGGCAAAATTGAATACGATAAGGTTCACAGCGGCAATGAATTTCTCAGTGCGAACCTGATGGACGAACAAAAGCTGTGGAGGCAAATCCTTGGGGGTGTTCACTCTGTCTTCTGTTTGAGCTTTGAACTCTGCCTCCTCCTCTTCATCTCTTTCTAATGACAAGTCCCATATTCTAGACATCAAAGCTAAAAGCTGTCAGACACCAAAAGTGGGAAAGTGGCAACCCCGTACACTTCACGCAGGAGGTCCAGGGTTAAAGCCTTAACCTCCCTGTCCTGGTTCAGGGTTTGGGAGGCTCCTTCAAGTAGAGCACTGGGCCCGGGTGTGGGGTTGGACCAGTTACCTACAGCAGTAGTTGCTCCACTCAAGCAACCTGGCCTCACACCATCCCGAAAGGGGGGGGGAATAACACAAGTCATTGATTGATTCTTACGTGAGTTGATTGTCGGCTGAAGAGACTGCAAGGGTAGAAGCCTCATGTGGACTCCATTCAATAGAAGTGATGGGGTGTTTATGGTAAGTGAAATGCGCCACCACAGAATCTCCATCCTGGAAATGTAACGGTCAAGTACAAGATTCAGCAAAACATGACTCCATGTGCCCAATAAAAGCCAAAGAGCAGTACTATCTTTCTAAATCAGCCATAACAATGGAGTCGGTACTCGAAAACACATTTGTTCCACCTCGGTTAAAGAAGCACATGTGAGCCAAGAGAAGTAGCATCACAATTAATTCAATCGAAGACCTCTAAATTTTGTAGAAAATAAAGGCACTCATGTCATGAACAAGACCCACAGGTCAATGTATGAAGCTACACTACTCTATGAAAAAATAGTTAAGAAGGGGGGGGGGGGGGAGAGGGTTTGCTTTGAGATAATTATTCATCTATTGTCCAAGTCATGTCTGAAGAAGAATCTATCCAAGTGAAACTCGCAAATCAAACAAAGACAATGTATACCTTCAGCAATCTAAGATCGCGAATTGAAAATGACCCATCATCACTGCCTGATGCCAACATACAGCTAGCTAGCCTGACGTGAAGCAAACCTCATATTAATGGTTTACATTGTACATGTTAGAATGAAGCAAATAACATGCAGCAAATGGTAGAGAGATCAGAATTCAGAAGGCGAGCTAACCTATTCCAAGAGATAACATTAACATCTGCATCATGAGCCTTAAAGGATGTTGCAGGAGACTTTCCTAACCGAGTATCCCATATCGCAATGGTCTTGTCAACAGAGGCAGAAGCAAATACATTTGCTTCTGTAGGGCTCCACTATAATGCAAAAAGTCAAGGGGTAAGCAAATTACCATGTCAAAACAAATCCCTGGCTTCTATGTTAAGGATGACTCCGGTCTATCATAAGGACACTCACCTGCAGATCTTCCACGCTAGCAGAATGACCAGCAAATGGCTTATTATCGACATTCCATTTTGTACCAGACGCAGGTTCCCACAGAAAGATGGAATTTTTGCAGTCCCCTTCAAATAAGAATCATTGAATAGAACAACATAGAACACTTAATACTTCTTTTTTTAGAGGCATCACCATTAGGAAACCATCAAATTAACACAACGTAATGCTATCATCTTACCTGACACAAGTCTTCCAGGTACAAGGGGACTCCAATCTATAGCATAGCCTTCATCTTTGTGTTTGAACATACTCAATGGCGCCTGATTGAAAATGGAAGCTTCCCCTCGACTGGTATCATCCTCTGACTCCGCCAAATAATTGAGATGAGAACTGAAGTCCCAGACCTGCACAAAAGTTTTTCAAATTTTTCATGATAGCATAGAAAAAACTCAAATCTAACCGGGGGATGAGGAAGAGCACCATCTGACCACACTTAAACCAAGTCAGGCCACTGTAGCCCAACTGCAATTACTAATTGCGATGATGACAATTTTCGGAAGGGTGAGAAATGAGTTACGATATCCAATATTATGGATTTGGATAATAGCCAAATTTGATTTGTTCAATGCTGACCTGCACATAACCCATATCTCCCCAAGTCGCAACAATATGGGGACTCTGTGGCATGGATCGTATCCGATTGACACATCCTTGATGAGCTACCTTGCGCACCTGTGACATTCAAACAAATTCCACAACTATGTTGGATTTCTAGATAAAGCAATACAATAGTCTCATCTAATTAACATACACAGGCATGCGACTTGCCTGCAAAAGAGGGGTTCCTGATCCAAGCTCATCCTCATCACTATCTTCATCACTATCGCTATCACTATCCATGTCAGAGCCATCAGCAGACTTTTTAGGTAATAGCTCACGTCGTTTTCCAGAAATGTTCGATAGCTTAAATATCTCGATAGAATTTAAAGATGGCTTATCTGCCTGCATGATAAATAACAAAAATAAACATTCTTTTTTGTGGGGGGGGGGGGGGGAAACAAAAAGTAACTCTAATCTTATAACTCATATTAGCAGCAGAAACCTACAGGAAAGGATGCTGAATAAGCATCCTACAAAAAGGCAAATCACAACCCAAAAATCCACAAAATCAATTACATCAATCGAAGAGGAACAACAGCAAGCATCAATACTACAACAATAGTGCTAGGGAATAATTCATGTAGCCGAATATCAGTGGCCTTCAGCTATGTGATAAGCTTGCCGACAACTGTCACTTAAAATGGTTGGCACCATTTAACTGTCGGCTGGTAAGTATAAAGAAAATCAGTCACATTGCTGCTCCCATTTTGAATTGGGAATGTATGCTCATTACTGTAGCTGCATCTTCACAGAGCAAACAAAGCCAGGAAAACCACAAGCATTGACAGATCACCAAAAGCTGATGATGTGACAGACTTCAAACCATTGCCACCATCATTATCATAAATTCGAGATGATTCCCTCGTTTTTTTTAAACATATCCCAGCTATTATCATAATATCATCATATCTCCTCCCATTTGCATTGGCTGGCTGTATTTTGCACTGAGCCCTTTTAGTGTTTTGCATCTCAAAAATTCCAACTTCACCATAAAACTTTTTCCTAATTGGCAACTGCTTCCTAGCATGTGTGGCACCAAGCTATACAACATCAATTGGAAAGAGCTCCGTATTACAACCAGCATCCTATCAGTTGTCCCCCAAGCACCTTCTCCAAGCACGCTATAATCTACTTTTTCTAAGCCAATAGAGACAACGTCCAAATCCTTTTTTTTTTTGGAGTTTTCATTAGGGATCTTTTTAATAGCCCCATAAGACATTTTAGAAGGAATAGAACTTCTTGGCAAAAACCTAGTAATCTTAGCAGGCACAGTCCCTCAGCCTTCTTTCGATTACTTGAGATCACTAAATTCTACTATAATTCTTGAAATGTGGAAGTAAATATCTAATATTAAAATATAGCTTACAGTGGCTGGATAGTTCTTCCCAAACGTTACAGAGACTATACAGATCAGAAGCAACATAGAGTATCAAATGCAACGATATAGTTGGGATGGTTAAAGTTAAATGATTATCAAATTTAAAACAACATAGAGTTAATGCCAGGTTTGATAACTAACAGATAAACAACTGAGAGAGCTGACCTGAGTCCCTGATACAACATAGACAGTATGAGGAAACTCTGAACGAACCAATCCTAGAGAATCACGAACAATATCGAAACTGCAAAATTATTTACCAAAGAACAAATAAAGGCTCAGTAACTTCAAGCATCCATGTCAAAGGTATGCATCCTAACACATCATTACGACTCCAAGTATGATAAAATGGCATATTCATTTAACATAATTCATTAATACGAAGAGAAATAGTTCTAGCTACATTTGAATAGAATTCCCTACTGAGGTTATAAATAAATGTAAGCAACAAAAAGCCTCCTTCACTCATCACCTCCTTCTCCAAATGATCATTTTGATTACCACTTTACTTAATGCCTCACCAATAGTGACTCCATGTTTTCACAATATGCCAACTAAATTAAGCATACTTGATACTTCTCCGTCTAACAATCACAAAAGAGTATAATCCGTTAATAAGCTGCCTGCTACCAAGTAGGGTAAAAAGACACAAACTTTTGACAACTCTGATCATCTCAAACGCAAGGTGAGATATCAATTAAACGCCCAAAAACTGCAATAACCCAGAAAAACAATTGGCATTGGAAAAAGACAAAAACCTCAAACATGGCCAGCCGACATGGAAGGCATGGAGAGAATTGTAAGCAGAAGGGTCACACTGAAGCTCTTCTCCTTCTTCCATCTTGTCAACCCCAGGTTGCCATACTCTTGCAGCCACCGATGGCGCCGCCGATGAGGAAGAACCCTCACCATTCTTTGAACCCTGAAACGCAAAAGCAATTACAAAGCCACCATCAATGAAGACCGTTTTTATGATTTACGATTAATTCCCACAAGAAGGTGAGGGAAAAATCGCACCTTGTTCTTCTTTCTCTTGGCTTTTTTGGGATTTTTTACGCTTCGCACCATTTTTACGCCAAAAGTGTAGGGTTCCGGTGTGATCTGCAAACCCAAGTGGGGTTTTTAGGGTTTAAACGATGCGGCCCTTACGGGCAAAACCCACAGACAGAGAGATAGAGAGAGAGAGAGAAGGAGAGAGAGGCACCGTCACGTCCATCACCAGAGCCGGGAGCTACCATAGGCTGCGGAAACTTCAGAGCCCAAAATCAATGCGTGGGAAATACCTTTGGGCTTCACAAGGGTTTGGAAAGCCCAAGAATGTGTGTGGTCCTTTTTGATCAAAAAATGTTTGTAGTCTTAGACAGCCTAAAAGGCTGGTCGAATTTTACAGATATCAGAAGATTTTTGTCTTTTTTTTTCCCCCTTTCCTTTAGGTTTTCAGGTATCTAAATGAGGATATAGCCAATTAGCCATAAATTGTAAGTTGTTTTTTTTTTCTGAATTTTAAATTTAAACACATACTAACACAATTTGGTTAAGACGGTTTGACACTTATTTACTTTAAGCAAGGTCTCCGGTTTGAAACCTGTAAATAGAAAAAAAAAATGTGATAGAAGAGTTTTACCCATTTATGAGCCAATGTAAAGATTCTAGTAAAATAGAGGCTCAAAGACAAAAAGAAAAAAGTCCAAACAGAAAAGTTTTCATTTTTTGTTAACCTGGATTCGATTTTAACCTAAACTTAAATTCATTGAATGTGTCCTACACTCCCACTAAATCCTTTGATTATTTCCTTTCAATTTTTGGCAGTCCTAAAAGAAGGTTTTAACTCACCTCTTTGGCTTGGCTTGAAGCTCATTGAGCCTCATTGGCTCAAACTCTAATGATTTTGGCAAGTGAAAGTTATCCCAAATATGTTCCTCCCATTGAGCGTTCAATCAGTTGAATGTCAACTCATTTACATTGAGCATGGGCATTGGTCACTTGGATGATCATAAACTCGCTTTGAAATGAGCTTGGTGACCTTTTCTAATGTGTCACGAATATAGACCAACTTTGTAATTGAACGGCTTGGGTAGTGAGCTTGATTTTAGTGATGATGTGTGTTTTCTACTTGGTGAAGAATTCAATGCGTCACAAATATAGACCAACTTACAATTATGTGAATGGAAAAAATCTATAATATGACAATTTTACGTTTTCCTAGGCTAATAAACTAACAGTAACTCGACTTCGAAAACAAAAGCCCACAGACCAAAAATAATAATAATAATGAAAAGACCAACATGCAACCATATAGGCTTTGGCAACCTATTTGCTACACTGTTTAATATTGGATCATCATCCAATTGAATTCATATCCATTTGCAAGCCTAATTCTACAACTATTAGGCCAGCAATGATCAATGCTGCTTCAGAACTGTAGGCAAGGCATGAACATTTGCACATATCTTTCAGTGAGTCAGGAATTCCTTCTGTAGTAAACAAACTCTTAAAAGGTATCCGGCAAAATGATCAGTGCTGCTTCAGCAGTGTAGTATGCTGCAAAATGATTATGCCTGAAGCAGTTTTACACGTAATTGCACTGGAAGAAAGATATAGGTTTCATAAGACAATTCCTCCCCGGGTTTGACAGCAACTGATCAACTATGAGCCGCATTGTCTGCAGTTACAGGAGAGATTAAAGCACCGATTAAAGGGATGAAAACAAGTTATATGTGCAATAATTGGACGAAAATCTCTAATGAGCGATTCTGTAAAGAAAATTTTTACGTAGAAGTAGAACTTATACCTTCATCTTCTCTGTCTATTCAGGAATACAAGAATGCCAAATCCTACCATGATTGCAATTTTCACTGCCTGCAAGATACAAGTGAAGAAGTATTATACATATCTCCTCGACTGATTTCTGCAACCAGCCTATTGAAAGGGCTGTGAAAAGCAGACCTGCCCAATTGGTCTTCTAGAATTTCCATTGTTTGAGCTGCTGCTACCAGAATCCAAACTTTTTTGTTGACCACAAGTTTTCTCATTTATGTTCGGAGCAAGATCACTATCTGTAAGCTGCAAATCATTCAAGCACGATGAGACCAACCATTGCAGCACCAATGTTCACCTACAAACAGCAATTTTTGTTGCAGAAGCTCACTTGTTCAATGCAGTATTTTTGATGATACTAGACCGGAAATACCGTCATGTAAAAGATTACTCAGCCTCTACTACCTGCAATCAAGCCCAATCTATGCCCAAAATAAGGCAGCCTGATTTGACTTTGACTTAGAAATGAGCTCAGCAGAACCAAGCAGCTAAAAAATTGCCTAGTCATTATTGGTTGCATTTTCTAGACACGATTATTGCATAAAATAAGAGGGCGGATATGACTGGAACACAATCCGACCCAAATGATCCATCAACCTGTTGAGCGTGTCCCTAAGTCAAGCTGACTTGTACGGAGCCAAAAAGCTGGTTGGTTAGGTCTAGATGTATTAAGCTGTCTCTCCAAAATTTTCAGCCTTCATAATTACAACCTAATGAGTGATAGAGAGATTCCGGATGAGGATAAGCATGCAAGTTCTGCTCTCCATGCTGATACGAAATTGGAAAACTGAAATCCTATGATGTTCTCAGTAATCCATGCATGATTAAGTTGCTAAGAAATTAGGTATTCTTATGAGGAAAATTGTAAGCAAAAGATTAACACAAGTTTTTCTGGATTCAGCCCATGCAACTGATCTTTCCTTGATTGGTTCCCAAACTGCAATTGGAAAGCGAACCTTCAAGAAGGTGTGTGAATAGCTTATCATCACTTGGTATACAAGAGCATATCATTTCATTTAAAAAAATCCATTCATGAAACCTATTAGAGGCATAACTTACGTTCCAATAAGTCATATTGGATTTCACTTTATGCTGCAGCGATTTCCAGTGTTTGCTTCTCCAGTTTTTCTTGATGACAAAAGGCTCACAACAGAGAGATCTTTGCAGTTCTGTAGATATATCAGGAGAAGACTGATTTCCACTTGGAAATGCTTGAACGAGCCCACCCCAAGAAAGTCTACTACTTTCAGCAGCAGATAATAGATGCAACTTTTTGGGAGAATTCTCCTCCTCTTTTTGCTCCTCTCTTGTAGGCTGAATTTTGGGTATATCCTTTGTGGTTGACATGTAATCAAAATTTAGGAGTTTCAAGTCCTTTTTGTCCTCTTTTACCTCTTCTCCAATAGGTTGCATTTTGGGTAAATCCTTCTTGATTGACATGTAATCAATGTTTTGGAGTTTGTCCCTTTTCTCCTCCTGTTGTTCTTCTCCAGCAGGTTGCACTATGGGTATATCCTTCTTGCTTGACAAGTAACCAATTTTTTGGGATTTCAAGTCCTTTTTCTCCTCTTTTTGCTCTTCTTCAGTAGGTTGCATTTTTGGCATATCCTTTTTCTCCAGTTTTTGCTCTTCTCTACTAGTTTGCATTTTGGGCATATCCTTCTTGCTTGAAATGTAATCGATGTTTTGCAGCTTCAAGTCCTTCTCCTCCTTTCGCTCTTCTTTAGAAAGCTGCATTTCGAGTGCACCCTTTTTGCTTGGCATGTAATTGATATGTTGGACTTTCGGATCCAAGCCCTTTTTCTCGTCTTTTTTCTCTTCTCTGATAGGTTCTATTTTGGTTATATCCATCTTGCCTGACATGCAATTGACATTTTGGAGTTCCAAGTGCTGTTTCTCCTCGTGTTGCCCTTTTGTAGTAGGTTGCATTTTGGGTATATCGTTCTTGCTTGACATATCATCGATGCTTTGGACTTCCAAGTCCCCCTTTTGCTCTTCCCTAGGAGGTTGCACTTTGGGCCTATCCTTCTCGCTTGACACATCATCAATATTTTGGGGTTTCAAGTCCTTAGGCTGCTCAGGCTTCTCAACTAATTGTTCTTCATAATTAGAAGGTCCATAATCTTGGTTTTCTCCTGGTTCTTTCTCTGTACCTTCTGACATAGGAGCTGGTTTAGCATTCGCCCCAATAGTCCTCTTCACACTTGGCACTCTCACAGGAGCTTCCAACATAGCAGTAGTGCTTATACGAGGAACCGATCTTGTTTTAGAAATACCAGGTGACACTTCCTGATAATGAAAAATATTTTCTTTGGCACATCATCCTTGAGGGTACGTATGCAGTAATGGCGAACCCCCTCCATCCCATTTTATATGACACTATCACATTTGTGCAAACATTTAGGATTTCTTTTAAAGTCTGTCATTCCCCAGACCCCGCGAAAGCGGGACCCATACTGGGAGTTGTTGTTGTTGTTTAAAGTCTGTCATTAAGTTAAAGTAAAAGTTCTCTCATTTTCCTTTAATAATTATACAGACATGTTACACTGCAGGCTATCATATTTGAAGCATCTGATTTCTTGATAGTCCTTCAAATTTTGTTAAATAAACTGGGACATCCAAAATCTGGGAAACATATCATCACATAAAATGGGATGGAGCGAGTACAGACATGCATGTGAGAAGCCAGAACAGATACCTTCACAGGGTTAGTCTCAAAGGCAAGAACCATTTTCCTTACATTGCTGGGCGTTTTGTCCAATGGACTCTGGTTCTCTTGATCTTGAGGTTCAATTACTTTCTTGATGGGTCGATCAACCAGAAGCTCATCTAATGCTCCAGCTGATTTCGAGGTGGGGAATGCCTGTTTGCAGTGAAGACAGTTGATATACATTTTTGAGTGGTTATAGTTGGTACATATTTTTGTGTGAGTAAGAAAGCCATGTTGAAATTTGAATGAAACTTAACCAGAGTAGTTTCTCTCTTCTGACTAGGATGATCCTTACTGAGAGCATTCGCAGATCCCACGGATATTTTGCTAATTTGGTTATCTGCAGGGTTCGCATATTGCTTCTCAGCTCGATCAGCACTCTTCAGTGTATCTTGAGAAGATGCACAGCTGGAGTAAATTACGGTTCACAATGCAAAAACAAAAATCTGTTAAAAATTCAAAACTGTCTGTTAAAAATTTCAACCTTATTTTACTCCAAAGTTTAGGAGCCCAGAATTTTTGCTAATTCAAAACTGCAGAACAAAATGATGCAGACCTACCACCAGAAGCATTTGCTAGATCTGCGCTACTGTGACGCCTTCTGAGAATATCCTCTTGCTTCTTACGGGTTGCATATTCTCTCTGCAAGTAAATGAAACACAGATTATCTCAAAGCATAAAAAACGACATGTTCGTTGCATTCAACATTTGCTGTTTATTATTGTACATGTGAAATATGATCAAATCCCATCACACAATGAATAATTTCTTTCTCAGATATTACCATGCCACGGATCCTCTTCAGCTCATCTTCAGTTAGGACAAATTGCAGTCTCATACGTACATGTCCGCCTCCTTTAAGAGAAAATAGATCATCCCATATGCCCTTTTCGACAATTGACCTAGTCTCAACAGCTGCAAAAGCAACTTCAATCCCATCAATGGCCTTCAAGGGCAGCACATTTAGATGTTTCACACATAAGCTCAGACATAAGCAGCATATAATTTACAGACCTGTATGTGCTATCTCAGTCCCTTCAGAATCACATATTGACACATTCAGATTGTCACGAAACGATGCTAATGGGCTAAAAGATCAAAACAGATAAATTTCACCATTATCAGGGTTAAGCACATAGCAGAATAAACATGATCAGCATTAAGAGAAAGTCCAGCAACGTTACAACGAAAAATCTCCCCTGTCTTGCGCTTCGTATGCCTGCTTTCCCATTGTAACTGTACTACCCAACTTCAGTAAGTTCCAGCATACAAATGTAAATGTCATGAAGATCTTCAAACAGAAAAGGTTTGTTTCCTACCTTTAATGCCTATTGACGAAGATTGCATCGATGGAATTTCCACCAATTCTAATACTGATAAAACAGATAAGTAGTTATAAAATCGCACCAGTAGTTATAAATCCACACTCTTCATCACATAGAAGCTAAGGAGACACAAACAAATTTATCCATACAACAATTAGCAACATTACTTACTTGAAACCTGGATTGTTCCCGGCATTGAAGAAGGATTTTAGTAAGAAGCAAGAGAAGAGAGTTGATTATTAACTGTTCTAAATTAGATTCATGCCCAAAATAGAAAATTAAATGCAGCTTTTATGGTGGATGCGATAGAATTTTCCTGAAATTTTGAAAGGAATAAGATAGGATGGTTAACTTGGGATTGAATGTGGATGGACCTCAGAGATGCTGGCATCTAAGATGGGGCCCAAGGTAGCATCAAAATTGAATTAGTGACCTCAAATACCTGCAATTAGACCTGGCAAAACTAACCCGAAATTCGAACCGAACGATCCGGACCTATGCCCGATCCGACATCCGAAATAGGCCCACCTGAACCCAAATTGACCCGAACCGAACCATACCCTACCTGAACTTTTCTACAAAGTTGCTTATTTTTACATGTCAAGCATAGTGGACCAAAAATCGATTGATCGGAAGTTGACTGAAACCGAAATTCATCCAACTCAAACCAAACCGATCCGATCCGAAATGTCACTTAACCCAAAACATGACCTGACCCAAACTTAATCTGACTTATACCCAAACTAAATGACCCATTGCTAGGTCTATCCGCGATGCCAAAATAATGTATTTGTCTCTTTTGGCCCATCTCTCTCTTAAGGATTTTCAGCTCAGCAAGTGTTAGGAAATTAATTGAAAGGGAAAAAAGGGTACTTTTCAGCAATACAAAAGAATTAACAAGCAATGGACTGGAGACCATAAGCCGGTGCAATTCGCCCTTCCACATTAAGACTAATTCATAGGTGAATTGATACCTGTCCTTGTTTGTCTGACGAGTTTTGACATATAATGGAGAGTAACATCAATTTTAATTAAAAAGTTCAAATGTCGTAATATTTCGATTCGATGTTATCATAGGCATCAACCTTTTTTAGAATTGACCTCTCTGTTTTTCACTGAAAGGGGTAAAGTTGTATATATTTATATGTCCTAGAACCTGTTCATCTAAGTGGGATCCACAATAAAAGTGGTGTTGTTGCTATTGTATCACAGGCATCTTAGAATCTGGAAGAAGACCAGATGCCTGTGTTCTTGGTTTGTAAGACCGACCTGTCAAAGGAACCGGTTTGTTTAAAAATCACAGTACAAAAGGGAATAGCATTTGACAACGGCAATCGATCTTTCCGTGTGTTTCTCACTCTACTGGCTCAAGTGCATTTGCAACGGGGACGGGGTTATGGAGTGTTGAACACACCACTGCTCCGTCCTTTCTTGTGTGACGATAGAAAAGCCACAAAAAAAAAAAAGAGAGGCAATTCTGGTCAAAGTCAACTCAAAAACTAAATTCAATTTAAATATTGATATGAGAAAAGCATGTAGCTGTACTTGATAGTTGTACAACATTGAAAAATGGCAAGGGTGAGAAATAAAGGTAGAAGAGCTTATAATTGTAACAATAGGTGGTACGATAGCGTATCTCGTGGTATGAATGTACAATAAATTAAAAGATGATTTTAGAGATGAAACAAACCCTAAATGTAATTGAATTTTTTTCTTTGTTTGTTTGTGAGTATAGCAAGCCTGATGAGTCAAGCTTCTATAAACTCGATTAAGCTTATTTATACATTGTACTTGAGCCTCTAGCCTACTAGACCTCTCTTGAGTTGAGCTCCTTAGGTTCCCATTAGGCGACATTATAAGTTACACGTCACTTCTGGCGGAGAGACACACATTAAACTTTTAGATACTAGAACACAGGACCATATAAAACTCTGGCTCATGTTGCCAAAAATAGCAAGTGATATTTGAAGGACAGTCAGTCTATTGGAATCTATGACTATTGGACCACTGAATCGAGCACCCAAAAAACTGGCTCGCATCATGGATTTTCAGCAAAATTGTACAACTTTGAGCATGTCAAACGTATGTAACTAATGGTTAATGCATCTTAAAGTGGCTAAAAAGGAGGGACTGAATCCGAACGTATGAACCGCTTCAGGATAGACTTTTCTTCATCAATTCGCTTCTTTTCTGCTTTATTCATGGGTTTGACGTTTCTCTTCTCTTCCAGTATCCACTCAAAAAGCTCACGCTGCTGGTCCTCAGGGATGGGTTCACGCTCCTTGACAAGCTTTGCGATTGGGGTGGATGGCATAAATTCTCGTTCTTCCAGTAAATCTTCATTAGGCCCAGCTGTACTAGGGGGAGGCGGGTCCTTTTTTATTGGTGGTGGTTCACTTTTCATACTTGCACTTTTCGTCTTTGCTTTCGCAAACATATAAGCTGCAATATTGATACCTTGGGTCAGGGAAGAGGTGAATATGTTAACAGCTTCAGAAAGGCAACCAGACTTGCCCCCCCCCCCCCCCCCGGCCCCCTCCAAGAAAAGAGGGGAAAATAATGATATCGCTAACACAATCGTCCGCTTCCCAACACCAGCAAGTACCAGGGAAGATGCAGCCATAGGGGAGGGTCTAATGTAAACATCAGAACAGATGGCCGCCAAGCAAGAATATAATTCTGCCAGGAATAATTGGCAGAGCAATTCAAATATTCACTAGTAGTTTACAAGTTTATGTAAGCAGTCAACTAAACAAATAAACCAGTATGATGGCAGTATCAGCAAACACCATGATCAAGCAATTCATTCAGTAGCAAAGCTTTAGGTGGACCATGAGGCATAGCAGTGCCCCCAAAACCCTGCAGGCAGAACCTATCGCCTAAAATTAAGTAGTTTTTTTTTTGGGCTGCACAAACCCAAATTACAAATCCATTTACAGCCCCTACTTAAGCGCAAAAATCCATTTATACCTCCTCCCAAACGCCGCCAATGCTAGGGCCTGCTATTCATTAAACTTGAGAAAGGACCAATCCTGCTTCAGGCATGCAAGGTCTTCCAGTAGGACGTTTCATCAGTCCACAGCCAAGACTTGGCAAAATACATAATAATAGCACAAAAATAAAGGTCTGGAAAAGTTAGTGACATGCACACGCCAAGAACGTTAACTGCTTTGATAATCACCCAAGTACCTTCAGCAAATGTCCTCCAGAACAATTTTGAAAAAGGATCACCATTTTAAAAGGAATGTGACAAGTAAAGTAGTGGTGACTGTATATACCATAAAAAAGATAAAGTATGATGGAAAGAATGACGAAAAAAGGGGGAAAAAGGATTCATTATTAGTCATGTGACGGCTTAGATTTGACCCAAGCAGGATAACAAATACCATTGCTCTCTTGCCAAGTTTAACACTTGCATCACTGAGATTTCAGACTCTTAAATGCAAAATTACTTCAGCCCTTAAACAGTTACGAAATTATAAAAGCAAACAAGGGAGTGATGTAAAATAGAAGTGTCAACCATAGAATATCTGAGCTAGAATAGTATACTCAAAGATAAACAGTTGCACTGGTCCATCAGCACAGCTTAACCAAGGGGGTCTAACAACAAAGTTGCATATTTAGCAAAGGCAGCAGCCAATGGACATATTTCTTCAGAAAAATGTTTTTAGGAGTAATCATTAACGGCAAATAAGTTCCAACGAAAACATCAATGACAGGAGAAAACAATCTTGGTTTTTAACTTATCCAACATTTTATTATAGGCCCTGTAACACTATAAAACGAAACAGCTGAACATGGATGTTAAATTGGTAGTGGATTGACAGGAAGTCATGCTATACCAAAGCAAACTCCTTAAACCCTGCAGGCCGCAACCTAGGAGCATAAGGCTACCAACCAGTTCACAGGGCTAATAGAATTACAATGAAATCTTGAGAACTCTTACTGCAAAAGTTCTCCTGGTTACAGATTCCATATTGGGAATAGCAAAAGTCAGGTCGTTAACCTCTGACATTCAGGAATCAACATGTTTACTGTTGTGCATAAATCTAGCTAGATATACAAAAACTACCACAAAAAATGCACACAGATATACTGCCTAATGAAGACGAGGATGCAGGTTGTTCCTTGCTAGAATTCATAACAGTCTGAATAACCTTTGCCCAACACCACAACATATACCAAAGAACTCTCTGAATTTTTTCTTTCTAAGAGGAATATGATCCACTAGTTTACTTTAGTTTAGCCTTAAAGCAAAAACAAAACAAAAAAAATAAATAAAATGAAAAAGGTCAGGATCTCAAAAGATAAGCAAAGACCACCCAAGAATCGAGACGCTTGATATGACATGCTAATTGTGAACCCAGATCTCAAAATAGAAGCAAGCAATTCCACCCAAGAATAGAGATGTGCTTGATCTCGAGTCCTAATTGCTTGAAATCAAGACTCAGAGCATGCCTTGGTGATCTAAGTAATACTCACATTAATTTTGCTTACATCCATGTGACTCAATTAAAGCAACGTTTTATTCCGCAAAATCCCTTGAGAGAAGTAAAGTGCAAAGCTCATCCACACATTTCCGTTCTTCCTTCCAATCAAATCAAGCAAATCTACTGCGTAAGCAAACAAGTAATACGCAACTGGTTCAAATCATAAACCCCACCAAGCATCAACCACAACCAGCATATTCTAATACAGTGGAGACAATGCACACTGAATCAGCAATAATCGAACAAAAAAACACCAGAAATATCTAGAAGCCCGCGGCAAAAAGAAGCAAGAGCACAAGTAGGTTAAACCCTAATCAGCATTCGCCACATACAACACTCACAATACAACGGAGACAATGCACGAGGAATAGCCAGCCAATAGAGTGCGGAAGAAACAAGAAATCGAAGAACAGAGAACAATCAATCAATCGTTTCTTCAAGAACGAAGACGTGAAATACTCAAGCGAGAACTGCTATAAGTAGAATGAGATACAGAGAGAGAAGGAGAATGAACCTCCAAGACCAAGATTAGCGATCATAAAGACTCTCCAAGCAAGTTTGTACCGCTGAAGTAGAGATTCATTTGGAATTTCAGGCCGAGAAGAAGGCGGCGGCGGTCGCCGAGAAGACGGTGGTTGAGAAGCATTCATCGGCGGGAGCTGCGACTCTCTCTCTTTCCACACCTCTCGTGAATTGTGACAATATTTGAGCAAATTTCCCAGCTTTTTCTGCTTCTCTCTGTGAGCTTCGATCAGAAATTACAAAATTTCATCATAACTGCTAAGAGGCTAACCTATTTTGATGTTTTACATTTGTTGTCAAAAGAATATATCAATAACTAATTTATATCTCATAGGATTTCCATTGATGAATAACTAGTATAAATCCGTGCTATGCACGGCGCATGATGAAACAGATATTTAAAAAATGTGTATCATTGAAAGAATTAAAAAATTTATCAATAAGTAGTTAGTGGAAAAAATAAAAAGTTGTGAACTTCATAAATAGCAACTGAGATAAATAAAGTCAAACAAAAAAATAATTGAATCATGTAGGATAATTTAAAGACATAGAATTAGTGGTTTATATTTAGGGATGAGAGTTTTACCCAAACCCGAAAAATTCGAAACGAACCCTCTTTATTTATGGTGAGTTCGGGTACAAAAAATGGAGGAAAAATAGGTATGGGACGGGTTTGCCAAAAACGGGTATAGGTATGGGTACAGATCGGGTACAGGAATGTCATACCCAACCCCGCCCCATATCCAAACCCGATTTTTTTCAAAAAAAATTCTGGGACTGAAGCGAGTAGGCTGTAATGAAAAAAATGCCAAAATCTATACCTAAATACATATTGTGCTCTTAGATTCATCTGACAACTACTTTACTCTTATGCACCCACAAATTTGATATTTTGTAGGGATACAATGTATTTCAATTATGAGTACTATTTTTTAAACTTAATAAACCCGACATGTATTATTTTAATTTTGAGTATTTAGGCAGAAATTTAATAAGGGGGAAATCCATGTGAAAAAGTATTTTTCATTTAGTTTTAAACCTCTAAAAATTAAACTTAATGAATCCGATAGGTGTCAGTTTTTACAATGTATATGTACCAAAATAAAACCTGAATAACTCGAAAAACCCGATGGATATGGGTAGAGTATGAAATTTTAAAACCCGATGGGTATGGGGTGTGGGTATGGGGATGGTTTTAGAAAATGAGTATGGGTGCGAGTACGGCTCCACTCGCCCTGAACCCGCCCCATGCCCATCTCTATCTGTATTTAATAGATGGCTACCCCGTAGATAATAGGATTATTATATATTCTTTACGATTTTAAAAAAAAAAGTAATAATAAGACATGATTTATTTGCGGAATGTACCTTTTTTTAATAGACATAATCCAAGGCTTTGATTTAATAGGTGATTAACTTTTACGGTTGAGATTACACCAAATAAATCACTCATGTTGTAGCATTTTAGGTTTTTTCAAAAATTATAATTTTTATTAAATGTTTGAGATTTGTTCAAGATAATAGGATTATCATATAGCCTTTTTCGCATATAAGTGACATTATCAGGAATTTTTTTAAAAATAAAAATTATAAATGGGTATTTTACTTGAATAATGTAGTTTTTTTAACTTTAAAATCTACAATTTAGATTTAATGAATAAATATAGTTGCCTATTTTTTTCCCTAGATAATTTTTTTGATTTGAATTTTTTTTCTGAATAATTGAATCGTCATTTATCTTTTATAATGTACATCCAAAATCATGGGGGATTTTTCTTAAAAAAATAAATGGATATCTTAGCTTTAAAATCAACAACTTAGATCTATTGCATAAATAATTTTTATCGTTAAGATTACACTAAATCATGCAAATCACTCTTGTTGCAGCATTCTAGGGTTTTCCAAAGGTTACAAATTTTTTAACTACTCGATATTTTTTTAGATAATAGGATTATCATATATCCTTTATCACATAACCAAAATTATGATGGATGGTTCTAACAATAAAAATTATAAATCTAATGCATAAATAATTTTTAACTGCATAAATAATTTTTATGGTTAAGATTATAGTAACTCCACAAGTCACACTCATTGCAACATTCTAGGGTATTCCAAAGATTATCATATTTTCTAATTGTTGAGCATTTTTTTAGATATTAGAATTATCATATATCCTTTATCGCATATAATCAAAATTATGAAGGATTTTTTAAAAAATAAAAATTATAAATTAGTATTTTGCTTGGATAAGGTATTTTTTAACTTAAAAATCTACAATTTAGATTTAATAAATAAATATAACTACCTATTTTTACCCTAGATAATTTCTTTTGATAGATTTTTTTGCCTAGATAATTGCATTATCATCTAGCTCTTATCATGTATATTTTTCAATCATGGAGGATTTTTTTAATGAAAACAAAAGGACATCTCAGCTTTGAAATCGACAACTTAGATCTAATACATAAATAAATACTTTATGGTTGAGATTATAGTAAATCTCGCAAATTGCACTCGTTGTAGCATTCTAGGATTTTCTAAATATTATCACATTTTTTAACTGCTTGAGATTTTTTTGAGATAATAGAATTATCATATATCCTTTATCACATATAACTGAAATTATGAGGGATTTTTTTAAAAATAAAACTATAAATTGGTATTTTAATTGAATCAGGTATTTTTTTAATGTTAAAATCTATGGTTTAGATTTAATGAATAAATATAACTACCTGGTGTTTTTCCCAAGATTTTTTTAATAGAATTTTTTTCTTGATAATTGGATTATCATCTATCTTTGATCATGTATATCCGAAATCATAGGAATTTTTTTAAATAAAAACAAAGAGATATCTTACCTTTAAAATCAACAATTTAGAACTAATGCATCAATAATTTTTATGGTTAGGATTACACTAAATCCCACAAATCACTTTCGTTGTAGCATTCTAGAGTTTTCTAAAGATTACCATGTTATTGTATCTACTTGATATTTTTTTAGATATAGGATTATAATATATCCTTTATCACATAACCAAAATTATGAAGAATTTTTTTAAAAAATAAAAATTATAAATGAGTATTTTACTTGGATAAAGTAGTTCTTTTTAACTTTAAATTCGCAGTTTAGATTTACTTAATAAATATAACAGCCTAGTTTTTTTCCTAGATAATTTTTGTTGATAGAATTTTTTTTCCCTAGATAATTAAATTTTCATCTATCTTTTATTATGTATATCCGAAATCATGGGGGATTTTTTTAAATAAAAAAAATAGATATCTTAACTTTAAAATCGACGGCTTAAATCTAATGCATAAATATTTTTATCGTCGAGATCGGACTTATAATATTATAAATTATATAGATATAGATATAGATATAGACATAGATATAGATATAGATTATATTATAGATATTATGAATATAGATAGATTATAGATAGATAGATTTATTAAATTGATTTGATTTTTTATAATCCAATGGTAATTATTAAAAATAATCTCAATCTAACGATTTAAAAACTCTAATTTTTGAGAATTTAGATAAACAATAAGACCCACAAGATTGCTATTATATAGAGAGATAGATTATAGATATTATGGATATAGTTAGATTATAGATAGATAGATTTTTTAAAATTAATTTGATTTTTGTATAAATTCCAACAGTAATTATAAAAAACAATCTCAATCTAACGGTCGAAAAACTCTAATTTTTGAGAATTTCAACGGTTGAAAAATTCAAGTTAATGAGAATTAAGGAAATGGTAGTTATTGAAACTTTGCTATTATGTATTATATAGATTGCATATCGTACCTGTATTGTTTATCTTTGTTAAAATAATTATTATTATCAGTATGTAATTTTTATAAACCATTCACATATTATATTAAACCGAGAATCTAGTTCCATTTTGTTGTAAAATTGATTATTAGAAAAAAATCTAATTCAACAATTACTTATTTCTCCTTTTGTGCTCACTAATTTTTCTTTGACACCATTCATGAAAATATATATTGGCTTCAACCAGCTAGCATTTACACCTACAAAATCAAACTCAAGGTAGTCTTGTAAATGGTGGAACATTGAAAGAATCGATCATGCGTGGTTCATAAGTCGATAGTGGAACTAGGTCGCGGCTACATGAAGGATTCTGATCTACAACACAAGCTGTTTTGTGCTTTCTCTTGATCTTTAATCAAAAATTTGGACTGCTATAGTAAATTTGAGTTTTTTCGATTGTATAGATTTGGTTCACAGTAAGAAATCCCATTAAAGAATTTCACTGATTGGGTTGTTTTGACCGATTAAATCAAATTCAAGGTGGTCTTGAAAATGAAGGTGGATAAAATGAGGTTAGAGAAGTGGTGGAGGCTATGAGTATGACTAGATTTCATTGAGTGGCATCTTAGGATTTGTGCATGTGGGTACCAATGGTATTTATTGTTAGCATAATAATTTGGGAATGGTTAACCACTGCCCTCAGGACAGTGGTTAAGAATAACAATGTTGAAGTTTCCGCTATTTTCAAAGTTCAGTAATTTAATTCAATTAAAGCATGCTTTCCATTTTACCAAATTACCCTTAGATTAAACTTGGTTAAGGGCCTGTACTTTTCGTAGGTAAAATAGTAAAGTAGGTTAAGGTAGATTGAAGTAGGTTGAAGTGAGTTGAATTTTTTTATGTGAAAAACTGAACTTGATTAAAATAGTAGAAGTGGATTGAAGTAGGTTGAAGTAAGTTGAAGTGAGTTAAAATTGATATTTCAAACTTGACCCACGAAAATAACAGGGCCTAAGCACCACCCATTAGCCCTGTCTTTCGCTTAATCTAGTTTTCTCTTTCCTCCAAAATCTGTAAATTCACGTTGGCCACACACTCACCAACAGCCATAACAGCATTCCGCTATCTTCTTTCGTCCCCCTTGGCGGCAGCATCAACTTTGTGTTCTCGGCACCGACATCTATTATGGATTGGACCAATTGTAAGGTATGAGACTTGTCTAACATCGGATGTATGGGCAACTGATGAGGGATTTATAGACCAAATGAGCCCTCTCACTTAATGGGCTAGTCTTTTGGGATGAGTTCTCCTATTTGATCTGTAATCATTGGTATTAGAGCCAACTCGGAGTGCTGGATTGGGAGAGCCAGCTGTGACCAACGAGAACTCGGAGTGGTAGCCTGGGAAAGCCATTTGTGACCAACGAGGACGTTGGCCATTAAGAGGGGTTGAATGTTATGGATTTGGATCAATTGCAAGGTATGAGACTTGTCCCACATTGATTGTATGGGTAACTGATGTGAGGTTTGTAGACCAAATAGACTCTCTCATCTAATAAGCTAGTCTTTTAGGACGAGTTCTTTTATTTGATCTATAACAACATCGTCCGTCCTCCCTCGTCACTTGTCGTTATCGCTGCCATTAAATTTGGTGAAAACGAACCATGGAATCCTCAAGCTTCAACTATATTTCTTATTAGATCTCAATTTAGGGTTTAGGGTTCACCCATATTCGCCAGCGAAACCGGCCATCCTTAGGGTCTCGTTTGGATTGCTGGTGAGGATGCCAGAAAAAGAAAATCTCGTTTGACATCCGAAAACTCTCGTTTGGTTTTTGTTGTCTTCCCATTGGGGCAGTGGTACGGTGGTGGCTAGGTTCGATCTGGGCCTCAATCGCTACGGTCTCATGGCGGCTTAGGGGATGAGGGAGATGCCAAGAAGATATAAAAAGGGGAAATTTATTAGGATAGAGAAAAATTGAAACGGATAATGAAATAAGGGATGAAGGTTAATTTACGAATGTTGAAAATCTTGCTTTAAATGTATTAATTGCACCACCTCGAAACAGATATAATTAATAGAAATAAATATTTCTTAGCCATTGCCCTAAGGGCAGTGGTTCACAAATCCCTAATAATTTATCCAATTTTATTGGAGAGGTTTCCAGATAATTATATTATAGAAGTATTTGGTAACAGCAGCTGTTTGAAAAAAAATAGCTGTTTGGGAGGATTTTAGTTGTTTTGACTAAGTCAAGCAGCTAATGAATGTTTGGTAAAGAACTGTTTGTAATAGCTGTTCGTCTCCAAAAAAATCTTTTTGAAAAAACTATTCCCATTTGCCTTTTGAGAATAGCTTTTTGTGAAAATTACATAAATGTTCATAAGTTTGAAAAAATTACAGACATCTTATTAAAAATTAATTCATAAATAAGGACATAAATGAAAATTTACCAATATATTTTTTAGAAACAACTAGTTTTTGCCAAACACTTTTTATAAAAACAGCTAATTCAAACAACTAATATAAATAGCTAATTCAAACAGTTAACAACAAACATGTAACAGCTAACAGCTAACAGGTGTTTCCCAAACAGAGTCTATACTAGAGAGGTTTAAATTTATTGCACTATGGTCTCCAAAAAAAAAAAAAACGTTTACTTTAATAGCATTTCCTTTAATTTGATTTTGTCATTGCTGATTTTGTCATTGCTGGTAACAAATTTACCCCCATTTATCTCTCATCCCTATATGTCCCTATTTTATCTCGGTCTTTTAAAGATGGGAAAAAGTACCAAAATAAAAAGAGGGCAAAAAACAATCACTTCCGGTTTTTTACACTTCGACAATGGAAATACTGAGACACGAGTAGAAGTGTACGGAGAGACAAAGTGAATTTTACAATTGTAGTTGCAAATTTTAATAGAGGAGTTAATTTCTTTCATCAGTGAAATCCTACGCTGAAAATGAAAATGTGGAGAGGGGTCAATGTGCTTGTGTCGGCTCTGTTGTTCTTTTCATTGGCTCGGTCAGTTTTAGCCAATGTCTGGTATGATTATAGAGCAATCAAAATAGATGATAAGAGGCGTATCCTTCTCTCCGGTGGTATTCATTATCCTAGGAGTACTCCAGAGGTAACCCCCAAACCTAGAAAATTATTAGTTATTTCACTCGAAATCACTTAATTTAAACATTACATTTGTAGACCTATCAAATGATTTCATGCATACAAGTATGCGTAAAACCTTGGCACATATATAACCCTCTTCTTTTGATGATAGATGTGGCCTGATCTTATACAAAAAGCGAAAGATTCGGCCCTCGATGTTATTGAAACTTACGTTTTTTGGAATGGACACGAGCCTTCTCCTGGGAAGGTATTCATGTTAATTTATTTAATGGTAATGTAAGTCTTTTGCTATAAATTGTATTTGTTTGTCATAAGCAAATTATGTTGTGTTTTTTTTTTTGGGGGGGGGTTGAACAGTATTATTTTGAGGACAGATATGATTTGATCAAGTTCATCAAGTTAGTACACAAGGCTGGACTCTTCGTCTTTCTCAGAATTGGCCCCTTTGCTTGCGCTGAATGGAATTTTGGGTAATGCAATTTGTTATTTTCCAACATTAATTAGTAGGAATGGACATGTTTTTCCGAATTTTCTTTTGGGGTTTGAATCTATTAGAATGGATCAAATTATAAATTGAAGGGGATTAGTATGTGACAGATCAATAGGGCTTGTCTGATTGAATTTCAAAGATTCTTAACATGACCTGATTTTCAATCAGACTAGATTAGCTCAGTTCTATCAAAAGTTAGATTATACTTTTGGGAGTACAATGCATTATGTTTTCATTCATCTAAGTTTCATCTTTTCCAAATTTAAACTTATCTTTTCGATTTCTGGGTCCACTGGTCCTCAAATTTCATGATTTCGAACTTCAAATACGTACATTTTCTTTAAATTCTCCGACGAAACTAGAGACTAGTTATCTTCGATTAATCTTACTCGTAACATAGAACATACAATACACCAACTTCACACATAAATCACCCACCAGAGTACTGGTGATGAACAAAATAATTTTAATTCCTACCTCCCCTCCAAAAAAAAGTATTTTTCTTCTTTTATTGATTAATTAATTATGTTCTACTTGATATTTAGGGGATTTCCTGTGTGGCTGAAGTTTGTACCTGGGATAGAATTCAGAACAGACAATGGACCCTTCAAAGTCAGTAATTACTAATTATTTTTCTTCCCCCTTTTGCTCCTCTTCAACATGGATCTCACGCTTTGAACGCATTCTAGGATCACCTAATTATCACTATTTTCGCTAACTTTTTTTTTTTACTTTTTGTGAAAATGAAGGAAAAAATGCAAGTATTCGTAGAGAAGATAGTCAATATGTTGAAAGAAGAAAAGCTGCTCCATTGGCAAGGAGGGCCAGTTATTTTGCTTCAGGTGACAAAACCTTTTACCTTTTTTTTTGGCTCGGTAAATTTTCTTCTAAAATTTTAGGGTTTAACCGAACTATTTCCATGTAATTTGGGGCAATTTCTTTTGTACTTTCAAGAGTATATACTCTTATTGCCCACGTGTATATATTTTTCATACATGTATTTGTTATATATATTAATTTTTTAATATATATTTGTCGATATGACTCTTGGGAGTGTGTGCTTTAAATAGTATGATGTACATATTGTTTGAATTGGGAATGAAATGACAAATTTGCAAATATGTCCTTAATATAAGCATTTGACTTTATGATTTAATCGCAATTTAGTCCTTTTTCACATCCTTATTATCACGCCTCCCCTAGTAATAATTTTGAAAATTAGATTATACTTCATGGAGTACAATTTATTATACTTCCATCCATTAGAGTTCCACTCTTTTTTAAATTTAAAACTATCTTTTTGATATTTGGATTTATCTGGTCATATATTTTATATTTTTGAACCGAAGGTGTCTTTGTCTTAAAATTATCTAGCAAAAGCGAAGGTTAATTGTCTTCATTGGTGGGAATAATTTGGTGGGAATAGAGGGCTTCTATTTTCAATCCCAGCACTTAAGTGATTCTCATTCCCATATAAGAAAACATAAGAACTTAATGAACTTGCTCCCTATTTTCAATCCTATCTGTCTATTACCATATTCCTATTGAATTTGGATTTTTTTGAGTTTAAGACTGGCATGAATGTGTTATGATTGTGTATATGACAGATAGAGAACGAGTATGGACCAGTGGAGTGGGAAATAAAAGCTCCTGGTAGAGCTTACTCACACTGGGCTGCTCAAATGGCTGAGAATACTAGGGCTGGGGTCCCTTGGATTATGTGCAAACAGGACTATGATGCCCCTGACAATGTTGTAAGTCAATCTTTTACTTCTATCCCCTCATCAAACTACTGCAATAATGCCCAAAACAAAATTAACATCAAATTTTTTCACCATTTTACATCAAGATGGGTAGATCCTCTGATTATGTTTATTTTCATTTAGATTTTTTTGGTGATTATGGAAGGTTTCAATCTGTCAAAAAACTGATCAAACATTCGATTCGAATACATGGAGATGGACAGTACACAATCTTTTCATTAAATTTTTTTTTAATGCATATGAGGCACAACGACCAATGTAGGCGGGAATCAAACCGAGGCCCTTGCCAATCATTTCCAAAGACTTTACCAATTGTGCTAGTTGACACCTATTAGTGTACAATAATGCATATGAGGCACAACGACCAATGTAGGCGGGAATCAAACCGAGGCCCTTGCCAATCATTTCCAAAGACTTTACCAATTGTGCTAGTTGACACCTATTAGTGTACTATCTTTTCAAAGCTCAGCAAATTTACAGCGATTACATTTATGACAGATCGATACCTGCAATGGCTTCTACTGTGAAGGGTTTGTTCCCAAGGGCAAAGACAAGCCCAAGATGTGGACCGAAATGTGGTCTGGCTGGTACACACAATGGGGCGGCCCCTATGTTTATAGACCGGCAGAAGATGATGCTTTCGCAGTTGCAAGGTTCTTTCAGAATGGCGGCGCTTTTATGAACTATTACATGGTAATTAACTTATGATGCAAGATTAATGGAGTGTTCATATCAATATATCATTGGGTTGTTTGAATTTATCCTTTGCAGTAATTACTGTTACTTTCAAAATGATGGTTCAAAAGATATGCTTGGCTTGGTTAGTGTAGTTCAACATCCTTATGAATCTCATTATTTACCTGATGCCTTTGGGGGGTTTGTTTCAGTTTCACGGAGGAACTAACTTCGGAAATACCGCGGGGCGTTTTGTGGTGACTAGCTATGACTATGATTCTCCTATTGATGAATATGGTAATCAGATAGAACATGATATTTCTTGATTCCTGATATCAGCGAATTAAACCCTACTCCTGGGAGTATATACTGCTACATATAGCTTGTTCATGTGCAGTATCAAAATTGTTTGCGCAAAATTTATAGGCGCATGAATAACATGCAGGTGGAACTATGGAAGTAGGTACTCCTCAGGGTGGGATAATAGGTGTTGATTAATCTCACGTTGTAAGTTTGCATTTCACAGGCATGCCGAGGGAACCAAAATACACTCATTTAACAAACCTTCACAAAGCAATCAAAAAGTGTGAAGCAGCTTTGGTTGCTACAGATGCAAAAGTCACCAAACTTGGAGACAATCAGGAAGTAATTCTCAGTTTTTAGCACCCTTTTCTACATGGGATTTTCGATTCCTCCTAGCTCGTTTTAACAGTAATTTTTAGCTGATGGAATTGACAATACTTTTTCAGGTTCATGAGTATTCGCCAAGTCCTCAGACATGTGCTGCCTTTTTGGCAAACTATGACCCTAATTTTCAAGTCAAAGTCACTTATAATGGTCTGCCCTATGATCTTCCTCCTTGGTCCATCAGCATTCTGCCTGATTGCAAAACAGAAGTTTATAATACTGCTAAGGTAGTTTCACTATTTCATCTCTTGTGAAGCTGACAAATAGGTCATTAGATTCGGGTTAATTTTGAATGGGTACTTGCTCATACACTGGGATAATTTGGTTGAAGTTAAGCTAGTTCATGTTTGGTTGAAGATTCATGTTGCCTTACTACCGTTCATTATTTGATACTTGGATCTGTCTATGCATGCATCGTTCAGATTAAGTAAACACCTATGAGTCAATTTAAACTATCGAATCTTAAGTTCTCTAGATGTTCGATGATGCATTCTCTTTAAAGTGCTTATGTATCAGCCTTAAGCTTACTTATCTTTCGATAATTATTAATAGGTTTCGGCTCTAGGCTTTCAACCAAAGATGACACCAGTGATACACAGTTTTCCCTGGGAATCGTACTTTGACAGAGTTCCAACAGCTGAGAATGGCGCCGAGTTCTCTGAAAAGGGATTGCGTGAGCAACTAAGTGTGACTTGGGATAAGTCTGATTACTTGTGGTACATTGCAGAGTAGGTTTCCTTATCTTCCGTTGTGATGCCAAGATACGCATCTTGTATGCATGAGTAGTTCTTTCCAAAGAATCGCTTTACAAAATTCTGTATCTTTTTTCTTATGTTTCAGTGCGACCCTTGATGCTAATGATTTAAAGAATGGGGATCCAAACCTCACAGTTATGTCTGCAGGACATGTTTTGAGTGTATTTATAAATGGCGAATATCAAGGTAATCTTTTCAACTTGGATTATAGTGGACTATGTCACTGGTTGTCATCTGCTTATTTATTATGGAGTAGTTAAGTCCAATAGATTTGAATATACAGCTAACAAATGTAGCCTCTTTGTAATTCAGAGGTGAAATTGTTACATCTGACCCCTGTCACGTTCTGCTTAGACTATTGATATTTGGCACTGCTTCATATGCCTTCTATTCCTCTTCCCACCATTCAACTTTGGAAACTTGTCTCGGTTTTGTAGGCAATGCATATGGCTCACTGGATACACCGCAGTTGACATTCAGACAGAAGGTGAAGATGACAGCAGGTGTAAACAAGATCTCTTTACTGAGTTCTACAGTTGGACTTGCGGTTAGTCCTCCCTTCCTGGATATCTGTTCTTGAATGAAATTCATTAAAAATTTTGTTCATCTTGGGATTATGGTTGATTTCTTCAGAATGTTGGTGTGAATTTTGAGAGGTATGAACAAGGGGTTCTTGGTCCAGTGACACTAGAAGGTGTCAAAGAGGGCAAAAGAGACATGTCACAGTGGCAATGGTCTTACCAGGTCTGTTTTCTAGCAACTCTTTCATTTAAGTCATCTATATATGGAGGGATATATCTAGGCTTTCAGTTAACTATTGATAAGTTGTAGAAACTTCAGTATCTGTTAAAACTGACCATACAAGTGCAACTACTTGAGAAACATAACCTAGACTCGAAATAATATGACCTTAATTAATCAGGCTGAACCTCAAAAATTCACCAACCCGAATTTTACCTGACCCTAAATTAATCCTGAGTTGAACTGTGTGCCGTGTCTGACTAATGTTTAGTAGAAAAGCTAGCAGCACAAACATGCACATCTGAGTGAAAATCCATAACAAGAAATTGCCTGGTTCATCAAAATAATGTCTCACCTGAATCTGGACAATGCTAATAAGACCCGTGAATTCTGTTCAGGTTGGATTGAACGGTGAAAGTACAAGTCTATATACAGAGGCTGGAAGTTCTGCTGCGAAGTGGGGAGCTGTGGCCCCAAAGAGGCCATTGACATGGTACAAAGTGAGTATAATTATTTGCTCAGATGATCACAGAAAGTATGAAAGTTCATGGATTCTGACATTGTTTTCACATACGCAGACAACTTTCAATGCACCAGAAGGAAATGATCCGCTGGCTTTGGACATGGGCAGCATGGGGAAAGGCATAATGTGGATTAATGGCCAAAGCATTGGGCGTCATTGGCCTGCTAACTTGGCCAAGGGCAAATGTTGCCAGTGTCATTATGCTGGACAGTATTCCGAGACCAAATGCCTAAGTGACTGCGACAAGCCTTCTCAAAGATGGTTAGATCAATGTTCTCTTCTTCCACCATTTCCATTTGTCTAGCTCATATGGATGGTTTCTTATATATGAGCGATACAAGTACTCGTGGACTTACTCTATCTGTTAAATGTCTCTACTTTTCAGGTACCATGTTCCACGGTCATGGCTGAAACCAACTGGCAATTTACTGGTTGTGTTTGAGGAGTGGGGTGGTGATCCGAATGGGATTTCTTTGGTTAAGAGAACAGTTTAATAAGGTTGCTAAATCCACAACTCAGTATGTGGATTTCTCGTTGACTTGGCAGATCTCTGTTTTCCCTTGCAATGTGCATCGATGTTTAGCAGCAAAGCCATTCAGATGGAGGAAAATGAGGATAGATTGCCAATGGAGAAACTTCTGTTTTCATAAACAACCCTCTCCACTAGATTTGAAAGTGGAGTTGTTGGGAGAGGATAGGTTTGTTGGCAAGATAGCTGTGTCCTTAGTGGATTAGGAAATCCAATAAATGTTGATAGTTGATGTTGTATTGTAGCCTATAAATCCAAAATAATTTATCCCTCGTTCTTCTTAGCTGTTCTGACTGTTTTCACATTCTCAATCAAAAAGTAATGAAGAATCTAGGAAGGGTACACCTTGGACCAGCGATTGAGAACTCACCTTAGAGAAAGATGAGGGGTTTGAATCCTACCACTTTTCTAGCAAAAGTAGTATTAGTAATTCATATTAGAAGAAAGTCAAGAACTGGTTTTTCTTGCGCATGTCTTATTAACCAATACATCTAACTTGTTTTTACATGCAAGCCACTGAAACCTATGTATAACATGCATCAATGGCATCCCTACAGGCCTACACAGTATTCTAAGCATTAAAAGATGAACCCGGCACAATTAACTTGTTATTAACTTGAGCAGTGTTATGTTGTCTCAGTCTGATCCCATATTCGTAAGACAAACAATCAAATTATGAGGGACATATGTACTCTTCTCTCTAAAATCCTACATCCTCTAATATTAACAGGCAGAACAAGAAGTTTGTACCAATGAAGCATGTGAAATTTAAAATATATAAAAGAAAAGAAAAAAGCAAAACAATCACCAAACAGTATCATATCATTTATTGACTTCTAGTTGTCCTTTCAAGGTAAAATTAGGGCATGTTCTTTCCGCTGATTTTTTTCAATTTACTAAATTCAACCTACTTCAACCCACTTTATCTAGTACATACTGATGTAGGAGGACCTCAAGAACTCCATCATTAAAAGGTAGCCTCTACTACATCCTTTTCATTGATTGTTTTATAAGAATGTACTGGATTTTTTTCTTGAAATTCAAGTCAGAGGTTACTGGTGTGTTTTGAAAGTTCAAGAACATGGTGGAAAACCAAAGTGGATGCAAATTCAAATTCTAAGGTCCGATAATGGAAAGGAATACACCTTAGCAGAATTTAATTTATTTTGCGAAGAGGCAAGCATTGAACATCAAACTTACAGCTCTCTACACTCCAAAACAAAATGGAGTAAGTGAAAGGAGAAATAGATCAGTTATTGAAATGGCCAGATGTATGTTGCATGAGAAGGAGTTGCTAAAAACCTTATGGGCAGAAGCATCCAACACTGTTGTTTTTCTACAAAATCTACTTCCAACCAAAGTTTTGGAAGACAAAACTCCATTTGAGGCATGGTATGGTTATAAACCTATGTTAAGCTTTCTTAAAGTGTTTGGCTGCTTGTGTTTTGTTCACGTCCCACAGGTCAAACGTGACAAGCTTGATAAAAAGGCAATTCCAGGCATCTTTGTGGGCTATATCACAGTCTCTAAAGCCTACACAGTATATCATCCTCAAACAGGGAAGATGACAGTTACAAGAGATGTACACTTCTGTGAAGATGAGTAATGGAATTGGAACAATTCTCAGAGGATTGGTGGGATCCTGCAAGAAGTGAACAACCCCCTGGAGCAACAACAAGCTGAGGAACGGATGAATGAACTAGAAGATGATCCTCCAGTCAAAGGAAGAAGGCTACTCTCACAAATTTATCAAAGATGCAATGTAGCCATTTATGAACCTGCTAGACCCGAAGTGGAGAAATGCAATGGAGGAGGAGATGTCAATGATCAGGGAAAATAAAACCTGGATACTCGTTGACAACCCTCAAGGCAAAAAATCATTGGAGTAAAACGGGTGTTCAGAACGAAGCTTATGCAGATGACTCCATTAACAAATATAAGGCTAGGCTTGTTGTTACAGGGTATGCTCAGATTTTTAGTGTTGATTACTCTGACACTTTTGCTCCTGTTGCAAGATTAGAAACAGTCAGATTATTACTTATTGTAGTAGCACAAAAGGGCTGGAAATTTTTCCACTTAGATGTCAAATCTGCATTTTTGAATGGTGTCCTCAAGGAGGAGATATATGTGGAACAACCAGATGGTTTCACAGTGTAAGGTGAAGAGGATAATGTTTACCTACTAAAAAAGTCTTTCTATGGCCTAAAACAGGCACCTAGAGCCTTGTACAACAAGATCAATGACCATCTATTGAGTTTGGGATTTGAAAGAAGCTTATCAGATGCCACTCTTTATGTTAAGCATAACGGAAATGATATTCTCATGGTTTCTCTTTATGTTGATGATCTATTGGTGATGTGAAACAGTGCACATCTGGTTGATGAGCTCAAAAAGAAAATGACGCAAGTGTTTGAGATGACGGATCTTGGCCTTATGACATACTTTCTTGGAATAGAGGTAAAGCAAAACCAACATGAAGTCTTTATTTGTCAAAAGAAGTATGCAAGGGAGATTCTGAAGAAGTTTCAGATGGATGAGTGCAAAGTGATAAGCACACCAATGAATCCGAAAGAGAAGTTGTGCAAGGAAGATGGTACCGATCATGTTGATGACGGATACTTCAGAAGTTTGATTGGTTGCTTAATGTATCTTACTACAACAAGACCAGATATTCAAGTAAGTCTGTTATCCCGATTCATGCATTGTGCTAGTGAAATGCATTTAAAAGCAGCAAAAAGAATATTGAGATATATCAAAGGTACTGTTGATTATGGAGTCAAGTTTGAAAAATGTCAAAACTTCAAGTTTTCTGGTTTTTCAGATAGTGATTGTGGTGGAGACATGGATGACATGAGGAGTACTTCAGGATAATGTTTTAGCTTTGGTTCAGCATTCTTCTCATGGTGTTCAAAGAAGTAAGACTTTGTGACACAGTCAACTGCAGAGGTAGAGTTTGTAGCTGCTGCAGCAACAGTAAATCAAGCGTTGTGGATGGGGGTATCGTGTGATTTGCATATGAAACAGCTTGAAGCCACTCAAGTATTTGTGGCTAACCAAGTTGTAATTTCAATTTTGAAAAATCCTATTTTCCATGGGAAAACTAAGCATTTCAACATCAGGCTCTTCTTTGTGAGGGAGATGCAAAAAAAGGGAGAAGTGACTCTCCTTCATTGCAAGTCTGAAGATCAGTTGGCTAATCTGTTCACAAAACCACTTCCAGTTGCCAAGTTTGAGCATCTAAGGTAGAAAGTTGGAGTTTGCAGTTCCTCAAGCAAGGAGGAGTGTTGGATATTTGCTTCAGGAATGCAACATGCTGATTGGTTCAGATTTGTTTTTCTGTACATCTAGAGTTGTGCTCTTAGTTTCTAGGGAGTTGTTAGTTAAGTTCCTATTTCCTAGGATATTGTTAGTTTGTTTCTGATTTGTTAGGTTGTTATTCTGTTGAGATACGACTATATTTCTGGCCCATGATCCTGTTTTCACTTCAGTGTTTTAGCTATTTAATTTTTAAGGCTCGGGATGGAAGAAAAATGTATTACATGCTTTCCTGAAATACACTTGCCTAAAACTAAGATCCTTGTTTCAGTCTTTATTCCTTCGAAAATCCAACAAGCTCACTTCAACCAACTTTAACTTAGTTCGATAAAAAATACCAACTTTCAACCCACTTCAACCAATTTCAATGTACTTCAACCCACTTTCTTCCAAATTTTATTCTTACTATTTTAATCAATTTCAACCCATGATATAAAAATATATCAACTTTAATCCACTTCAACCAACTTCAACCCACTTCAATAAAAAATACCAACTTCAACATACCTCAACCAACTTTAATATACATCAACCAACTTCACCCTTTTATCAACTCCAATTTACTGACGAAAAGAACAGGCCATGAGTATTAACGTTCTTGGGCCACAATCTTATACATCTTGAGTGGAGGAGCTCTATGTTTTGCTCGCTCTACACCAAACAAGAGGGGATGTTAGTTAAGATGATTATTAGGGTTAGGCAAAATCTAATTCACACTTCTACTTGTTCATTAATTAACAATTATCATTATCTGCGCGGCAATGAGGAAGGAGTCAGGCAGTCTTAGGCCCTGTTCTGCAAAATTAGTTATTTAGGTAGCGGATAGCGGTTCAGGTAGCGGATAGCTGTTCAAATAACGGATAGTGTTTTTAATTTAGCTGTTAGGGGATAGCTATTTAAATGAGCGATTTAAATTAATGTGTTTGATAAATTTAGCTGTTAGGCTAGTTGATTAATGTACATTGACATAAAAAGATATAGATAATTTTCAAAAATAAAATTTTTAAAAGATTTTTTTGGCTAAAAAATATGAAACGCTACTTTTAAATGTCAAACGTTAATACCATTAGCTTTTTAAAAACGCTGCTTAAAATGCTAACCGCTACTTGAAATACTAGTCAAAATACTAATTTGCCAAACATTAAAAATTAACTAAGTAGTGCATTGATTCGATCAAAACACTAAATATTGTTGCCGAACAAGGCCGTGTTCATATGACATAAACAAGAAAGATGTGAGGGATACTTATCTTTGTAATATAAAACCCAGTAAGTATGAACATATTCTTTTATTTCAAAGAGGTAGGTAGAACAGCATCGTCAAGCACAAATAAGTGTAGCCTGTACATGTAGGGCACAATTGTGTTAGTCTTCGAAAATTAATTAGCCCTACCCCATTTAACCTAGTACTCATTTCGATCAGTGATTTCCACATTTTTATGGCAAGATTGTCACGGATTAGATATGCTGGCAGAAGAAAGGCCATTCTCAGCTAATGTCCAGGTGCTTTGTCATCTGACAACTTAACATCAACAACAACGACAAAAAAAAAGCCACGTGTCTTGTTTGTGTTCACCCTGAAGCAAATCAATCCCCATTCATCGCTTCTCCCCACATTTCCCTATTTTCTCTCAATCCTTGAAAGACAGGAAAAAGTACTTATAAAAGAAAACTCCAGAAAAAGCACAACTATTAATCCTTTTGTGATTCTTCATTCACTATTTTCTTATATATGGTAGAAGCATGAGACACTGGTAGAAGTTTTCTTTTTTTTTAAAAAAAAAAGAGTATATTTTACAATAGTACTTGCAAATTTTACTAGGGGAGTGAATTATCTTCCTCAGGGAAATCCTACGTGGAAAATAAAAATGTGGGGAAGGGTTAATGTACTCTTGTTGGCTCTCTTGTTCTTTTCATTGGCTTACTCAGTTTCAGCCAAAGTTTGGTATGATTATAGAGCCATCAAAATAAATGATCAGAGACGGATCCTTCTTTCTGGCGGTATTCATTATCCTAGGAGCACTCCCGAGGTAACTTCACCCAAATCTCAACCCCAAAAAACTCCTCTAAATTATAAACAAAAATACGAAGTAACACTTTTGACAACTTTAAACGATAGACTAAAAGCCCAAAAAAACAAAAAAAACTTGGTGCATAACCCTGTTTTTCTAATCGCAGATGTGGCCTGATCTCATACAAAAAGCGAAAGATGCATCACTAGATGTGATTGAAACTTATGTTTTCTGGAATGGGCATGAGCCTTCCCCTGGGAAGGTACTAACCCAAATTATTAAAATGTCAAAATACTTCAAGATTTTGACTACAAATCTGATTTGATTTTCATCCACAACGTGTGTTGTGTTTGAGCAGTATTATTTTGAAGGTAGATATGATCTGGTGAAGTTCATCAAGCTTGCACACAATGCTGGACTCTTCGTTTTTCTCAGGATTGGCCCCTTTGTTTGCGCTGAATGGAATTTTGGGTAATGCAAATTTTTAAGGCTCTAATCTAGTCTGATCTTCAATCGAACGAAACTGACTCTATACACCAAATTTATGTATAAATTACCCACTAAACTGGTGATATGTATAACTTGACATTTATTTATACTCATTAACACCCCCCCCCCCAAAATCTTCTTTTACTTATCAATTTTATTGTGTGTTGCTTGATATTTAGGGGATTTCCTGTTTGGCTGAAGTTTGTACCTGGGATCGAATTCAGAACAGACAATGGACCCTTCAAAGTTAGTCTAGTTTCTTCTTTCTATTTGTCCTCAACTCCAATCTCAGTGACATCTCACTCTTTGAACACATTCTGGGATCTCCCAATTATCACCATTTTTTACTTAACTTTTTTTTTTTCATATTTTGTGAAAAATGAAGGAAAAAATGCAAATATTTGTAGAGAAGATAGTCAATATGCTGAGAGAAAACAAGTTGCTCCATTGGCAAGGAGGCCCAGTTATACTGCTTCAGGTAACAGAACTTTTTATCTTTCTGTTTCCTTTTTTTTTGGGGGGGGGGGGGGGCTTGATAGGGTAGCCCAACTTTCACTAGCCCTTGAAATAGCAAATCTTATATATGTGATCTTCTGCATTAATTTGGGGGGTTTTTTTTGGGTGTAAAAATGACATGAATATGTGTTATGATGGTGTATATGGCAGATAGAAAATGAATATGGACCAGTGGAGTGGGAAATAGGAGTTCCTGGTAAAGCTTACTCACACTGGGCAGCTCAAATGGCTGAGAATACTAAGGCTGGGGTTCCTTGGATTATGTGCAAACAAGACAATGATGTCCCTGCCAATGTTGTAAGCTAATTAATATTATGTTTTTCTACGGGTTTCAACCTGTGAAAAATTGGTTTCTGCAAACTAGTTCTGTGAGTCTATTAGAATCGACCTTTGTATATATGGAGTAAGGCTATCTGTATTCGAATATCACCAGACCTTGTTAAGACGGGATATGCACTGATTTATGTCTAGGACAGATCGATACGTGCAATGGTTTCTACTGTGAAGGGTTTTATCCCCAGGGTAAAGACAAGCCCAAGATGTGGACTGAGATGTGGTCTGGCTGGTACACAAAATGGGGTGGCCCCTACGTTTATAGACCTGCACAAGATGTTGCTTTTGCTGTTGCAAGGTTCATTCAGAATGGCGGTGCTTTTATGAACTATTACATGGTAATTAACTTATGAACTGTGGATGTTAAGATCATTATGTGTTTTGAATTTATGCTTTGCAACAATTGCTATCATTTTTGCGGAGCTCTTGAACTAGCACATGATATCGTAAATCTTACTCTGACTGGATCCATATATAGTGTATATAGTGGAAGTTGCGCACAGTGTATTTGTACAATCTTGGAAAAAACTAACCTGAAAATGGAAAGCTCCAACCTGAAATAAAAGATTAATGACCTGAACCCAAGCTAAGTTATCTCGAAATTTGCATCCTCCATAGTGATTTTATTTTTTGAAGAATGCATAAACAACAAACTCAGATATGATCCAACCCCAAAAACGCCCAAGACGAAATTGGTTCCATTAACATATTTGGACTTAGACGATATGTTTGGCTAGTCTAGTTCAACATCCTTATTAACATAATGCCTTTGGGGGGTTTGTTTCAGTTTCACGGAGGAACTAATTTTGGAAATACAGCTGGTCGTTTTGTTGTGACCAGCTATGACTATGATTCTGCAATTGATGAATATGGTAAGCAAATAAATCAAGATAGTCCTTGATTATTGCTGTCATTAAATTAAGCCGTACTCTTGGGAGTATATGCTGCCACATACAGATTGTTCATGCACAGTGTCAAAATGGTTGTACACGAACTATAGGAGCATGAACAACATGCAGGTGGGAATACATACTCCTAAGGGTAGGATATATGTGTTGATGGATCTCACCTTATGAGCTTTAATTGCACAGGTATACCAAGGGAGCCAAAGTACACTCATCTGAAAAACCTACACAAAGCAATAAAGCAGTGTGAACCAGCATTGGTTGCTACTGATGCAAAAGTCTCTAAACTCGGAGACAATCAGGAGGTAGCTAGTTTCAGTTTTTAGCCCCCTTTTCTAGATGGGATTTTCCACCTGGTTTTGATATGAATTTTTAGCTGATTGAAGTGGCAACACTTTTGCAGGCCCATGTGTATTGGCCAAATCCTCAGACGTGTGCTGCCTTTTTGGCAAATTATGACACTCAATGGCAAGTGCAAGTCACCTATGAAGGCATGCCCTATGATCTTCCTCCTTGGTCCATCAGCATTCTCCCTGATTGTAGGACAGAAGTCTATAACACTGCTAAGGTAATTTCACTATTTCGTCTCTTGTGAAGCTGACACAAATAGGTTGTTTGATTCAGGTTACTTTGGATGGGGATTTGCTCTGGTTGGGTTAACTTCAAATAATGTCATGTACAATGTACAGATGCAATGTAGTAATGTCAAGAGTACAAGGAATATTGGTTAGGAAGAAATAGAATTACATTGGGATCATTTGGTTGAAGTTGAGTTGGTCATGTTCGGCTTAAAAATTATGTTGCCTAGTTGCGGTTCATGGTTGGATCTGTCACTGCATCATTCAGATTAAGTAATCACCTAGGAGTTGATATTGTGTTTTCTGTATGTTCGATGACATATTCTCTTTACGGTGCTTACACATACAACCTTCTTCTTACTTATCCCTTGATAATTATTAATAGGTTTGGGCTAAAAGCTACCATCCAAAGATGACACCAGTGATAAACAGTTTTTCCTGGGAATCATACTGTGATGGAGTCCCAACGGCTGATAATGGTGCCAAGTTCACTGAAAAGGGGCTGCGTGAGCAACTAGGTGTGACTTGGGATAGCTCTGACTACTTGTGGTACATGACAGAGTAGGTTTCGTGATCTTCCTTTGGGATGTGAAGATATACAGAATATATGCATGAGTATTTTCTTTCTAATGAGTCGCCTTACTTAATTCTGAGTCTTTTTTCTGATGTTTCAGTGTGATCCTTGATGCTTATGATTTGAAGCATGGAGATCCAACCCTCACAGTAATGTCTGCAGGACATGTGTTGAGTGTATTTGTCAATGGCCAACTTCAAGGTAATCTATTCTACTTGAACTATTGTGATGTATGTCACTAAATTATCATCAACTTTCTTTATGAAGTAGTAAGGGGCCAAAGGGATTTAAATATATAGCTAACAAAAACAGCCGCTTTCTAACTCAAGCGGTAAAGTCACTACGTCTGTCCCTTCCACATTCTGCTTAAGCAGGACTATGGAATGTGGATATCATTTTATTGATGTGAGGCACTACTTTGGAGTGTGCCTTTGCCTTACATCCTCCTACCATTCAACTTGGGAAACTCGCCTTGGTTTTGCAGGCCATGCATATGGCTCACTGGAGACACTGCAATTTACATTCAGCCAGAAGGTGAAGATGACAAAGGGTGTAAACAGAATCTCTTTACTGAGTTCTACAGTTGGACTTGCGGTTAGTTTTCCCTTACTGGATGTCTTTAGTTGACCAAAATTCACTGATAGTTGCAAATTCTTAGCTATACTGCTCACTTTGGGTTTATGGTCGAATTCTTCAGAATGTTGGTGTACGTTTTGAGAAGGACAATCAAGGGGTGCTTGGTCCTGTTACGCTAGATGGTGTCAAAGAGGGCAAGAGAGACATGTCATGGTGGAATTGGTCTTACAAGGTTTGTTTTCTAACAATGTTAGTAATCCATGGATATATCTAGGCTTGCAGCTAATTGACATTAAGTCCAGATTACAGAACCAACTGAGATATCTGTTAAAGCAGACCATATATGCGCAACTACTTGACCAAATGAACATAAAAAAGATCTAACTTGCACATAAAATTCAGACCCCAACTGAACTGACCCAAAGTATTGTAAACCAAATTGCTGGTAAACTCATAGGAGACTTGTTTGATAAACAAGGCGATCAGACATGGCCCAGATGCGAAATAATATGGCTTTAATCAGACTCAACTTCAGAATTCACCAACCTGAAATGTGACCTGACCCTAAATTAATCCCCTGCATGAACTGTGTGCCAGTTCTGACCAATGTTTACTAGAAAAACTAACAGCACGAGTGCACAAACATGAAACATGCACTCTGAATGAATAATCCAACAAAAAAAAGATCTACTGACTCATCAAAATAGTGACTCACCCTGAATCTGGACATTACATGCTAATAAGACCTGTGAATTCTACTTGCAGACTGGATTGAACGGAGAAAGTATAAGTCTATATACAGAGGCCGGAAGTTCTGCTGCGAAGTGGGGAGCTGTGGCCCCAAAGCAGCCCTTGACGTGGTACAGAGTGAGTATCATTATTTGCTCGGATGATCACACAAAATATGAAAACTTTATGGATTCTGACATTGTTCTGCTAACTGCAGACATATTTTAATGCACCAGAAGGAAATGATCCACTGGCCTTAGACATGGGCAGCATGGGGAAGGGCATGATGTGGATTAACGGCCAAAGCATAGGGCGTCACTGGCCTGCTAACTTGGGCAAGGGCAAATGTGAGCAGTGTCATTACGCTGGAATGTTTACTGAGACCAAATGCCTAAGCGACTGTGACAAGCCCTCTCAAAAATGGTCAGATCAACCTTTCTTATGCATGACACAAGTACTTGTAAACTTACGCTGTCTATTAAAGATGTTATACTTTTCAGGTACCATGTTCCGCGGTCATGGCTGAAACCGACTGGCAATTTACTGGTGGTGTTCGAGGAGTGGGGTGGTGACCCTAAGTGGATTTCTTTGGTTAAGAGAACAGTCAACTAATTAGGCTGAGAAATCCACATTGAGTATGAGTGTATGACACAGTTTTTGGCCTCTTTTGCCTATGCAATGTACATCTTTGGCTGCATAGCAACCGAGATAGAGAACAATGGAAAAAAAATTGCCAATGGAGAAAAGTCAATTATCTTCATAAACAAGCCAAGGTTAGGCAAATATAGCTCTTTGTTGGTGATTGTAGAGGCTTGGATAAGAAAAAATCTCGCCACATATTTGAAGCTCGAGTTATTTTTCAACTGTTAGGCCAGTTGGCAAGTCAGTTATGCCATTTCTGGAGTTGTTTGTAAGATTTACAGCATGATCTACACGCATTACATCTGATCATGTGTAAGTAAAATTAAAGAATATGTTGTTTCTTTTACATTCTCAATCAAAATGTAATGAAGAACTAATCGAGGAATCATACGTCTTGGACCAATAGTGGAGTACTTACCTCTCGAGTCAAAGGTCAGCGGCTCGAATCCCATTACTTACAAGGCCTAGAAGTGATTTACTCTTGCTCCTAGCTTGTTAACATCTCGTTATTTATGCCATTCCTTTATATGAAGAGGTGTAATAGCACAGCATGCAAATTAAGCACAACAAGAGTTGGTCCAATACTCTGGATGATAATGCGTAAGGTAGACAAACATCACATACGTTTGGGGGAGGGGATCTTCTCGCTGCATACCTTGAGTCTTTTTCTACTGTCTCTATTACAAATGGTCGATAAAATATTTTAAAGTTGTCGTCACGAATCTGAATTCAAATCTTACGTATATCAGTAAATAAGGCCCAAGTGCTTCGCCATCTAATCTAATCTATAAAATGATAAGAATGATGATGATGATGATTATCCTTTTGCTTAAAATCCATGTCTTTTGACTCTCTACGTCTTCACTCTCCTCTAACAAATTTGTCCACATTTGTCTCTTCTCCCCACAATTTCCTCCTTGTCTCAGTCCGCAAAAGGTGGATAAAGTCAGTTATATTCCTAAAAAGGAAGAAGAAAAAAAAGCGAGGAAAAAACAACAGTTACACGTCTTCTCCACCTAGTTTCTTTTATATAATACTTCAAACTAGAAACATAAGGCAGTAGGAGGAATACTTGGGCGAGTAAATTGTATAATAATACTTAGCTTGCAGGACTAGTTGAAGGAGCTATTTGAGCAAAATAAAAATGTGGGGAGGGGCCAGTATGTTTACGTTGGTTCTCTTGTGCTTTTCATTGGCTCGTTTGGGTTCAACCAATGTCTCGTACGATTATAGAGCGATCAAAATAAATGGTCAGAGGAGGATCCTTCTCTCTGGTGCTATTCATTATCCTAGGAGCACCCCTGAGGTACAAACACTCGATTCCCCTCCGCCCTCCCCAAACAAAAAAGAAAAACCTCTTAAGGCGTTTTTTTTTTTTTCCTTTTTTGTGTTTTTTTGGGGAGGGGTTGTTTCAGGAGACCATACAATAACAAGCCTGCATAAGGTGGTTCTCTCCGGACCTTCTAAGCATTAACTGTGTCATTATCTCTCCAAAGTTTGATGGTTGAATAGACCGATTTTAACAGTTGGGTTGCCATACAAAATTATGAATGAAGTTGATGAGCTTACATTTGCATGACACAGTGCAAAATTAATGATGATTTATTTGCTCCATGTAATCAATGAGTACGTAGAAAGATATCCAAACTACTATGGCATGATTTTGAATCGAACATAACATTATCCGATCCGATAGAAATTAATCGAAGATAATTTTCTTCCTTAACACTATTAGTTGAGCTGTTTAGCTTACTAATAAACATATGATACAAATACAAATTGCTTAGTACACCTTGACCTTGTAGATCTCAATTTATATTAGATGACCCTTTTGATATGTGATGACAGATGTGGCCTGATCTAATACAAAAAGCGAAAGATTCATCGTTGGACGTCATTGAATCTTACGTGTTTTGGAATGGGCACGAGCCTTCTCCTGGAAAGGTAGTTCAAATTGTTCAATTATCGACAAATAATAATAATAATAATAATAATAATAATAATAATAATAATAGTAATAATAATAATAATAATAATAATAATTGAAGGTTGTGATTATAATTAAACTTAATTCATTTGTTGTTCATACACTGTTTCACAGTACTATTTTGAAGATAGATTTGATCTGGTGAAGTTCATCAAGGTAGTACACAACGCTGGTCTTTTCTTTTTCCTCAGGATTGGCCCCTATGTTTGCGCTGAATGGAACTTTGGGTAATTAATGCTTATTCGTAATTATATATTTTTGAGATTAATTAATTACAACTTAACTTTAATTATCCCCCCCCCCCCAAAAAAAAAAAAAAACTGTTTAGTTTATTGTGTGCTGGTTCATGTTTAGGGGCTTTCCTGTTTGGCTGAAATTTGTACCTGGGATAGAATTCAGAGCAGATAATGGACCCTTCAAAGTCAGTAGTTATTTTCCCTAACTTCCTCTTTGTCATTTTAGGCATCTCACACCCTCGCATATTTCCTAGTGTTTTAATTATTATTATTTTTGTTGACTTGTATTTCTTTCCGCTTTTTCTGTTTTTTTTCTTTGGAAAAATAAAGGAGAAAATGCAAACATTCGTAGAAAAGATAGTCAATATGTTGAGGGAAGAAAAGTTGTTCCAATGGCAGGGAGGCCCAGTTATTTTGCTTCAGGTATCAAACCCTTCCAATCCTTTTTTTGTTTTTTAAAAAAAAGTTGGGAAGGTAGCCCAATTTTCACATGGACTTAGGGCTGTTATTTTCGTTGGGAAATATGGGTTGGAAAATACGGGTTGGCAAATAGGTGAAATTGGTTGGGATTGGTTGAAGTGGATATTTTTTTGTTGACATAGGTTGAAGTTGGTTGAAGTGGGTTGAATTTTTATTTTTTTTTGTATGATGGCTAAAAGCTATTAAAAATAGTGGGAAGTTGGTTAAAGTTGATTGAAGTTGGTAGAAATTAGTATTTTTTTTATTAAAGGTCATGAAGTAGGTTGATGTGAGTTGACGTGTGTTGAAGTTGATTGAGGTTGGTAAATTTGAATTTAGCAACAAGAAGAATAGGGCCTTAAAATAGCAAATCTTACATATGTGGTGCCTCCACAAAGAAATTGAGTAAGAAAGTTTCTTATGCATCTATATTCTACAATCAGTGCGTATTTACAGATTGCGTGTAAGGGCGTCTTACTTTTGAGTTTTATTTGTTCTTTAAAATTTGGCCAATGAATATCAGGAACAGTAGAAATAGCTTCTTTGTAACTCAGCGATAAGACTGTGGGATATGACTTCCTTAGACACATTAAAGCAGGAGTTGTAGGACTCCCAGGATGTGGATTTGGATTCTTATTTTGTTTTCCCCCCTGCAAAACTCACATGAATAATTGTTGGTGATTGTGTATGTGGCAGATAGAAAATGAGTATGGACCAGTGGAGTGGGAATTAGGAGCTTCTGCTAAACCATACGCGCACTGGGCAGCACAAATGGCTGAGAATACTCATGCTGGGGTCCCTTGGGTTATGTGCAAACAAGACTATGATGTCCCAGACAATGTTGTACGTCAATCTTTTCTTTTTCTTTTTTTCCGCAGTATATAACTCTCTGCATCCACAATATATAACAGGTGTAGGATCATCAAAGTGCTGCAATAAAGCTCAATACAAAATTAATTTCAAATGATTCCACCATTACCACATTGACATGGATAGATCCTTTGTTTTGTTTTTTTTTTTAAGAAAATAAATCTTACAAAAGACTTTAACATGTAAAAATGTTTTCTGCAAGTTTTTCATGAGGGTCTTTTGGAGTAGGTTTCTGTATCTGTACTAAATGTTGGCACTGATGTACATTGAGATAGACAGTGTTCATTTTTATTGCATCCATCGATTCTATTCTTGTCTATGGCAGATCGATACCTGCAATGGCATGTACTGTGAAGGCTTTTATCCCAAGGGTAAAGACAAGCCCAGGATATGGACGGAGAGTTGGACTGGCGGAGCCGCAGCATGGGGTGGCCTCTCTATTGGCAGACCTGCACAAGATCATGCTTTTGCTGCTGCAAGGTTCATTCAAAACGGTGGTTCTTTTTTGAACTATTACATGGTAATTAACTTATGATGTAATATTAATGGAGTGTTCGTGATTTGCCATTTAATTTGTGCTTTGCATGCAGCAGTTACTAGTATTGCCTCCTTTCTTCTTGCCAAGGATTCAAAGTGCGATTTTAGTCGCGATTTCGGTTTCGATCGCGATACAGTAAAATCGCTTTAATACTACAATTGCGTTCCATACTGCGGCTATCGCGGCATGAAGACGCAGTTCACCCAACTTTAAAACCTATCTAATGTGGCCGTTTCGTTGCGGTTCGTTACATTTTGAATCCATGCTTCTTGCACCTCCGTTAAGTTTCTCATAATCAGTATCTGTATGTTTTGGGGGTAAAGTCGCCTCCTATCATTCTCTTAAACTATATTCCACTAGAACCTATACTATAACAACACCTCCCAATGTGGATCCAGCTTTCACAGGATCTGGGAAGAATCCATTCTGAAACTAGTGAAGAAATTAGTTCTATTTTAGTCTCTGACCTCAACTATTCCCAAACCCCAAACTTAAAACAGTAACCTAATTCAAGTCAAAATGCCCGTCATTTTGTTTATCCCATGTAGATTGGTTTCATGGGTCATGTTGACAGTGAATCTAATCGAAATAAACTCAACTTGTTCTAGATATTCCTTCGACACATTTTGACTAAAACATTATCTACATGCCTTTGGGGTTTGTTTCAGTTTCATGGAGGAACTAATTTCGGAAATACAGCAGGTCGTTTTGTGGCAACTAGCTATGACTTTGATTCTCCAATTGATGAATATGGTAATCAACTAAACTATGATAGTAATTCTTGGTTCATGTTCTTGACAAAGTGTACCACAGTTCCAGCAGTATACGTCTTTGCCATGCATAGGTTTCATGCACGAGTGCATGGCAATAGAACTGTTTATGCACACGGCGCAGCTATAGGTGAATGAACAATACGTATGTGGACGTAGATAGTTGTAGGGAATAGGGTACAGGTGTTGATGAATCATGCGTTATAAGTTTGCATTGCACAGGTATGCCAAGGGAACCAAAGTACACTCATCTGACAAACCTTCACAAAGCCATCAAGATGTGTGAACCAGCCTTGGTTGCTACTGATGCAAAAGTCACCAAACTTGGAGACAATCAGGAGGTATTCTCATTTTTTAGTACCCTGTACTTCATAGGATTTAATTTTCCTTCTTTTGCTTGCTTATTCTGATAGTAATTTTGAGCTGAGCAATTGAAATTGACAGTTAATACTTTCGCAGGCTCACGTGTACTGGCCAAATCCTGAGACATGTGCTGCCTTTTTGGCAAATTATGACCCTCAATTGCAGGTCACGGTCACCTATGATGGACTGTCCTATGATCTTCCTCCTTTGTCCATCAGTATTCTCCCTGATTGCAGGACAGAAGTTTATAATACTGCCAAGGTAATTTTAGTATTTAATCTCTCACCGAGCTACCAAATAGGTCATATGATTCGAGTTATAGGCACTTACTCTGCTAAGCTTAGATTCAGATGAGGTCTTGTACAATGTATAGATGTACTATCAGTTGGTCCAGGGAAGTAATCTCGAAACTAGAAGCTAGCAATATTGGTGAGAACAACTTACAATGGGATCATTTGGTCAGGGTTGAGTCAGATCATGTTCGGTTAGAAAACCAGGCTGCCTTATTTGAGTTATTTCAATTCATATTTGTGTCTATAACTCTGTATGCATCTTTCAGATATAGTACTCACATCACGCATGAGTGAATTTCAGCAGTCTATGATCAGTTTTCTAGACATTCCATGATAATTTCCTCCCTCTAAAGCTCAGATTGTCAGCCTTAAACTTACTTATTTTCTTATAATTCTAATAGGTTTCAGCTCAAAGCTTAGATCCAAAGATGACACCAGTGATAAACAGTTTCTCCTGGGAATCGTACTTTGATGGAGTTCCAACAGGTGATCATGGAGCCAAGATCACTGCAAAGGGGTTGCGTGAGCAATTAAGTGTCACTTGGGATAACTCTGACTACTTGTGGTACATGACAGAGTATGTTTCCTTATCTTCTTTTGTGATGTAAAGATACACACAATATTTCTTTCCAAAGAAATGCTTTACTGAATTCCTAGTCTTTTTTCTTATGTTTCAGTGTGATCCTCGATGCTGATGATTTGAAGAACGGAGACCCAACCCTCACAGTTATGTCCGCAGGACATGTCCTGAGTGTATTTGTCAATGGCCAACTTCAAGGTGAATTAGGAAAGCATGAATGTTCCATAGTTTGCATCACTTATTCACTTCTCAGACTGCTGAAAAAGTCACTTTCTAGTAATCTTTCCAACTTCGATTATAATTGAGTATTTCAAAAAATCGGCATATACTTCTTTTTAAGGAGTAGTAGACAACCAAAAGGTTTTTAATATAATTCCCAACAGAAATGGCAATTCTGTAATTTAGATGTACATCTGCTAAATTAAATGCCTCCACAATTGGCTTAGGTGGGACAGCAGGATATGGGTTTTATTTCATTTGATGTTTCGCGCTACTCATATGCCATGCATTCTATATGCTAGTCAACCCGAAAACTGGTCATGGTTCTATAGGTAATGCTTATGGCTCAACGGAGACACAGCAGTTGACATTCAGCCAGAAAGTGAAGATGACAGCCGGTGTAAACAGGATCTCTTTCCTAAGTGCTACAGTCGGGCTGGCGGTCAGTTCTCGCTTACTAGACGCCTCTTTCTGACTAAACTTTCACTCAGAATTGCACAATCATAGCTAATGTGTTCACCTTGGGATTATGTTGGACTTCTTCAGAATGTTGGTATACATTTCGAGAACTACAATCAGGGGGTTCTTGGTCCAGTTACCCTAGAAGGTGTCAAAGAGGGCAAAAGAGACTTGTCGCAATGGACTTGGTCCTACAAGGTCTGCCTTCTCACAAACTTTCAACTTTTTCTTAGCTAATTCATCAAGGGATCTAAGGTCACATGTAGAAATTAGACCAAAGTCACAACAACAACTAGTCCTCCCACTGTGAGTCTGACTTTTGCAGGGTTTAGGGAAGCTAGACCAAACTTAGACATGAGGAAACCTGCCTTAATCAGACAATTGCACCTGAATGAAAAGAGAAACCAGAAAATTGATCCGCTGATATATCCTAACAATGGGCCATGATATATATGGGACTATGGAGAATGTACGTTGTAAAGAGTCATGAATGTGTGCATGCAGATTGGGATGAGCGGTGAAAGTCTAGGCCTATATACAGCCGCTGGAAGTTCTGCTGCTAAGTGGGGAGCTGTGACCGAAAAGCAGCCTTTGACATGGTACCAAGTGGCGTGGGGAACTGTGACAGAAAAGCAGCCTTTGACATGGTACAAAGTGAGTATGATCTTTGCACAGATGAAAGTTAATAAGGATACTCAGGCCTATTTCTTCTCTCGGCTGATGATCACAGAAAGCTTGAAAAATTTATAAATTCTGACATTGTTTTGGCATCTGCAGACGACTTTCAATGCACCAGAAGGAAATGATCTATTGGCTTTGGACATGGGGAGCATGGGGAAAGGCATAATGTGGATTAACGGCCAAAGCCTAGGCCGTCATTGGCCAGCTAACTTGGCCAGGGGCAAATGTGAGCAGTGTCCTTATGCTGGAATGTTTACGGGGACCAAATGCCTAAGCAACTGTGACCAGCCCTCCCAAAGATGGTCAGCTCAATTTTTCCCCTCTCCTTCCTTTTGGTTTTTCCTCCTACTCTTGTTGCACTTCAAATAATTGTCATAGATAAACTGGGTTGTACTAAGTCTAGTGATAACCAGAATGTTGCCATTTATCGACCTAAATTAAGTGTATGTTAAGGAAAATCACAGAAGATATGGCAACATTAAACAATCTAGTATTTACAACCTTACACTGTCTGATCCCACCCTTGTAATATATTTTTTGTTCATCTAAATAAGCTGCTTCTAGTGCATGAACATGAGTACTTGTTAACTCAAGCTATTTGTTAATTATCATTACTTTTCAGGTACCATGTTCCACGGTCATGGCTGAAACCAACTGGCAATTTACTGGTTGTGTTCGAGGAGTGGGGTGGTGACCCGAAGGGAATTTCTTTGGTTAAGAGAACAGTTTAATAAGGTTGTATTATGTGAATTTCTTGTTTACTTGGCAGAGCGTCTGGTGTTCTTTGTGTCCTCTGCAATATGCATCTTGAGCCACAAAGCAACTCAAAATAGAGGACAATGAAGACAAATTGCCAATGAAGAAACTTCTGTTGTCTTCAGAGGCAAACGAAGGTTAGGCAAATACAGCGTGTTGTAAGTGACTGTAGGGCTTGAACTTGAATAAGAGAAAACCTCTCTAAAGATTGGAAGCTGAAGCTGTTTGGGAAGGGTATAGACGGGTAAGGTATGTATGAGTTTTGACACTCCTGGAGTGAAGTTCTACTAATGATTGTTCATGTTGTACTAAAGCCTATGAATACAGCATAATTTACACATGTTACAGCTCATATGGAAGTGCACTTAATCAAGATGAGTGTTGTTCTAACATCCTCAATCAAATATAATGACGAAATCGATCAGAAATAGCACCATTTGCGAGGGTCATTTAAAGGTTATTTTATGAAGTAAAACCTGTATTAATTAGGCAGTGGAGGAACAAGGCCTAGAAATGGCTCTTCTAGCCCTTGTAAACCCACACAACACAATAACTAATACCTGGCTTGTTCTCTATGTGCGCATTCCTCAAACGGACTTGTTGCCACTGTTCCCCAAGTAACAGTAAGTAATAAAAGAGAAACCCAACATTAGTGAACTAACCAACCCTAAGGTTGTGACCCAAACCTCTAAACCATGACGATTTCTCTGTTTTTGACTGTCAGTCTGTCACAAGACAACCATCTAGCTCATGGCCATGTTGACCACGAAAAGCACACCTTATGCAACCAACTGCTAGGTGGGTGAACCATGCATTTGACCTTTAGAGAAAGTATTACCTATAATTTACAGCTTTGTAATATGATGCCAAGCTCTCTTTTTAAGTGACCTGGTCTGAATGACCCACTCCAAATGAACCAATTGATCAGTAGAGCCTAGAGGGGGAATTAATCGTCCCTTTTCACATGATTCCCAAGCCAGCCTGCAGGGAAATATTAATCAGATTAATGATGATGACGAATGACAGCGGCACCTGACACTTACAGACGTTCATCCCAATCCTAACTCTCACTATGCAAAGCTAAGCAGAATTCCGAGAAATGTTATGAGGCACTGCAAGCATTTCAAAAGTTGAGGTACATACTGATCCTATCGGTAGCGTTGCAGTTTCCAGTGGCAACGTTAAGCTATCAAAGGGCACCATCAAGCGTTTCCTTAATGACATCAACCCTTATATGATCAATCAGGACGGTAAGCACCAGTTCAGGACGCTTACAAACCTGACTAAGTTCACAAAGTTTTTAGATTGAAATCTTTACCAATACAATGAATGTTACTTTCTTTTTCTTGTTTATTTTGGTTTTTTTTGGGGGGGAGGAGGTGAACATGCATAAATCAAGCCTTGGTCAAACCGGAGTATCATATATATACGTGTTTGTGTGCGTGCATGTATGAGTGTACAAATATGCCCACTCCAATCAAAAGAGTACGCGCATGTATGAGTGTACAAATATGCCCACTCCAATCAAAAGAGTACTCCACGTACTGCCCGAACCCAAGTACTCCAATCAAAAGAGTATCATTTATACTACTAATACACCCAAGCCTTCCAACTTCAGTTGTAGAAAAATTGTTTCTATTGGATCCTAAATAGAAGGCATTGACTGTCCAATTATACACACAGGCAAAGGACAGATGAGTGGAATGCGGTGCCATAACACCGCCTTCAGAGAACTTAAGCAGAGCGACAAGCAAAACAATTTGCATCAAAGAAATGAAACCAAACCAAACGTTGAACAAAAAAGTAGTTCAATCTGGATCATAAAGCTATGATTTTACATTGAAGATGTAACCCAGTCAGAATATTGTCAAGTAAAACATTGAAAACACAGTAACACATGCCGTGAGTGGCCCGTGACCTACACTAGCATTTCCAAAACGACATTTTTCCACAGGGAGTGAAGCTCTCAAAGACGGATGACGGATCTGCACAAAATCTTCTTCATTCTGCACTTCTAACTAAATCTCACTGCCAACGTGCTGTATAAAAACCTAAAATACAGGGGATCAGTCGATCTTCACAGAAGAGTAGATCTTTCGCACAAACCATAAGCAGGCATAGAAGCCAATAGTGCCCGTCAATACGAAGAAGGCATACGAGCCAATCAGCATATACCCAAAGTAAAGGATGCCAGAAACGAGCTTTGTGATTTCCAGCTTGGTGAAGAAATAGAAAATGGAGTACAAGAAGAGGTACAGGGCTGAAGAACCGGCAGTCAAGTAAGCCCTCCACCACCAATGATAATCTTCACTGCACAACTGGAAGTAGCAGAGGACTATGGTTATTTCAGCGCATGTGATGACCAATATAAGGAAAACAATAAACAGGAAGCCGAAGATGTAGTAGAATTGATTCAGCCATATGGATGTCAAGATGAAGAAAAGCTCAATAAAGACTGCTCCAAAGGGAAGAATGCCTCCAATAAGAATAGAGAATATCGGCTTCATGTACCATGCCTGCTCGGGAATTTGCCTTGGGATTTTATTTGTTTTAACTGGGTCCTCAATTGGTGGCTTTTTGAATCCCAAGTAACTTCCAACAAAAACCAAAGGCACTGATATGCCAAACCACAACATCATCAAGGCTACCATAGTTCCAAATGGCACGGCACCTGAAGACTTTTCCTCCCAGATAAGGGCATTCAAAACAAAGAAGACGCTAAATAGTATTCCTGGGAACATGAAGGCTGTTTTCAATGTGGTTTTCTTCCACTCAGTGCCTTTGAACATTTTATACAAACGGGCTGAGGAGTAACCAGCAAACGCACCCATAAAGACCCACAACAGAACCATAGCTGTCATCAGCCCACCACGGTTGGATGGTGAAAGGAAGCCAAGCAATGCGAACATCATGGTGACCAGTGTCATCCCAAATACTTGAACACCTGTTCCAACATACACACAGAGTAGGCTAGAGTTCACTGGGGGCCTAAAGGCATCCCCATGAACCAATTTCCACCCTGTTTCTTCCTGAGCCTCATCTTGGCTCTCTAACTGATTGTAGTTGGCAATATCTCTGTAAAGTGTTCGCATCATGATCATGGCAACCATCCCAGAGAGGAAGAGGACAATCATTAAGGAGTTAATAATGGAAAACCAATGGATTTGATCATCATTCATCAACAGATATGTGTCCCATCTGGATGCCCATTTAGTATCGCTCTCCTGAAAATGTCAGGATAACAATGAGAAAAGGGGGAGAACATAAGAACCAAATTATACACTTTGGGAAGAAGATACCTCAAAAGTGACATCATATGTGAAAACAATCTCTTTATCAGTGTCGACCTCTTGCGGTGGAGTGCCACTTTGAAGGATGTTTTTCGTGCATGTTGCCAACTGTGTATCTTTGTCCTTCCATTCCTTATACTCGTGAGCAATGCTGTTGGAAGAAAAAATGAGATTATTAAGTGCTGTCGCATATATTTACACAGACAACAATAGACATCAATAAATCATGTCTAACTACTCAAGTCTAACGATGGGCAATAACCAATAGCTCTTTCATGTATCTCACTGTAGCAATGAGACCTTGACTACAGGCAAGTGAAAGTAGACAACATTGATGGATATGATAATGAATGGGCAGAGCCATAAACTGAGCTCCACACAGCTAAGAGGCTCAGAAATTTTTAAAAGCCTCGAACCTTCATGAACGAAAGTCAAAGCTTTTCTAGAAATTCAAGTGCTTACAGATTCCAAAGCTCGTATACAATTCCCAAGCAGATTGAGACATATTAGATGAAGTGAACATAGCCACTATCAATATTCAATCAAGACATTTAAAAGGAGAGCTCATATGTATTCAACAACTACGCAACCAAATTGATGATTGAAACACAGAAAAACTTAACCATGAAGATGAATACGCATCAAAAAGAAAAGATATAGGAAAGAATCCATCAGAACCAAACCTGTGCGGAGTAACCTCAAAACCAACAATACGAGCAAAGTCAGTTTCTGGGTCCTTGTGATACATGACTTTGAATAGCAGATGGTTATGGATGAAGAACTTCTCCTCATTGGTCTGTAATAGCAAGTTCTACCATTAGGAAATGGTCGAATAGCGCTGTGGTCTATTTGCAAATATGTGGACCATCATATAACTTACCCCAGTATACTTTCCCTTAAATCCCACACGAAACCCATGCTCATAGACCTTTGTTTGCCCATCTCTCCTTTGTCTTATCACAGCAACGGGAAGGTTATCCAGGATCCTGTCACAAAATCAGAAATATAGGAAATTTAGCAAAACAAACCAACCATCATGGCCCATTTCTTTCATAGAACTTCTCAAACTCTGGGAACAGGGAGGGAGTGCGTGCACACACCCAGAGACACAAAGGGATAGAGAGGCATCTATTTCTTACATGTTAACTCGATACTCATCATCAATTTTTTCCTTGAAATTCTTTGCAGCCTCAGCATCAAGCTTTACACGGCAGACAACCTGGCATGTCTGCTCCTCTCTCATTTTAAACTATCACACAAATTCAAATATCAGACTTGCCCCACAAATAGTAAAGTGAAATGTCACAAACGAGCAACTCTCAACAACTCGTACGAAAAAAGCCAGGGCTCAAACGCTAGATCTAACTTTAATAAAAGACAAAAACCATGTAAGCTTACATTGTAGACTGAATTCTCAATTCGATCCCCACGAAGAACTTCTCCCAAGTTTTCTGCACTATTCAAGATTTTCGAAGGCTTGCAATAACTCAGAAAATAATAGTCATATGGAAGTTGGGTCTTTGTAGATGAAAGCTTGTTGACCTTAACTGGAAGGGGATCCCCCTGCATGCATTTGAAAAACAGAATGTGATTTTCCCAATACTTGACACAGTAAAAGCAAACCTCTCCAGCCAAATCATCGCTGCAGTTTGCAGTAGATAGTTCTATACGGACAGCAACGAGTGAAAACAAGAGCCTCAAACTCCAATTAATCACCCCCTTTAAAAAAAGAGAAGTGATACTTCATTTGGTAATCATGTCTTATTGATAAACCCATTCCGCAGACAATGTAAAAATAAAGATATATTCTAGAAAGTTAAATTGATCAATGTTATTATTAGAACTTATCTTTATCTTGACATTATATACCAATTGGATTTTTCAAAATAATAGGGGTATCAAATGGAATATCCAACCAAAAAAATCCGGAAAACTGATGGCCATGATTTTAATTTAGCTAGAGGTCAAGTTGACATAACAATGATCAAAGGCATTTCAAAACCATTTCTATGCTCGATTTTGACCTGGTGACACCATCACATTCTCCTTTAAGATCAAAGGCATGAATGATGGCTGTTAAATTGAACTTATTGACTCAAATATCAACAAAGACCCCTCTGTTCTTCAACTTCTCGTTGACTCACTCAAGCTTTCTCGCAACCACATAAAGTCTGCCTTGTCAAATTCAGACCCAGCAATTATAGTGTTCCACAATGATACTCCCAAACTCCTTTAGTGAGAGGACAGTCATCTTATGCCATTCACCAATAACCAAGTTTCCGTCCAAGATTCTCCAATGTTTCAAAGAAAGCATATTTTCTCTTCAATTAGGTCACTACATCCTACAAAGGATTCAAAACATCTTCGATAATAATGAACACATATGATGAACAAGAAGGACAACAATGAGAATCCCACCTCTATCAAGGTCCACTTAGTCCAAAAAATAATCCACACATGTCTCAGGATGAAAGTCGTCAGAATAACTTATCTAAGTGCATTATTAACAGAAGAAAATATAAACCAACTTGGAATTTAATTCAAACATTCTAAAGAGGGAAGGAAAGCATGCATATAAAGCTCAGATCATCAGCAAAATGAAAAGCGAAAAACAAAGTATGGAACCCTTTTAACCCATCATGTCTCTTAGTAGACCGAGACCAAAGCCTTCATACCACCCTGAAATCATTCGGTTAATCATCAGTAGTGTAAACAAACCCTAACACCCCCCCCCCCAAAAAAAAGAGAAAAGCAAACATACTGCAATGTCAAACAGACGTATCAAAACGAAAGTCAATGTAAAGCACAGATCCGAACCGAACTCAATAGAACACGTATTGAAATCGAAACATCTAAATCTAAAATCCTAAAACCCTAACACCCCAAATTCGCGGATCGGCCTCCGCACAATCGCTACCATCAAGATATCGGAAAGAGATCGGCATCCGAAAGTGTAAAACAAATAATTCCGAAAACAAAAACATAAAACAACAAACGAGAGAAAGTTAGAACGAACCGTTTGGAAATCACGAGGAGCAACACCAGGAAGGTAGAAGGAGTGAGCTTGCGCGATCAGAAGAAAAGCGCAGAGGAGAGAGAACATCGAGGAGCTTCTGCCATGACTTCCCATCGTCGACCTTGATTTAGATCGAATACAGAGAGCGAAGAAGTGGGTGACTGTCGGAAGAGAGAGAAAGAGAGAAAGAGAGAAGAAACACTATGTGTATTGCTGGGGGGAAAAAGAAACGCCCTCCGTCAAATGGAGGTTTTCTCTGAGTCAGTATTTTTTTCCCCCAAAAAGATCAAAGCAGATCAATTATTACAAATAAAGATATAATATATATTTCATTTTTTTCTGTGAATGACAAAATGAGATATAGAGGTTGATATATGCGAAATTCAAACTTAAATATCCGGTAATAATTTTTATGGTCTGTTCTTTTTTTGGAGAAATTTGATGGATAAAAGAGTGAAGTAGGTTGAGGTAAGTTGAAATTGGTATATTTTTTTGGAGTGGTTGAAATAGGTTGAAGTTGATATATTTTTTATGCGGTGGGTTGAAATAGGTTAAAATAATGAGAATGTAATTAATGTGTGATAATTTATGAAGTTATCAAAATTTTGTGAAATTTTTGTTTATTCTTTTTTATTTTTTATTTTTTAAATTTTTAATTTTTAATTTTTAATTTTTTAATTTTTTAAATTTTTAAATTTTTAAATTTTTAAATTTTTAATTTTTTAAATTTTTAATTTTTTCAGTTTTTTAGCTTTTTATTTTTTTATTTTTTATATTTTATTTCTTATTTCTTATTTTTTATTTTTTATTTTTTTATATTTTTTTATTTTTTATTTTTTATTTTTTTATTTTTTTATTTTCATATTTTTTATTTTTTTATTTCTTATTTCTTATTTCTTATTTTTTATTTTTTTATTTAGTATTTAGTATTTTTTTTATTTCTTATTTCTTATATTTTATTTTTTTATTTTTTTATTTAGTATTTAGTTTTTTTTATTATTTTTTGGAATTTTCTGTAGCTTTTGTTTGGAATAAAACTAAAAATATAAAAAAAAAATTAAAAAAAAAATGTAAAAAATTTAAAAAAAAATAAATATAAAAAATTTTAAAATTAAAAATTAAAAAATTAAAAAATTAAATACTAAAAATAAAAAATAAAATTAAAAAATTTAAAATTAAAAATAAAAATTAAATACAAAAAATTAAAAATAAAATAAAATAATAAAAAATACAAAAATACAAAAAAATTAAATACAAAAAATTAAATATTAAAACTTAAAAATTTAAAAATTTAAAAATAAAAAACTAAAAAAATACAAAAATAAAACAATTCCAAAGTACGATAATTTACAAAAAAGTAGTATACTGAATTTTTTGGTGTAAGAATGATTCAATCTCACATGATACTTTACAGATTATTAAAATTATGAAGGGGTGGATTGAAGTTGGTTGAAGTGAGTTGAAGTAGTTGAGGTAGGTTGAAGTGGGTTGAAGTTGGTATTTTTTTTTCAAGTGAGTTAAAAGTATGTTGAAATAGGTTGAAATGGGTTGAGGTTGATAAATTGCAATTGACCTACGAAAAGAGCAGACCCTTAAGTAGTACATATTCCTTTGTCTACCATGCTTAGTGATCGAAGGAGGAAAGTATAATTCGTCACCAGTTTAGTTTAAAATTTTAAATATACATTTTAGCAGATTGATTTCTTTAATTTTTGTAGAATTTTACATACTTATTTAAATTTCACAAATTTGTCATATTTCCAGTTTCTAGTGAAACAATTGTAATTTCTAAATGCATGACTGAATCAATAAAGATGTGATAGAATGAAAATTAGTGGAAGAGTAGATGATATAAATAGGAGCATATCAATCCAATCTTCTAACATATTGAGGAAGTCCTCCAAGTTCATGCCATAAGCTAAGTTACAGTGCATCACAACGTACAATTTCATTTGCCATGCATTCATAAGTTTTTAGGGCAGCTTGTACTCGATCCTTAGGCCTTTATCTAACCAAAACCACACGTCGTTGATCGAAAAGCAATAATAAGTATATTATAGTGTACGATATGTTATTGTAGAGTACTAGAACCAATGTTGAATTTTCAAAAATTATGCAACTACTTTAAAGCGGACATACATCTTCAACTTTTCAGATATATATAGGAACATTCAAAAAGATCTTTATTTATATTTTACGTCTACTTGTTAGAGTATAAAATCTACTCCTAAGGTTCCAAGATTAGTTTAAGTTTTTTGATTCAGTTGATTCATAAAACTCTAGATGTGTTTGTATGTCGGTGATTTTGGTCTCCCTTTATATAAGGGGACCCACTTATTCCATTAGACGCAATGATTCAATGAAACTGCACCAAATCACTGAATTGCCGGGTCACTCTCTGTTAAACGTAATTCTTGAATCTTTGAAAAAACAAGTATTGGAAACATTCATCAGTGTGAACCTGGCCACAACCTGTACATGGTTCCATGCTCACTCAGACTGCCTTGAGAGAGCTTCCTTACACTCTGCCAAAATTTCGAGCCCCTTGCATTCCTTATCGGCCCAGATGCAGAAAGCCTTCGAAATGGACTCGATCTTTGCCCACCAAATGGTCCAAACCCCGCTGACATACTGAAAATGTCGCGTCCACGAGGTAAATCCTTCTCAACGTCATCTAGTAACATGGCCACCCTAGCATCAAAATCCATGGAAATATTCCTGGGACTAGAGTCTCTGGAGTTGCCATCCTTGGAGTCATCACATTCATTACACACCAGTTTCAGGGCCTGTACAACCTCACCCATGAAAGGGCGATGGGAAACATCCAGTTGCACACACATTGAGGCGATTGCTGCCACTTTTGCCACGCTGTCCAAAGACACATCAGAAGATAATAAAGATGGGTCGATGATCGATTCCAAGCCTTCTTTACTTGTGAGGAGTGGCCTTGCCCAAGCTACTAAGTTTTCTTGACCAGGTGGCTGCGACATATCTATCGGTCTTCTGCCAGTTAAGAGCTCAAGAAGGACAACACCGTAACTATATACATCGCTCTTTGCTAGAAGATGTCCTGTCATCGCATACTCTGGAGCCACATACCTGAATTATGGGTCCGAAATATCAGGTGAATGATTTAAAGGATATCAAATGCTGTCAAGCTAACCCATAAATTTCTCCATTTTGAGTAAAAGACAAGGAAAATATCCATACCCAAATGTTCCCATGATATGTGTTGAGATATGTCTGTTCTCGTCATCCATAGCTGTCCTTGCCAAACCAAAGTCCGACACTTTAGGAGTGAAATCATCCCCCAGCAGGATATTGCTCGATTTGAAATCCCTGTGTATGATACCAGGATTTGAGTCTTCATGTAAATAGGCCAGACCCCGTGCAGCACCAAGAGCTATCTTCAGGCGGGAAGACCAATCAAGAGGGGTAGTTTCTTTGTCGGCCCCTAAAAGCATAAAATCAGGTTGTTAGCAATCTCCTACTTGCTTTTATTCATTTACCTTCTTTTTTGAATGGGGAAGGGGGGTGTTCGGTTATTACCATGTAAATGATACTCGACACTGCCATTTGGAACAAGTTCGTAAACCAGACAACGCATGCTGTCATCTGTACAGATGCCAATCAATTTCACCAAATTCCTGTGGTGAACACGACTAAGCATTTCAACTTCAGCCAAGAATTCCCGACCGCCTCGTTTATCATCTCTCTTGAGCACCTTCACCGCAACACTAGTCCCATCTACTAGAGTCCCCCTGTAGACACAACCAAAACCACCTTCGCCAACTATTCTTGAGGGATTAAAGTTGTCAGTGGCTTTCTCTATTTCACTTGCACTAAAAGTTTTAGCTGATCCCGGGTATTTACCGAGGCTAGATCCAAGTGACAATGAGGAACTTTGCCCACCTCCTGCTGGATGTCCTGTAGGCCCTGAAATATAAGCATGTCTGCTCATACCATGCTATATTAATCTTCTACAACAAAGCAATGGTAATTCAGGCCATAAAGAAATCATCTGCAGGATAATTAATGACGGATACTTGTACGTTGTCCAAAGCAAAAGCATTAACTATAGACAATGTATGTATTTAATGCAATTTGTTTATCATCCTTAATTAACCTTGCCCAGCCGTTCTATTTCTACTCAGCAAACTCACTTCACACACCACTTTCCTATCATGTTGCCATCTTAACTTTCACCGTCCTCACAAGTCACAGCCCACCTTTGCCGACCACAACTATGTTCTCCACAACTATCCCCCATATTCATCATCACCATCGTCACAATTATAATCACAATCAAATATGCATTGAACCTTTTTGTTTAGGGGAGAGGGATTGAAAAATAGATACATGTTGAATTGCTATCATACTTTTAAAGGGAAAAAAGAAAAAGAAAAATTGGTTTCAAGGTGTGATTGCTTGTGATGGTGGCGGTGTCAGAGCAATCAGGTGATGTGCAACAGGGGTGGGTGGAAGAGGAGAGAGAAAAGAAGAAGATAGGGAGGAAATTAATGAATGTTAGGGTTGAATCGAATCGCAATTCGATATCACAGCGGAAGTAATTAGGATGAATAGATAAACAGAAATTCTAAAACAATAACAAGAACAAATCACACACCAAGAATTACGTGGAAAACCCCAATGTGGGTAAAAACAACGGACGACGACAAACCAGGAACAATTCATTATGAGAATCTGAAGTACAAAGATTGCAATCACAATACGTGATTCACTCTGGATGTTACAATTCCTCAATTTGCACTCAATCTCACCAATTGTGTTTGGGAATAGGGTTTGGGCCTCTCAAGATCGCCACTCGCCCTTTTTCGCCGCGGCACACCCTCTGTTTTTGCTCTTCTGCAAAACCTAAATCGCGAAACCCGAGAAAACTCGGTTTCACTAAAGTGGCACGGTCTGACCCGGCGCCAACTGGTGACCATGCCACCCAGCAGCCCGACCGTGCCTCAGCCCATGCCGCCCAGATGACTCAGGTTTTGGGCCACAAACCCAACAATGAATAAATCATAAAAGAACAAGGATTGATATAGAAAGATAAAAAAGAGCATTAAATATAACAGTGCTAATTAATGTTTTTGTTTTTTTAAATTGTTGATTATTTCAGCATTAATTGTTTCTTAATCACTGCTCTTAGGGCAGTGGTTAACAAACTCTTTAATTATGTCATAACAAAAGTGAGACTCCCACAAGCATTACACAAGCTCTAAAATGTGAGTGATTTTGCTTATTTTTAAATCCAACTTTTGTTTATTATACCAGCGCACCGCTTGTAATTTGTCACCACCCACCCCTTTGAAGTCATAGGCTTTAAAATGTTCGAGATTTTGCTTACTTCTAAACCTAACTTCTGTTGACTATACCAGCTCAAGAGTTATATTTGATCATTACCCTTCCTTGTGTGCTTCAACACTTCTGAACAGAAACATTATGACAGGTATACCCATAAATCTTTGGTTCAACAACTGCCCTATGCCCCTATCCCTATCTTTTCCAAAAGTTGTAGACAATGACATATTGAATGCACAGAGTTGCTTAATGGTCATACTATAGATATAGAATAAACAGTCTCATAAAACCTGAAGTTTTGGGTACTAATTACTAAGGCAACAAACCGGATAAAGCAAACAAAATGTCACCTGGCGATCTTCCAAGTAAATGTTTACCTCGTAGAGTTAGTGCCGGTTGGGAATTATGGTTTGTGCATCTGAATATTAGAACCCAAGCAACTGAAAAGCATATCATAACTCCAACTATTGTTGAAAAAATTATAACAGCGATCAGGCTTCTGTCAAGTCTGGCCTTATGTCTCTTCTCTGGCGGTATTACTCCCAGGGGATGCAATATGCTCCCATTATTATCTCCAACGGAGTAAGGCATACTGTTAATTACAGCAATATCAGCAGAAGCCATTGGTGGAGAGGGCGGAAGACCTAAAATTGCATGAGTTAAAATCATGGAAAAGTAGATTACGGAGCTGAGGAATTCAGTATTAAGTTGACTACCTGGGTAGCGCACATATAGTACATCATAGTCACCAAAGATAGACTTGTCTATGTGAATCTGCTTGTGCCAGAATCTCTGAAATGTCAAAGATGCTGTCATGTCATCAAATTTGTCATGAACGGGCACTAAGTCAACAAGAACAATTGTTTTTTCTGGTTCCTGGCTTGATGATTTAGCTCCCATTACACGAACTTGGCTTGGTTTCATGGACACCCCAGCAGCAATTTCTTTAGCGAGCTCTGAAACCAAAGGGAAGAAGGTATATAGAGCCATACTAAGGCGCAGCCCAACTTGCATTGGCCAGACACAACCACATGGTGATCCGGGAGGAGTGTTAGTAAATGGCTCTGGGCACGTAAGATAAGCGCAATCTACACACAGCATTAGTTCGTGTCAGCTATAAAAAGCAGGAAAAAGCAGAATCAAGGTGAGAAAGAGAGTTCTCATGGACCTTGATTAGGAGGTGGTGGTGGTAATGCCTGCATTGATGGTGCAACCTGTCTCGTGGTGTTTCTTGTTGAAGACCCAGGAGGAGAAAATTTTGGGGAAAGAAAGACAACTTGCAAAAGGGCAAGCTCATGTCAAAAAATAAATCGTCACTGCACAGATAAAATTGTTAATTCACAGAAAGCGGCATTTTTACTTACTTTCCGAATGGCCAGATGAACGTCTTTGGATAGGTGATGGTGCAGGAGAAATAGCAGGAATCTCTAAAGTTGATGGAGGAGAAACCTCAGCCAGTGGAGACCCTGCCATGAAGAATAGCATGAGTAATTGAAGATGTCATGTAAGTAAAATAAACACTTCTGACACTGAAGTGCTACATTAATGGGAAATGGTGGGTCATAGTTCTGACCACCAACAGACAATGGGTTTTGAGCATATAAAGGGAAGGGACTTTCAACGACAAAATGACGTCTCGGTATGGCAGTGCCAAAAGAAGAGGATGATACAAAGAAATAAGACAGCATCTTGAAACTTTCTAGAGTGGAAACAGGAGACCTTGTTGGCTTGGGGCTGGGAGTCAAACCAGGAGTCAAGTGGAACAGTACCTTTTAGTTCACCTCTTATGTGACGGTGCAGACTGAAGGATATAGAATCAATAAAGCTATACCGACAGTGAATCTTTCCTGTAAAAGAACATAACTATAAAAGCAACGGTACCTTTAACTGGAGAATAATGAGGAGAAAAATGAGATCCACCACTCGGAGGAGGCTCATGGAATGAGAATGGAGTGGGAGCTATTTCATTCTGTCTCCCAAACTTAGGCTCTGAAGGAGTTCTGTTAAGTGGAGGTCCTGTAACAAGATGCGGAGTATTTCAGAATATCTGACTGAAAAAATCCATTAGCATTCCATCAAAATGCAGTATTTTTTTCTTTTCATTGTAATTGTACCATGATGTGGTGCAGGATTGGGAGCTGGTGATAATACGACTGGTACTGTACCTGGAGGTGGAACTGGAGCAGGTAATGGAGATGCATGAGCCTCTGTTACATCATGTCAAGAGGAGAAGATGTTTAGAGTTCAATCCAAGGAAGAAAAGAAAGAAAAAAGGAGGCAAAAGAAGAGCCAGATGTTTAGATACTAGAATTCTAGTTCTAGAGCCTATGGGACATCCATGAATTAGCATCCACATCTCAGAATATCAATCATTCCATCCAGCAACCTTTATGAACTGATGAAGGAATATGATTAATTCCTTCTAAGAAAACTTGAATGCAAGCACAATTACCAATATTGCAGTGTCAGACAACATAAAATAAAGCTGATGTCTGTGGATAGATTTAGTGCTTCTAGATGGTGACATGTTGATGTTCTCCTCTTAATTCTGCTTGCAGTTCACGATGCCTAGGACTTGCAATGAGATGTATGTTTAGCTTGCAACGGACTGAGATTTGATGTACGCAGTTGTGATTCAATATCCATATGGAGACTAATATTCAGTCAAAGTCATAGGAAATAAGAGAGAGATTGATGGTGCACCTGAAACATTTGATCTCAAAACAGGGGCACTATGCTGGGGTGCCTCTATTTGATGAGAAATTGGCGGGTGAGATTCTGGAGTGGCTTGGCTGACAGGAGGTGCACTAAGTGGTGATACACTTGAAGAACATGATTGGTCTGCAGTAAGAAAATTGTAGACAAATCGATGATCAGTATTTAATTGCAAGTAGATGACTGAGTTCCATCCTTTCTGTGTATGCTCCAGTACCTGGGGAATCTGGAACTGGTGGCAGAGTCCTACTATGCATTTCCTTTCTTGGAGAGGCACGAGGTGGTGGTACTGCAGGAGCGGCTTCTTGCATTGCTGGAGAAGGTGGTACGGAAGAATGCGACAGCTCAGAAGGTGGAGGAGCATATGGAGTGTGTGAAGGTATTACAGATGGAGGTGGAAAGGGGGGAGATGCCATCAAAGGGGGCGGTGCAGAAGCATAAGGTGGAGTTGCTCCAGGAATTGTGGATGATGGTGGAGGAGACACTTGGGGCAACTCCACTGGTGGCAGTGGAGGCAAGGAATGTGGAGGCATTGCCAAGGGGGTTGGAGTCCAAAAGGTTGGAGGAGAAGTTAGTGGTGGAAGAAGGATAGGGATGGGAGATGATTCATGGGGTGGTTCTGCTGGAGATAGTGAAGGCAAAGGCATAAGTGGCTCGAGAGGAAGAGGCACCGTCAAGGGTGGCAGTGGAAGACCATGTGGTTGGGGAGATAAACCAGGCTTTCCCTCTGGAAGAGGCGGTAGAGTCAAAGGTTGTGGTGGGTCAACAATTGGTGTTGGAGTCACAGCTTCTGGCGGCTGTGCAACTAAGGGGAGAGTTGAGTCATGTGCAGGCTCAGCAGCACCTCGTGGAGTTAAATCATGCGATGGCTCAGCAGCAGGCAGAGGAATTGAAACCTGTTGCTGCCCATGTGGTGCCTCTGCAGTTAACGGTGGAGGTGAATCGTGCGGTAAAGATGTGAGCGGAGGTTGAACTATTGGACCTAAATCACACATTTAAACACAAACTCATAAGCTTCCGCAATTTCTTCAAAAAGGGCATAGTATTCAGAAATTGAACATAGGTGGATAACAGCTGCCGATGTATGGCTCTGATACTTAGGGTCAAAAACAACTGTCTCCGTGTGGGTACAGCAGGGTAGTCTTTGTCTCTTCGACTTCCTCATGGCATTAGAGGGTCTTAAAAAGGTGGATTCATTGGTTGTAGAGGTATCAAAAGAGGCAACCAAAGAAGTGTGTTTCCTTCTGCTGTTCCTGCTGTATCCATTATCATGGACAGAAAGATACAACAGAATAGCCTGTTTGAATGAGATGAATAGGGGCCAGATTGCTCTACCATACAAAAAGAATTAAGATATAAGTTCGGTGCCATTTCCGCAGAAATTCCAAGTGGGGACATATATCATAATATGTTTATAACGTGACAAACTGCGTGGTGTCATTTGGAAACATGAAACACTTCCCAGCATGCAAGCTGGATTTCCTTGTGCCTTCATTCTAATGTACAATGGTTGATTGTTCTTTCTGGGATAAAATGATTTACAACCTCAACAAAGAAAAAGTATTCTAGCCCACGCCCACCTTGCCAATAAGAAACTAAAATGAGATGTGATAACCAAAATTTACCATTTAGCAGTGGTTCTGGTTCAGGTGTTAAAACTACTGCTTCTATAGGAGGAGCAACAGAAGAAGCTTCCACTGAAACAGGCAAATTAAAACCTGCACACAAACAGGATCATACAATTTAAAGACAAAAAGTCTCCAAGTTAGCCTAAACCACTCCATTTCCAGAAAATCTGAGGACAAATATTAATCACACAGAGTGGATAGCCCCCCCCCCCCCCCCCCCCCCCAACCTAAAAAAAAAAAAAGGCAAAAAATCTTTGCATTGGTGAGTAATTCTGCTCTGAGGGCTACCCACAATTCTACCATCAATCCCATAAGCATTACACTGGCTGTTACAGAACAAGGGTAAATCAGCAACAAGAGAAGTTTGCCAAATTGCATTAATAATATGGAAAGACGCCTTTCAAATTCCAACAAAAAAAAAGTGCATTTGCCCCAAGAACTTGAATCTCGCTCTTTTTTTTGGGGGGGGGGGGTGTTTGAGAAAGATTCAAACCCTTGATACCATCCCAAAATCCCCTTTTTACCAGCCCTTTCTACAGCATTATACACTATCAGCAACCACATGCAAGATCTCTAGCATAGACATGGCAAAACAAGACAGAAATTAAATGACCCAGTAAAGTGCATGGCTCAAAGTATAAATCCAGGTGAAAATAACAACAATCTCACATTGAGCAGATGAAAAATCCAAAGAAAACGTAAATTGAAATTGAAGAACTTACCAGAAGATCCTGGAACAGTTAAAGCAATGGCAATGGCACATAGGTACAGATTCATTAACAGCCAAATCACTCGCAATTGCAGCACCAAGCCCATCCCATGAATCTAGCTATGAAAACAGAGTTTCAATCTCTGAAACCTGACCTTCACAAACTGGTAAATTACTAACTGTATGCAAATTTGACCCAAAACCCACTTGTAATTCCCCAGCATTGAGAACTGAGCTCTCAGAAAATTTAAAAATTAAGCAATCAGTACTTTGTGGTGTTTCTCAAACAGCCCCCACCTCAGAGCATGATAGACACTATGAAGCTGACAAAAGTTTAGAGCCTTTTTTGCCAACTGTTTATACTCTCTACTGAGAAAGACTCAACAGAAAAATACAAGAAACTGACCCAGATTAACCTAAAATAAAATGGGCAACAGCACTCCAATCAAGTGTATAAGTGTTACTGTACTGCATTAGCAATCTGAGAGACTTTTTTGTTACGTGGTTGGACACGTGCTAATTGTTAACTAACTCCTTTTTACAGCAAGGATTAGCATTAACCGTGAGTATGTGATATGCTTTCATGGGCTCGGGCTTCCATCAGTATGCGAGATTTAGAACCCAATCCTTATTGCTGTTTTTTTACAATATTTTGTACATTGTGTTATAGCGATTTTTAGATGTATTTGTTTATTTTTCACTATTTAGAGTCTTTTTTTTTCGATAGGAAATATAGGTTAAGAAATAGGTAAAGTTAGTTGAGATTGTTTGAAATAGATTGAAGTAGGTTGAAGTGGGTTAAAATTGATTGAATTTTTTTCATATGATGGATAAAAATTGGTTAAAATAGTAAAAAGTGAGTTGAAGTAAGTTGAAATAGATATTTTTTTGATGAAGTTGGTGAAATGGATTAAAATTAGTTAAAATTAATAAACTAAAATTTACCAACGACAAGAACTGGGCATTATTCTACTACTCATTCTCTCCTTTGGTTTCTTTTTTCAACCAAAGGGTTTTTTGAAACAATATTCTATACAATTTTGGTGGGTGTGTCAAAATCCATACGTAAAGCACTTACAAATGTGAAACTACCTATGTAAGTTAGAGATAGTTTAATCGTGCAATGCTTTTTTTTTTTAAAAAAATCCCAATTTAGCATTGTGAATTTTTTTTTTTGTTTTCGTTTTTGGGCTTTTATTTTACCAAAGTTGAGTTCTTATTAGTCAATAAAATAGTACGTTTATCCCATCACAAACTTTCTTCATTTACAAAACTCAAACCCAAAATTTTAGTTAAGAGAAACAAGTGTAAAACCACTTAAATCAACTTGAGTTACTAACGTAACATTGACAGACAATATTATTTGTTAGCCATAAATGTTCTTTCGGACACTCATTAATCAAATTTCTTAAACAAAAAAAGTAATCAGTGCAAAATTTTAAAATTCATTAATATTATAAGGAAACAGCTAGAAAATTTTTCCCTCATGAGAGAGGAGTAAAGACACAAATGATGCTCGTGTCCAAGTATTGATTTAGAGATATCATTTTCATAGGCAGCTAATACAAGTTGGACTCATCGATGAAGATCATTGTATGTCACAAGAGGAGTTTTGATGAGCCACGTACAAGCACAGCGACGTTCACGAGAATCAGTTTGGATCGATGAAGCTGTCAAAATAATGCATCAACTCATTCCCTTAATTAATTTGCCCGCCCAATCCAACCCTGCAAAAGCTGTCTGTCATTGTAAACCCGATCCTTCACCTAAAAAAATAAAAATAAAATAAAAAAAACGAGGCCAAGCAGGCCCTATAATATCATCCATGACTAATATTGCAATATTGGAAGGTGATGATTCAAATACGATAGACCTTTCAAATATGATGACGCCAAAATTAACAAGACAATCTGCAACTCGATCGGTCCCCCTGCAATGGTGACAGATCATTTTCTCCAACTCATTACTCTCTAATAATTCACGAAAAGCCCGCTATAAATGAGCATGTGAAGATGGACAATTAAACTTCCCTGCTCTCATGTTTAAGGCCAATTCCGAATCCATATGCACCAAGATCTTACGAAAACTTGATCTTGGGCTTGGAAAAACTAATAGAGGTTGAACAAAGGTCGTTTTCTGGAAATCTAAAGAAGATCCCGTTCCATTACATCAAATTTTTCCATCTTTTAATAGTTATGTTTTTTTTAAAAAAAAATCAGATGATGTTAGTTGTATTATGAGTGAAATAAGTTGTAAAATTACATATCCACTTAAAACTCACTTAAAACCTAGATTATAAGCAAAAATAATGGAAATGGGTACGAATTTAGGCAATCCTAATCCATATCTAACTGATTACCATCTTTACGTTAATACTTAATAGTATTTTTTTTTCCCCTTTATATGTTAGTAGAGAAACACACATACCAGCTCAAGGTCTAAGGCTAGTGCCTGCTAGATACATACATTAGATAAGCAAAATTTGTACTCTTGAAATAAGAACATAATTAAAGAGGTAGAATCCAGTTTCCATATCAATTAAACTCGAGATTCTTAATGAAGGGTTTGTTTAGTAGAGCATATCGGTTAATAAACTTTGTGTGACAACCTGAACCTACCAAGTATAAGAATTTAACACACTTTTTTGATGTACGAATGAGGCGCAAATATCAATATCGACAATATAAGAATTTCACGTTCTTTTAAATTTTACAAGTTTCATATTGCAACTCATCTAGTCTCATAATACTAAATTGGACTTTTCTACGATTGGCGTAAGGCATGATTTGAAAATGACATGGCCCAAAGACTCTGCTTCGAATACACTCCAAGAACTTCCATTCTTCTTGTACCTTGATCTGGATAATTCTAATTTAAATTTTATTTATTGTATCAGTTAACTTAAACTAATTAACTGAGACAATAAAATTAGAGTACCATAGGATTATAGTACCTAAAACAGTTTGTGTGTCGAACCTTCAGTCCTTCACAAGTAATCATGTTTTATTGAAGGCCAAAAATATTATTAGTCACCTTTTTGTTTATTTCTATCAACATTCTCTTAAAGATCTATTTTGACGTATTGAAATACGGTTGTCGTTGTATTCATCAATTTTATGGCGATATAGATATTTTTTTTTTTTTGAGGTAACATCGTTGTATAAGTGGGAAAAATATTTACTTTATAAGTAAAAGTTTAAGGGTTTAAATCTCACCATTTGTAAGGATTAATTTACTCCCTACGGGCTTATTAAAAATTAAAAAAAAATTACTCTTTATGAAAAGTAAAAAATATAATTATTATTTTTAAAAAAAGAAGGTGATAGTGTAGTAGTTATCATAGAGGTCTTCCAACCTGAAATGACAGGATCAAATTCTACAACGTGCAAAATCCTCTACATGGAATTTCGCAGGACTTTCAACTACGCTTGGGCTTAAATTTCACCCGACGTCTTAAGCATTGTTGCATTCTCTGAAATAAGGTCCAATACATTGGCCAAACTTATCATTTTGAAAAAGAATAATCATTTTAAGTTCATATGATAATACTATCACATTTTGCCAAAAAAAAAAAACTACAATATTATTTTGATTTCACGTGGGCCGTTGATTCTACTTGGTGAATCGTTCCGACTTGTGCAGTAGTCCAACATGTGTCATGGACAAATTTACCCCACTTCGCCATACTAATTTTTTTCTCAATTTTTTTTCAAAACGAATACATAAAAAGAAGACTACGGTACCAAAATCTAATTCGCTTTCAGGGACTCAATGTAATGGTAGGACGTACAATACGGCCGTAATCAATGCGTTGGCTCCTGCTAAACCAATTTGTTGAGTAATGCCAATAACTTCTATGTAGCTCAATTGACGTGAACTTTGTTTTTTTTTTTTTCCTTTGCATTTATGATACTCTAATATTGAATCTTGATGACTATACCATACATTTATCGGTTTAACTTGAGTGCTAGCTTATGTTGGGTAGGCAACTTTATTTCCGTGTCTAACCCTACACAAGACCTATCTCATCTATCCCTTTCCCATTTCATTCAACTTGAATGCTTCCTCGTGTTTTTTTTTTTTTAAGAAAAAATTGTTGGATGATTTGGACTAGCCAACAAATTTATTTGTAACAACCAACATGCAACCGCTAGCTACTTAGGTGGGAGAGGAATCATCTCAGTTGTGCCAAAATCTTTGTTGAGAGCTTATAGCTCAATTCATAGCAATTATTTCGTTATTAGGTCTCCCAAGTCGAATTATAGGATGACAAAATCTCATTACATGGAGACTTTGTTAGAAATTGAATGAACCTCTTATAGTTTTGATTGAGACTATTCATCCGTTGGACCTAACTTAGTAATTGTTTTATGTTGGTTAGGCAGCTTTATTTCCGTGTCTAACCCTGTATAGGACCTATCTCATCTATCCCTGTCCCATTGCATTCAATTCATTGAGCCTTCTCAGAAGGGTTGATGGCTCTTAATGCTTACTAGTGTTTTTTTTTTTTTAAAGAAAAAATTGTTGGATGATTTGGACCAGCAAACAAATCTATTTGTAACAACCAACATGCAAACGCTTTAGGTGGGAGAGGAATCATTTCAATTGTGCCAAAATCTTTGTTGAGAGCCTAGAGCTCAATTCATATCAATTATTTCCTTATTAGGTCTCTTAAGTCGAATGATAGGACGACAAAATCTTATTACATGGAGACTTTGTTAGAAATTGAATGAACCTCTTGTAGTTCTGATCGAGACTGTACATCCGTTGGACCTAACTTAGTAATTGTACATCTCCTTCCTGTCCTCTAAACCAGTTAGAATAATTCTATACAATAACCGACTAAATAAACACACTTACCAAGATTATACATGCCATAATCTTATAACAAACTAGTAACGTGAACTTTTGGAGCTGGATTGACCCAAGAATTATTCATGTATGACCCGAAGGTGATTGTCATTTTAACTGCCGGAGAACGTGGGCATGCATGTTCATTGTTCACACTTCTCCCTGAGGAGACCATGGATCAGATTAATTAGGGCATGAGGCACATATATTTGATAATGAAGAGGGGCATTTAGTAGGCAACGTGGAGGGCAATAGTTTGAAAACGCAAGAAGTTTGGGAATTAATTAAGGGCGGGACCAAGATTTTTCACTTACCCCAACAAAAGGGCACATGTGAATTTGGCCTCTATATTATTATATGCATGTAATAAATGTAGATTTCGACACTACACAGAGACTGATTCGTACGTATGTCAGCACTCAGTGGGACCTTTCAACACGGCTAAAGTTAGAGCATTAAAGCATTATTAATGGAGTTTTAGATTTTGAAATTCTAATATGTCACGTCCGTAAAACTTTTATAATTTTAAAATTTATATTTTATCACTTCTTCAATAAATGAAACTCAATTTTAATCATTCAATAAAAATATTTATTATGGACTCACCTTATAGCACACAACCTATTTTTTAAATCATTTAAAAATTATATACTTATTCCAAAAAAAAACAAAACAAAAAAAAATATTTTAAAAGCATGAACAGACAAGTGGGGAGACACGCACAAGCGTGCTACCCCGCGTGTCACACGCGTTTCCCTCCCGCTGCCAGCTCTCCTTTGCCATGCAAGTCACACGCGGGCCCCACGTGTTTACACGCGAGACACCGCTGCTAATGGTCTTAGCAGCCACAGACACACGGGACAAGTGTGGGGCCTGCATGTCTGTGGCATGTCACATTTTGCCTTCCCAGCCATGCTGAAACGCGGGGAAGTACGTCTGTGCATGTCTCCCCGCGAGTCACTGTTTACCTTTCAATTTTTTTTTTGAAGTAAGTATATAATTTTTAAATGATTTAAAAAATTGGTTGTGTGTTATAAGGTGGGTCTATGACAAATATTTTTATTGAATGATTAAAATTGAGTTCCATAGGTTGGAGAAGTGATGGAATGCAAGTTCCAAAATTGTGAAACTTTTACTGACGTTGCAGGCCAGACTTCCAAAATTCGGAACTCCTACTAGGAATGCTTTTAAAAAAGAAAAAGCACCAAAAAAAATTTAAAAAACAAAACAGTGACCTGTGGGGAGACAAGCGCAAACGTGCTCCCCCGCGTGTGTAACGCCCCCAACCCTAAAGCCGGGAGTGTTACCATTTTTCTTAAATCTTGGGACAAAACTGACAGAGTTTTCCCTAAAAATTGACCAGTTCCCAGGCTTACAGCCCTACAATTAATTCCATGCACTGAAAATAACAGTAAAACTAACTCAACGGCCACCCGCCGGAGTTCACAACTCTACGGGCTACCCATCCGAAGCATCACAATCAATGCAGTATAATGTTTAAACAAATGAACAACGAAGGGTACAACCCTTGCAACTTAGATGGTAGCTCATACGGCCATACAGAGCGACTCTAAATGATATGCAAACCAAGCACACAAGAACTTAATTTACAATCATTACATTATAAAACACCTTGCAGCTCACGTACAAGCACATCCCTTTACTTTTAGGGGAGCAATGACTTCCTTTCAGCTTACTTCATAAACCTGGAGGGCAACAATGATAGATGAAATGAGCGATAATCGTACAGTGGATAGCCCCATCCTCTAAAAGAAGTATAACTTACGACCGTCGTTCGTAATTTCTCCCCTTTTTGAAAGGCTCACCTATCGTACAGTATACGTCACTCATATGAACTCATAAACTCAATGAAACAATGGGGTTGAACCCAATAACATTCTCGCTGAAATCTATGTTACAACAGGCTCTTCCATTGCTAAAGCCTTTTACATAATGCTCAATACATTAGCGAAACCAATTTAGTTCATATCACGTAAATCGTACATATTCGTTAAGATGTCGCTAAAGATGCCGTCATGTAGTAAGCTACATGAAGTTAGCAATGTCACTAAAACAACCATCATGTTCCTATACGATACAACCCTTACTATATCACACAGTAGCTGGCTATATGCAAGAATAGATTTCCGCGAGAAAACATAGAACGATAACCATAAAATGAGGTATATAACCACGTCATGTGATTGGTAAACTATTTACTATTAATGTAGCAAAATGACCTTTGAATCTCACATGCTTGTTTATTAAAAGTATAACGTTTCGTAAGCCATCATAGGAACTGGGAGTCTCCTTTGACCATGTTTTTCTTGACTCCACTGCATCTAACAGAGTTATGAAACATGTAACTTCAACTTATGCCTACTGGCAAAATTATGAAACATTGAACTTTGAATCATCAATCTCCTTACTGGCAGAGAAATGAAATACTGAGCTTTGTCTCTGCCTTCTAGCAGAGAAATGAAATTCTGAGCTTTGAATCCTCTGCCTACTGGCAGAGAAATGAAATACTGAATTTTGTTTCTGCCTTCTAGCAGAGAAATGAAATACTGAGCTTTGAATCCCCTGCCTACTGGCAGAGAAATGAAATACTGAGCTTTGAAATCTCTGCCAAATAATGAGCTTTGAAACATACAAGTTGAAGTTACATGTAAACTTATAGGGAAGTACTGGGTTGGTTAAGCTAAAAATGCAAATAACATTTAAAGATCCCTTATCCCTCGACCTATTTACTGGTCACCTGACTCACTCGGTTGATTAATCCGATGATTTTAGGTTATTTTGTTACCAATGACATGTCGATGGAAACAGGCGACCGACAAAACAATTAAGAATACTTAGCAATCATGTAAATAAGCATTTATGAACCTTGACTATAATCGATAAACTATCCACCATTGACAATTTCATATAATCAACATACGATATAAATATACTCAATACACTTCATATAATCCATGGATTGCCAATAAATTGATAAACGTCATAAAATATAATCGGTGAACTATATAATCGATAAAATCAATGAACTATGTAATCGATAAACTATCATTCGATAAAATCAATGAACTATGTAATCGATAAACTATAATCGATAAACTATGTAATCAATGAATTATATAATCGATACATTGCATACAAGTGAAAAGTTCAATTTATTGTAATATGTATTGGAAGAACATTAGCAAGATGCCTCAGTTGGGATGCCTTGGCAATTTTACCATGAATATGAGAGTTTAAGACTGTGAATCGAATGATAAGTCTAGCTGGATTGGGGTTGACCTAAAGGTTGTAAGTGAAGTATAACGAATGTTTGAATGAAGCTAATACGAATTTTTAGTTCAATTATGTACGTTATATGTGTGCATGCTGCTCTAAGAGTGTTTGCGTAATTCTAGTGCATATTTGCAGCGGATTAATAGGATACGCGAGCTTAGATAAGCGTGTGTTATAGCTATAAATTTGGTAATTATGAACTTGGACACTCGTTAATGTTTAATGAGTTTTCATGAGTTTTTGTACTAATTTAAATATATATATATATATATATATATATATATAAGAGGAATGTGGATGTATGCGATGCGCTTGAACTTGAAGGAAGAGTAACTACACGAACAGCAAAAGTACTAAGGAATTTCATAAAATCGATAAGGAATTTCGTAAAATCGATAAACATTACACAAACAATAAACATCGTATCCTCGATAAACTTATAAACGTGCATATTCAGTGAGCGTTATATAATCAATAAATTTTTATAGGAACAGTGAGCATGTATGACTAATGAACATTATATATTCAATAAACTTAACGTTATAAACCGAAGCCCTCATATAGTCAATAAATTTCTTAGCATCGATAACTTACCAATATCAATGTGTGTGTGTGCGTGTGTGTGTGTGTGTCTCTATATATATATATATATATATATATTCGATACCAATATATATATTCAATAAACTATGTATAAATTTCATATAATCGATAACCTTATTCAGGTATCGTTCAGTTCATGCCACGGTGTCCTCAAATGACTAAATATCAATTTCAATTCAACCTGAGCAGGCCATAGACGATAAACTTGCATTTAAATTAACAATAAACAAGAGGGAGAGGGAATCCACCTCGAATCCAAGCTAAATGACCCGTTTTAGGGTTTGGTTTGGGTTGGCTTGGTGTGGATTTATTCCTTTGCTCCCCAATCTACTAGCCACTGCTCCTCAGCCCACCACCGTCGACGAACCACGGAGGAGCCGCCGCGTCGCCTGCCGGAACCTCTCCCGCGGTCTCTTTCTCCCTCTCTGACTCTCTTGCTGTGCGTGTGGGTCTGGCCCGGGTTGCGCGGTGGGGGACGGCCAGGGCGCAAGGCCGGCCACCGGTGAGCCTCACCTCGCCTCCCCACCGGTCGCCTCTCTCTCTCTCTCTCTCTCTCGGGTGTGGCGTCGCCGGGGCTGGGGGTCGAGGAGCCCCCCCCCCTTCGCGGTTCTCCTCCTTCCCCCTCCCCTTCGCGTTGCTGCCTCCAAAAAAAACAAGAAGGGCTTCAGCCCTTTTCCTTTTCTTTTTTTTTTGTCTACTGATAAACACCAACCCACTATACTATAAATCCAATTTTCCGACCTTTAAAATCTTAAACCATAACCATTAATATAATCATCGGTCGATTTATTCGCCTTTTGATTATATTAAGGTTCGATTCAATAAATTGCATGATCATTCCCAAGGTTCGACGTTCTAGTCGTATTCGGGAATCGTTAATGGTATATTATAACGATATAATTCGGCTTAACGGAGGGGATGAAATTCCGGGTGTTACAGCGTGTCACACGCGTTTCAAGGCGGTTGGGGAAACAAAAATGACACGCAACAGACACACAGGTCCCATCCTTTTTCTCACGTGTCTACGACTGCCGGTGCTCGAGAAGACCCAATGCCGACATTAATTAATTAATTGTTTAAGTGCCCTTAACATCGAGGCTGATTAAATTTAAATATATAGACCAAGTTGGACTTGTTAATTCATCATAAAGGGTAGGTAGAAAATTAGGATATGCGTTGAAGTGAGATAACTATGCTTGGCAATGCAAAAAGTTTCATGTGGAAAAGTTGTTGCGAAAGGAAAATCTCTGAGACAGGAAAGCTCTAGAGTCTAGATTGAAATGCTTATCATGTCTACAATATTAAAAATATTTACTGAAAAGGTAAAGTTATTTTCATGTGATGTATGATAGTATTAATAAAGTACCCAAATACCTATATAAAAAATAATTTTGAAAATTAAATTAATTATACCGAAGGCAGTCTTTTTTTCTTTCAAATACGCAATTTTTATAAATTTTGTAAGCCCAATTATCTATTTAGGAATATTGTTAAAATGAATTACTTGTAGAAGGTTTTTCAGGTTATGTATAAATAAGTACAAAATATGTTGAACAAAGTTTATAATAATTTTTAGGAATAATATTCAATATTTACAATTAAACGAGGAGTGCGATTGGATAAGTTCACATTAAGTTTGGACTTATCATATGTTAAGGCCACAATAGTACGGCTAGTATTAACATATAATTATTTGAGCAATTGATATTGTACAAAGTTGGAACTCATTTCTAACTTAACGTCCACATTAGAACCACTTATCTAAAGATGTAAATGATTATCTTTATATACAGGAATTTGTTATTTATGAAAGTTAAAAGGTCATGTATGTATACTTTGTTATAACCAAAAAAACAAAAACAAAAACCAGCCTTTAATGCAAGTACTACAAAAAATATATGATTTAATAGTTGTTGTAAAAAGACTTTTTAAGTCAATGTTTTTGATATATCATTAAAAGTATCTTTTTATTTTTGAGTGTGACAATTAATTCAATTATTTAAAATAACTGTTATTAATTAATTAATTAATTGAAGATATTCTTGAATAGATAATAATCACTTACCTACAATGGCCAAAAGCACACTAAAAAAGGTTGATCATCAATGTCTTTTGCAAGATACACACAGTTTTTTGTTTTTTGTTTTTAGGCTCAATGATCAGCCATAAATAAAAAGAAAATTGGAGTCGAATTCATACCATGTGGGAGAAAATAAAAAGAAATGTGAGATTTAAAACTTTAAAGAGATAAGGACACATGAGCCAGCAGAAAATTAATTTAATAAATAAAGCCAAACACGGTAATGTGAGGGGATCCAACGTCAAAGTCTACCCCTCTAGTCTCTGCTCATAGAGAAGCAGTTCACATATAAACAGGGAATCAGCATAAACATCCCGTTCCATATGTACTATCCTACTCTCTCTCTTACTCAAAGCTAAAAAAAATGGTAGAAGTAGCAGCAATTGTAGCGGGGTGGTTGACACCCACTTCCCTCTTCGTCCTCCTCAACATCGTCATCGCCACCATCTTCTTCACCTCTGCCTTCGGCATCGGCACCCACCACGCCGGCCATACCACCAAGAAGTCCGCCGACGACGACCGTCACCGACGCTCCGAATCAGGCGGCAACCCTCAGCTCTTGCGGGCCCCCTCCCTCTTCTCCCGGGTCACCTCCTTCAACTTCAGCACCCACCACTACTCTAATTACCACCACCACCACCACTCTGATGACCAGGCCGGACACGATCCTGCCCCACCGGTCTTCGCGCGCTCTCGGTCTTTGCTCTCCCGGGTCGCCTCCTTCAACTTCTGCCGGGCCCAGGCACAGCCGGACCCGGTCCATAACGTAAGTGTTGTAGCCCAGGAAGCAGTTGCTAATCATGATGATGATGATGATGGTGTGCGCAAAGAGGGGAGCGAGACTGACAAGGCAGGTGATGAGTCACGTGGGGAGAAGATGGTGATGACAGAGAAGGAAGAGAATGAGAGAGAACGTGAAGCGAAGAAGGCGAAGAAGGCGAAGACGGTGCCGTTTAGGGGTGCTGATGATGAGGTGGACGCAAAGGCCGATGATTTCATAAATAAATTTAAGCAGCAGCTGAAGCTGCAACGCCTAGAATCGCTCTTGCGTTATCGAAGTCCTGCCACTGTCACTGCTAATGCCACCTAAAAATACTCGTTTTTTCTCTGTAGTTTAGAGTCGGTATTAGATTGACAGTTCAAGGCCTTTGTCTTTTTTTCTCTGTAGTTTAGAGTCGGAATTAGATTGACAGTTCAACGCCTTTGTCTTTTTTGGGGGCGGGGTGGATTGGTCCCCCTCAATCTACCCTTTATGTATGGAGAAAACTGTGAAACTATGTGGAATAAAATGCTGTACTCAATCTGAGGTGTGACCGGTAACGTTTTGGTAGCATGGTCTCAAATTGAAGGGTAATTTTACGACTGGATGAAATCTCAGTGCGTGCACCATGTGATTCTTGCGTTCAGTGGTGGATCTAGAGTTTCAAATCAGGGTGTCCACCTATGATTATTCATCACCGTCTGTACTATAAAATAGCACAATACTAGACCACAAATCAATTGCAAGAACACATAACAACTAGCCAATTAACCAAGCAATTTCACTAATTAATCTCAATAAACAGAAAAGAAGCAAGCAATTGGCTGAGTGAGAAGCAAATAAGGAAACTCAAGATTTCAAGCGTAAAATGGATAGTGGGGCGGAGGCAAAATTTCAAGTGTAAATCACCAAATTATTAACTAATAGCCAAATAATTTCTCCTTATTTACAAAGCATAAGTTGAGAGGCAAAAAATTAGAAGTAATTCAAGAAAAAAATGTAATTGTTAAAAGCGTAACCTTGACTTGCACCGGTCAGTGCTTCGACAGCATCCACTGCATCGGTGGACAACGTGAGCACTGTAGTCATTCACTGTCAGGCTAGTGGATTAGGAACATCATGTACCGTATAAGAGAGAAGACTCGGGGGAGAACAATGGGTGGAGAAAGTTGTCACGTGTAGGCGAAAGTTTTCATGTAATATAATCATTG
>JACYFF010031955.1:6831121-6844931 GCA_017589665.1 Selenicereus undatus | reverse complement strand
AGCATGTTCCAAATTTAGGGTTTGATCGACCCCAAATCTCATCATTTCGTATGCATGTGTATGGAATCAAACTCGGAAAATGTATAATTCCATCAAATTGTGCACTCAATCAATCCCAATTAAAGTAAAATGGTAAACGAAGCACTTGACCTGTTCATCGATTAAAAGATGGTTTACAGAAGTGTTTACCTATGCGGTGTGCGTGCCCCATTTGCAATCTGCTTCGAGTTTTAGCGGGCACTTCCACACTCTCTGTGTTCTTCCTTCCCCACGACTCACCACGGTTTGAGCAACATTCTTCACGGGGGGGGTGGCATTCGGGTCAATCGGTCGGGTTAGAGTTTATCCGTATGGGTGTGGGTTATGACAAGTTATCTTAAGTTTCGGGTTAAATTGGGTTCGGCTTGATCCGTTTAAGTTAGGTCACTGTTGGTATTGGACATTATCAATCATAACGGGCTTGGGGTGGGTCACTTTGAAGATTGGATCACTATTAGAGTGGGTCTAAACTAAGTCGAATCGGGTTATTTTAGGTTCGGGTTCAAAATTTTAGTTCAATTTTCAATTAAAGTCGGATTAAATTGCGAGTCTTTTGAATTGGATTTGTGGGTCACGTTCACTTTTCTCACCTCTACGTTCTTTTCACATATTACCAAAGATTAGTTGTCGATAAAAATAAATATTATTGAATAAAAAATTAACTCAATATAAGTAATTCTTTAATTAATTGCTCGTCTATTGAACATGTTCTAATAGATTGTAGAAAGTAGATAGGAACTTGGAAGCAAAGAAACTTTTTTTTTCTTGGGTGTTGATCGTAAGAACTAAAGTCACGCCTATTTAAAGAAAGAATTGTCCCAATGTCCCACCATAATAAATCTTGTAAAATACTTATTACATGCCCACAAAAAAAAAAATATTTTATACATTTCCTATGAAAAATTAAAAGGAGAAGGATTAAGGAAAAACTCACAATAAAATTGACGAAGAAAATTGTATTTTCTTAGATTTTATAATTTCCTATGCAAACATAGAAAAAGTTTCCTAAGAGCACTTGTATTACTTGGATCATGGTCCAAAAGGGGGCTCACGATCCAAAATATCATTTGCATCAATGATCCATACGGCTCAACCCGCGGTCCGGCTCTTTATGGTGATCTGTTCACAACTTTCTTTTCTCTTTTCTTTTACAGGCACATTAATGAATAGAAGAAAATAAAAGGCTAAAACTAACTAAATATGTTTAAATGTGGGTCCATGGGCAATATTTTATTTGATGATCCAAGTTGATGATCTATTTCATGTAGAAGGGAGACAAAAAGTTGGATTGTGAGATGATGTGGAAGATGTAGGCCCCTCCTTGTGATCCAAAAATACGAATCATCATTACAAGTGTTCTAAAAGTTTTTGTTGTTACCACTTACGTACTCCCCTTGTACCACTTCTCCCCTATAATATATATCATATACCTGAGAGTCTGTACTCCCGCTTGACAAGTATATATATTTTTTCAACATCTATTTATCATATTAACAATTTTTAACATATGACGCTATAGACTTGAAAGTTGTCGGACTGACGGAGGACACAACTCAGAATAGAAGATTATGGCGAGATAGGATTCAGATTTTAGATTGCAGAGAGGTGACTTCGTAGTTGTCTTTCTATTGCGGTAGGATAGGTTTGGTTGTTGTTTTCGGTTGCTATGTTTGTATGCAGGTAGTACTTGTATCCGGGAATATCATTGTGTGCCTACGTCTGTTGGCTAAGGTATGGTATCTCTCTTCGCTTTATTGTACTAATGTTTGCATAGTTATTGCCTCTAATTTATTAGTACACCTTAATTCATTTCCGCGATGCTTATCCTTAGTTTTGCCTCTTAAAATGTGTTCACAAAACCTTTCTTATATAAAATATTTTCACAAACTCTCTCTTATAAAATGTTTTCACAAAATCTTTTTTTGTAGGTCTCTTGAAATCAATCTCTCAACGGGCAGTCATGCCGGTTGAGGTAAGGTTGCCTACATTTGGATCTCCCCAGACCCAGCGAAAGTAGGACCCACACTGGAAGGTGGTGTTGTTGTTGTTGTGTTGTTGTTGACACTATAATGACTTATATGAGTATATACTTCTAAGAGTGCGATCTAGGTTTTAAATTCTCTCATCTTTTCACTCATGCTTCCTATTCCTAATTTGATATGCTAAGTGCTAACAGTGGTTTATGTGTCAAATGACCTCCATTTTCATAAATTGATTGAAATTGGCATAATTTTCTACTCTCGGACATCATAGCCAAATAATCGCAGAGGGAACCTAAGAGCACGTCTAGTGGACGACTCGCGAGGAAAATCAGAGGAGAGAGAAAGAGGCGAGGCAGGGAAAAGTTCTCCAACAACTACCTTGTAGCATGCACCTCGCGGGGAAGCTCGTGGATGGGAGTTGGCTTACGGGACTTTGTGGCTTCCTTTTTTATTTTTTTTATTAGTTTTTCTCTTTTTTTTAATTAAAAATAAAGTTGTGTATTATAGAATGGGTTTATAGGTATTATTTTATTTGGTGAGCCAAACTGGTGAATCTTTCATTAGAAAAGGGGAAGATTGTGAGCCAAAAAACTAGATCACAAACTGATGTTATAGAGGTAGGTCCCCACCGGTGAACTAAAAAAATAGCTCACCACTCTAAACAAACAAAGGTTTATAAACGTCGCATCCAACAAGTACATGGATGATATAGTATAGCTGTATCCTGTATGCATAGAGAGGGAGGTGAGAGATTTAAAAGACCATAAGCATTCATCTTCATAGAGACAATATGACCTCTACCGGTCGCTGATCCATACCAGGTCATGAAGAACCCAACATGTACGAAGTACGAACATGATGGGACAGATCAAGCCGATCCCAACTAAGTTAAGGCGATAGCGCCATTGATAAAGTGAAAGCAGATTGTATCTTCACGTCCCAACCCAATTTGCTTGATACATAACTGATAAAAAGGCGCCATTCAAAATCTACAAATCAAATTTTTTTCCCTGAATGGATAAATTCTACACACGCAGACAGATTGAAGAGAACTGAACGCTGAACTTCCTTTAGAAAACCAACCATACTACCACTAGGCTACCCCCCAAAGGATCAAATGCTGGTCAATATTAATCTAGACAGGCTTTGGCCGTCCGTTTTGGTTATATCGCAACCTCTTCTATACAAGTCGAAGCATTGGCAATCTAAGATGCTCATGAATAAGGGGGTCTCAGCTGCTTTGCTAGTGCCCTTACAATCTATGAAATTGCTAATGGGTTGGGAACTGCCATGGAATGCGGTATTTCTTAGGTTTTGTGCACCAACTTCATTCATAGAAACCTATTAATGCCCCAGTTCAGCCTAAAATTTTTCTTTGATAGCTTGGAGCGCATACAAAAAGGATGCTGTCACAAAACTTGTGAGGTGTCGACTCAATACATATGCAATATTGCTCTGATCATTCTAGCTATAGAGGCTCTTGTCAGAGTACTCTGTTCAAAATTGCAGCTCAGCTTCTAGATTACGCCCGCTGCTTGGACAGTTACCATCCCTCTGTACATCTTGATGTACCCTACTAACACGAAGAATCATTGCCCAGTCCCTCTTGCAAGGGCAGAAAACGGCTGCTCTTGATCCTGCAAAAGTTCACATACCTTGTTATACAGCATCCTCAAGTGCATTGACACCTTCATATCAACAACTCTGTAGTGCTTTACTTTGAAGAAGTAGGTGTTAGTTTTGCGACCTCTAATCTGTGCAACAATCATGTGGCCTCTGCAACTATATTGCGGTAGGTAGTGTACAATGCTAATCCTATCATCCGAAACAACCCCAATCCCCCCAGGTGGCTGGTGCTTTCTGCTAATAGATTTGCACATGGTTCCATGAGACTTTATTTGGTTGGCATGGATCAAACCCCATTTTCTTCAGGAAATTCCTTTGAAAGAAGGACACGGCATTGGCCAGGCACCACAAATGAGCCAGAGCAAGTCCCTGACATTGAGAAGGTTCTGAGCATTTAGATTATGAATGTAGATACAAGCCAGAGCATCAGATTCTTGAGTGACCCTCGTTTGTTTCACATGTTCATTGTTCACATCTACACCAAATTGAAATTGAACAGAAATATCTCACTACTGATGGATGTGCCATCAAAAATTAAAATTAAAAGCTTTTTTTTGTTGGCAGCAAATTCCAAAAAGACAATCATCGACAGGTTCAGCCAGTCCTGCTATAATCTGTGCTGATCAGATTATTTTTCCATAGCCAAAAGAATAACACAACAAATCCTTCTCAGTTCTCACAATCTACTCTAACTCCAAAGATGTTTCCCAAGAATTTGATTATACAAACCGCCATAGGATTTGAAGTTTAAGAGTGTTCATCAGTTGTTACTTCCAACAATGAATTATGCACATATAGCTCCATTAGCCTTCCCTCAAAGTACAGCAAGATAGCTATTACTTAGATGACCAATTATTGGTCAATGGTACTCTCTTAAGTATTTCTGTATTTGTGCCGTTCAATATATAATGATGAAATACCCATCAGAACATCGAAAGGAATATGTCAGTGAAACTCACTCAAGAACTAGGCAGAATCCGACCATTGTACATCTTATCTAGCAACTTTTTTGCATCAGGCCTTCTCAAAAGACCTTTATTGTTCGGTAAACCAGTACCCAAACAAACAGGGCAGACAAGTTTCCCTCGACCTGCAAGAAAGAAAGTGCAAAGCAAGCACATATTAAAGGACAAGCAGAATGGTTCACCCAAGTATCACATCAACAAATGAACCCTTGATTTCAGGGGAAAAGGTGAATGCAAAGGTAAAAAATGCATACCGTAGCAATTAGGGCACTCAGTAAACTCATATACATCTTTAGCACGCTTTCTGTTGAGTGCTTTCCATTTTCCTGTACCACCACACATATCACCTAAATGAAAAGGCAAACAAACATCTTACAAACCAAAGTACCATGAGTTCAATTAGAAACAAAAATGGGAGGGCAAAGAAAGCACCACAGTCTCACTTCAAACAGATCAAGGTTTGTACACATATAATTCTTCCTCTGGAAAGGATTTCTGATACTATTAACCAAGGATTTTAGTTTGAGCAGACATATGTTTTCAGATCCCACTCCCAATATAAAAACAAAGTAAAATAAATTAATGAATAAACAGCTCATGAATCACTGATATTGGAGTCAAATGTGTGACCTTCGGTATAGTTAAGCTGGCATCCTTATGTAAAGGTTACACCCAAGTTCCTAGGTGTGACTTAAGTCATTGAGATAGTCACAAAATCTAAGATTGCACAATGAAATCCATGAAGTCCTACCACCTTGTATCAACATCAAACTTAAAAACTACTGCAGCCTAGTTCCCATCACAGAAGAGCAAAATTCATAAAACTACTAACTAGTGTCCTTGTTGCAGTGGTTAAGAACAAAAACTTACATCCAAACATAAAAGAACTTACATATAACAGCACCACTGCCACCACAGTTACGGCAAACTGCTCTCTCTTTTGCTTCAGCAGCAGCAGCTATTTGTCTCAATGAAGATTTCCCAGATTGACTTATTAGAGCTAGTGCACCCAAGCATGCCAGACATAATCGCCGTGAGGTTGCAACTTGATGATCCTGCAACTCGAATAACGAGTTGTCTCAGACGGATATATCAACAATACACACCATAGCAATAGCATAATAGTGATCTCATTGTACATTTCTGTTCCACGGTTACAGACTTGCAGTCCTGGCATGGTCGCTTGCTAAGTTAGGACATCCCTCTAATACCAAATTTTGCAACATTTACAGCTCAATCTTAACTAAAAGCCAAACGTCTCACTGACTCTGTTACATCTATAACTTGCTACCCTTAGAAATGTCTATAAGGCTGATAATGAAGGTGCAAGGCAATGGCACATGCATCCATATGCGAGGCCCGAATCTTGGCTACTGTGTAGAATTGATTGGAATCTTCAATTTTGGGTTTAATTTGAATGATTTTTTTGGTCCCAATTACATCAGTTGTCTTGGGTAGATGCCAAGTTGAATTATACCCAGAACCACAAGCACCATATCCACCAATTTATTTATTTTTTTAAAAAAATAAAGCTAAAATTGCACATACCGGATTGGGAACCACCTGAGGATCTTCCTGAACTTGCACAGTAACCTCAACTTCCTGCATTTAAAAAAAAAAAAAACCTTAAAAATAAGAACCATAGTTGCAAGAGCAATATAATAAATCAAAGGAAGATAGAGATGAAGGACATACTTTGAGCTTATAAGAAGAAGCTGCAATTGAGGGATTCTCATCTTCTAGAAATCTGCTAGGTGCATTAATAACTTGCTCTGCTTCGTGTGGTGATGGTGATGGTGATGGCGATGATGGTGATGATGAGTAAATGCGCAAATTAGGGTTTTTACGGATTGGGAAACCGGAATGACAGGATAGGGCAATGAAATTTCTTCGAATTGAGATGAAAGAGAAAGTCGGGAATTCCCTCAATCGGAGCCCTAATGCTGGAATTTCGGTCGACATTGTCATCGACATCGTGGTTTCAAGCACAGAGAGAGGGACCGCGCGCTGGGAAGAGGAATGTATCTCCAGTCTCCCAAGAAGCAGCTGTTGCCTTGGCTCGAGTATAGGATTCTTTGCCCCTTTTCTCTTTAGCCACGTGGCTTGTTTTAGATCAGACAGGTAAGCACTTATCCTTCCAATGCTGACCTGTTTGATCTTTGGGTGAATTGGATTTCTTGTTTTGGCAGGGGAAAGTGTTCAAAGATATACAGGAAACTAACCAAATAAAATTGTCACATTCTTGTTTTCATTTCACTGATGATACTGAAGATGAAGGAGAACTGATGGACATCCGAGGACAATACTGCAACAATAATCACTTTTCGTTCTTACCTCACGAACACAAGATCTACACTCAAAAGTGGTGGTGGTATTGTTGTAATAACTTTTAGTGTGGGTTCTTTTTACACGAGATTTGTGAAGATCTATATGTAAGGAATTCTATCCTCATGAGTATCATGCATGTAGAAATGCCACTTTTAAGAGACCTATCAGAAAATTTTAGAAAATCTTTTGTTGAAATGAAATTTTTTAAAACATGTTCGAAAATAGAAACACTATATAAAACATAGAAACATTATTCGATAAGAAAAAAATAAACAATGTGGAAAACTAGGTGCAACAAACCCAAAACAATAACAAAAATATAGAGAATAAATAAAATTGGATAGCTAGTAGGGGCACACAGTATCTAAAGTAATAAATAATAATTAATGTTTGCTATGTTACTAGACATTGAAATGTGAACAACTAACTAGCTAATCCACCTCATTAATTTTAGATCTCTGAAGACTCTTGCATTGAGTCATGTATTGCGTACGTCTCAAATGTCTCATATCATGTCTAATCACACAATTCAATTTTTCTTTGGCCTACCTCCATCCCTCTTATACTCGGGAGTTCAATCCTACCTGTCACAACTCCGCATATGTGCATTTATATCTCGTATTTTGATATGACCAAACCATTTGACTCTTGTTTTCCTCACCTTATTATCCTCTATAAGCGTGACCCCTTCTTTCTCCTTGAAAACTTTTTTCTAATACTATCCGATCTTATGTGGTCACACATCTATTATCATCCTCATCTCAACTATTATTAATATTGGCACATGTCTCTTCTTAATTGACCAACACTTCAAGATATACGATGATGTCGGTCTAATTACTATACGGTAAACTCTTCCATTTAGCTTTATTGGGATCTTTCATTGCATAGCACTCCAAAATCATACCCCCTTTTTTTCCATCTCACCCTTACACCGTGACCAATGTGTCATCAATTTCACAATTGCCTTTTACAATCGAACCCAGGTATTCTTCTCAACTTTCAATATCACTGCATCATTAGTTGCAACTTCCTCTATCGTCTCTTCTTCCGCTTCATAGTCTTTGACCTACTCAATTTAAAATCTTTGGACACTAATTAAAGTATCTCTCCACTTCTCTTACTCATTGTTAACTCCACTTCTAGTCTTTTCTATTAATACAATATCATTAACAACTAGCATACATCACAATACCTCATCTTGAATGTCTTTTATGAGCTCATCCATAGCAATCATAAAATGAAAAAGGTTTAAGGTTGAACCCTGATGCAATCTAATATCAATATGGAGGTCCTTTGTATCTCCTCCTAACATTTTCACCCTCATTTTCGCTATCTCACACATATCTCTAATAACTCGAATATACTAAAACGGTATGTCTCTCGTACAGATGGTGTTTATTAATATGGAGAAGGTTTACGATAGGGCATCCTTAGAAATGTTTTGACGTTGCTTGGAGAATAATATAAATCATAATGTTGCAACAATTATTAGAATATAAATCCAAAATTGACAAGATAAGGAAAGAAAAATAGAAAAGTGAAAAGAAAACAAAAGTAATTTGAATGAAAAAGGACATTTGGGGGGGGGGTTACAACAAGGTGAGGACCTAATATGCTCACCTTAATTGTTTCGAGAATGATTTAGTTAATTTCAGTTTAATTCATTTCAAAAAAAAAAAAAAAGTTCAGTTGGCATCAAAATAAGTTGAGCTCAGTAAAACTGAGTTAAGTTTAATAAAAATTAGTTTAGTTCAATTCCATGTAGCAAAACTCAATTGAGAAGAATAGGGTCTTAGAAACGGTCCAAACAAGATTTGAAGCAAAATAACATGAAAATAAAACAAAAAGCAACTGCATTTAAGCTTTTTTAAATTCAAGTTCTTTTGAACAATTAACAAATATAGCCATTTATATGTGCGCAACCCTAATAACTAATAACAATACTCTTTATATATATGATTGTATGTATTATATTTTTGACGTTGTAAGATCGGAGGAGGCCATAGAGTACATACTTTGTAATTAAACAAATTTAAAGAGTAATGTTCTAAATTTAACTGAAGTTTATATGTCAAACACGTTAAACACGAATAGACTACGAAAGAAAATACCAGCTCCACAACAAGACACATTACAAATAAAGACAATCCGTAAGACAATTTTTCCACTTATTAATTACAACGTCATATTTCAGAATAAATTGACTAGATTTGCGAATCAAAGACTAAAAATGATAATTATGCAGAACATCTCAACCAAAAGGTTAAAACTGATGGTTGAAAGCCCGGGAATAGATTTATCTTCTAACACGCTCCCTCACGCGAATATCCTTTGGACTTGAAGCGTGGATGCTGCAAAGGCTCCCCTACCTTGCACAAGAAATCAATATAAGGACTGCTGAGATTCGAACCTGAGACCTCTCACTCAGAAAGGCTCTGATGCCATGTTCAAGAACATCTCAACCAAAAATTTAAGCTAATAGTTGAAGGTTAAGGAATATATTTATCTTCTAACAATGTGCAATGTCCTCTGTTAAGAGACTTGGGTTCTAATTAATTTGAATTTTCCATCACATCCTTCTTTTTCCAACATGAGAATCATACAGGCATAATTAAGTATCCAGATTTACGTGTTCTTTTGTCAGATCTATTACTATTATTATCTCTTCACAGCAAGATTACAGTATAATTAATTAATTAATTACTGCTGCAGTATATATTGTTAAGTGTCGTACAGATCCAGCACGGGTGGATTATAAAGGAAAGTGGGTGCTGGGAAAAGTGTCAAAACATGGCAGCCCTGGGCTGCTTCATTGTCCGTCTCGTGCGTGCTGATGCTAGTGGGAACACAATTCCTATTTTCTCATGTATCATGAAATGGGTTGAAATTATGAGCCACAATGACAAAGATGTTCCTCAATCTCATTCCTTTGAATTTAACCCTGATGATAATCCCTCGACATAATCAATTACCATAGTAAAACTTGTCCCACCTATTCATGTCACTGGGTAAATATGCTATGGATTTAATTCTTATTAGATAATTGATATTCGGGGGTTTTTGGTTTCATTATTTCTCTGTCCTCATTTTCATCTTTCTAATTTACTAAAGTTTATGAGATTTGGGGCCTATTATTTTCGTGGGTAAATTTTAAAATGTCAACCTCAACCCACTTCAACCTACTTCAACCTATTTCAACCCATTTTACCCCTTTATCCACCCCAGTTTACTCACGAAAAGAACAGACCCTTGATCTGAAAATATCATGATTAGAAAATATTTCAAAAAAACTTCTAATTTTACAGATACAAAACAATTCAATTCAAAAACTTCTACTACACTCTAACAAACTCAAATGTGAACAATATTTTCTATACTTAAAAAAAAGAGAAATCTTTCTATAGAGAAAAATATAATATTTATTTCAGGGTGGTTAAAACCATTTAGCAATGCATGTCATATATTATATAGATTATGTACGAGTGAATAAGTCGGTATAGAATTGGCATTTGTCACACTATCAATTCATGCTTTTTTTGTAATTTTTATTTCTTAAAATTTTTAGGATGCCGTAGATAAAAATTATAATGTCAAGTAGATTTTAATGGGAAATCCCTGAATGAATATTGAGTTAAATGGCATGTAATTAGATTTTATTTGTCTTGTTTAGGAATGTAGTTATTAGATATTAATCACAAATCACAATCCATCTTTTAGTATTGTGAAAGATCAAAACTTTGCTAATACTAAATTGTAGTCCTGAATAGCTTATTTCAATTGGTAGAAGGTCATAAATAAACTAATTTCATTTCACTATTGTCAAGTAAATATAGACCAAACACAATGCGAAGTACGAAATTCATCCTAGTATAGTTAAATAATTCAATTCTAAGGAAAGGGGAAAAGAAAAGGGCTCAATTAATTATGTTGCACAACACATTTTCTATAGTATATAGTATGTATTGATTATATTCAGAATATGATAAAGTTAATTAAACTAATTGACATCCATGATTAGTGAGATATACTTCAGATGCCTTAATCTTATCAAAACATGCGCATGTCCATCAATCTAGACGAGCATATAAGCATTAAACTCACCTATATAACCAATACACGTAGATAATTAAAATATGACATGTGACTTATAAAAGTATCTACATCTAAGAGTATAATATAAATTGCACTAGATGAAAACATTGGGAATATACGTACGTGAAATTATCCTAATATGAACGGAGCGGAATTCAATCATGATGAATATTCATAGATTCATAGATCCGGTCCATACATATATACGGGCATTACTACAGCCAAGTTTTAAAACAGCTAGCATTTAATTTGCAAAATCTACAGAATCTTCCTTTGTCCTTATGACAAAGACTCGCTAGACTAGCTCTTTTCAATGAAGGATAATTAATTAATTAATTAATGGAATATACTAGCAATAGCTAAAAAATTTGTCACAAGTCTTGAATGGGTCAAGTATGTGATGATATTTACTTAACTTTATAGATTTTCATGTAGGCACAAACCCACACATAATCTATAGGTTTAAGGAAAATTTTGATTGACATGTCTCCTTGGGTTCATCTTTGATTTTATTATCATCACATTATATTATATATTAAATGAGAATATCATGAATCCCAACTCACAACCATGCCTTGATGCATGACAACATAATCATGATGGTAGTGGCTAGCTAGCCTCCCTTTGCTCATAAACTCATTTCAAAGATTCTCATAATCCCACTTTGGCCCACCCCTAATTAACCACCTAAATGGGCAGCAAACCAGCCTCATTTCCATGAACACCAAATTTCCTTATTCAGTATTCATAGCTTTGGACTTGGTAAATTATAATTGCTTGATCGGTTCAAATTCAAATTTAGGCTACCTAATGAATAATAAATTATGTTAAGATGCTTGCTATAATATCAAGACTATTTGGTTTATGATGTTACGTCATTTTACATTTACTTAGATGAACTTATCTCATAAATTTTACAAAATTCAACTGAAAAGCAATTCATTTGTTCAACTTAATTATTGCAATTGTGATAAGTTGTTTTAATATATATGTACGTATATCAATTTGTCGCTTGCTGGTTTCCTTCCCAAAATATGTGACTATAATAGAAATGTTATTAATCTTTTCAAAATTTCCTGCATGCATGTCTTAGATCAATGTTGTAACGATTGGATTGCCGTCCAATTCTAGATGATCGAACACATTACAATAAATTTTGAATTTTTTTTATTGTTGTAGTCCAATTAATTGATCAAATGTGAACGCATCCATAGGAACTTAATTGGAACTTTGAAGCACCATATGTGAACTACTTTTTTTTTTTAATTGTTGTTGGGGTGGGGGGGTTCTTAAAGCATACATAGGATAGTGTTGGAAAATACTCTAGCATCCTCCTGCTAGGGTGGGGAAAAGAGTTTAAAGCAGATATTATAGTCTTAGATTATAACACCTGATTTGATAGACTAATATAAAATATTTCATTGATCTCACTTCATAAAAAAAAAACACCAATATCATAATTTAAAAACAAACATATAAAAAATTTATTAAATAACTCAAACTATTGAAATGGCCGATAAATCAACAAAAGGTCATCGGTTAATTTTGAGTGCTTTTACAAGAGTTCGAGTTCTCTTTATAATTCAACAGTAACTTAATTTGGATTAACAAATAAACAACAAAAACAACAATAACATCTCCCAGTGTGGGTTCTGCTTTCGCGAGATCTGGGGCTAGATTAACAAATAAAGATTGATTAAAAAGTTGAAGTGTTACATGAGGATGGTACGAGCTAGCAACTAGCCTGCGTTTGCAAGCATGAAGCTTCGATCCCTAGAAACATGGAGTGAGAAAGAGAGAGAGAGAGAGAGAGAGAGAAAGAAGGGTAGGTAGGAAATCTGAGAAGGTAGCATTAGAATCTCTGGAGTGATGTGATGAAATTGTACATGTTTTTCTATGTATATCCATAATAAGTCATGACGTGAGAAGACTGGCACAATTAAAGCGACCTAAGGATCCAAGTATATGTATGTATATCATACATATAACATGATCTCTTGGTTGGTCCTTTCATATCTTTGAAAAATGCCATCCCACATGTTCATGTTCATGTTGATCCATCTCAGCTCGTACTAGCTAGTGTCGTTTTTTTCAAAGATCTTCTCTCTCTGACCACCCAAGATTTCTTCCCTCTTTTTCCTTACATACATGCAAACTGCAACCCAAGATCCACTGCACGTCATCAATGTTTTTCCACACAAAAGCATTCTTCAATTCAATGGATACTTCATTGCATTAATTATTATTTTTGTTTTGGGGGCCTCCAAATCTCACCAGAAACACAATCTACCTCCCATCTATCAATCAATCAGGCATCAGTCTCGTACATACTTCAACGGTTACCTTATATATATATTTTCAAATCTTAGACTCAAGTGGCTTTGCTATGCTGTATCATACTGTGGTTTGTACCTTGTGCCTCATTTGGACCAACATCTTGCATCTATTAGTTATAATGGTGTGTAGAGTTTATGCTAGCTATATGTATGGTCCTGGCCTGATCTACTGAGTGGGAATAGTAATTGATTAAGGATGCATTGTGGACCACCCTAAGGGGAATGGGCAGATGCAAAGTTAAGAGTCACTGTTGAATGGGGCCTGATTAGATTCAATAATCTAGACGAGCTATACTACCGAAAATCAATTTAATTTTACGTGTTCTATAATACTATACAGTAAAAAAAAATGACTTGTGCATGAAAGATCGAAAGTTGTCATGAGCCTGTTCTGTCCACTATTGCTTCGCTACTGGGAATAGCATATATATATATATAT
>JACYFF010031955.1:6816083-6830721 GCA_017589665.1 Selenicereus undatus | reverse complement strand
AGCATACATATAAAAATAAATGTCCATATTAAAAATTTTAAAGTTTTTTATACAATTTACTGATGGTTATCTAGTTGCCGACAATGTATATCCTCACCGTAGAAAATCTCGTGGAAGAATTCCTTTCAAATGGTGATAGATGCTCGTAGTCTCAATCATCTAAATTCATTTATAACAAGTCAGATTCAAATATGTTGAAATTTCAACATCGTAAACATTGTTTTTTCCACAAAACATCTATTGCATGCATATTAAAGCGTAAACATTTAGATGCTTTAAAGATCAGAAAACATGTTCGTTATTTGGATGCTGCTTAGTGGTTGAGTCAGATTTGAAGAAGTTAAAAATTTATCCTGAGATTTTGTAGGGCACTTAAATTAATTACTACAACAACCTTACACATACTTTTCCATCCACGTCTGCATGCATGCGCATGAGGAGTTGGATTGTACTCCTACAATGTTAGCAGGATTAATTAATAGAAGATAATTAATCTCTAACTTCATTATATTGGAGAATTATTTAAGAAAAAGACAGTTTGGATTTGTAAGTATAAAATTTAGAGAATTGGTGAATCGAAGATAAAAACGATGAGTTTAAATTTAGTGAATAGTGAAATTTAGGGGAATGGGAGTATATATAATACATTGTATTCTCAAAATATAATCTAATCTTCATGCATACTCTTTCACTTAGGATCAATATTTAATATTTTTGGGGGGAGGGCGGAGAGTGTCAAAAATCAATTGAAGGGATGTGAGTGAAAAATCACAGGTAAAAATACCATCTCTTATGGTGAATAAAAAAATTATTGTGGTCATTTGTAAATTTTGTTTATGTAGCTTTTGTCATTGAGAATTTATATTTTTTTTCCAATTCATACATAGTCTTTTTTTTTTTAAAAAAAGAATTTGAATTTTACCATAATTTTGACATATTCATTCTTTCTAATTCTTCACAAATCGAACAAAATACAATCAAGTGAACGTTTAAAAGACAACACGATCCCATAGAAAGTAAAATTCAAAAAAGTCCAACCAGAATATATCTTGAGATTTTGTGGGCCATACACTTATATTACACTCATGCAATAACATTGGACACAATTTTCTCCTTCATATTTGTATAAATACCCCCTCCCCTCATTTCATGCTCAATACTACTCCATAATAACACCCTCTTCTCCCTTCTCCATCTCCACTTTCCCTCTTCATATATAATGGCAAGAGCCACTCTTCCATATCTGTCTTGCTTTCTTATAATCTTTGTGATTAGCCGCCTAGCACCGATCGTAGGGTTCAAACAAACTAGCCCATGGACTGACCTCCTCCCCTCGGACCTTGAATCCCTAGACATTGCGGCTAGGCTCAAAGTCGATGAGGCCTCCCTAGCCATGGCTTCCACCGACTTTGGTAGAATGGTCAGCGTCATCCCAGCCGCGGTTCTCTACCCTACCTCAGTAGAAGACATAGCATCCCTAGTTAAATTCTCTTATAACAGTCCGCTCCCCTTTAAGATATCCCCTCGAGGGCAAGGCCACTCTTGTCGCGGTCAAGCCATGGCCGAGAATGGCGTTGTCGTCGACATGACCTCTTTGAATAGAGCTAAATATAATATCAATAACAACAACAACAATAGCAGCAGTAATGATAGGATTAGGGTTTTGTATGACGGTTCAATGGGGGTGTATTATGCGGACGTTGGAGGGGAACAACTGTGGATTGATGTGTTGCATGCAACCCTAGAGCATGGCCTTGCCCCTGTCTCATGGACCGACTATTTGTACCTCACCGTCGGCGGCACGCTTTCCAATGCTGGCATTAGTGGTCAGGCCTTCCGTTATGGACCTCAGATTACCAATGTCTATGAATTGGATGTTGTTACCGGTACGTCTACATATATATTTATCTCATCTACTATACCATAAAACACCGTCTAAAACTGCCAATTATCAGTTTAAATTTAAGAGGGTCACTAAAACATAAAAGGACTCTTAGAGATGTATTATGGCAGGAGTCTTGAGTTGGCAGTCGGTCTCAAGTAGATTGTGGGCATTAAATTAAAGGGCCAATTTTTGCCATACATGCAAGCAAGGAAAATGGTTCTACTTTTTGCCATTTTTATTGTCGAAAGGGAAAAGGGGGTTCCTTTTCAGCTTTATTTTTTCCAGTACTTATGTTGTCTGGTTCCCAGGAAAAGGAGATCTGATCACATGCTCAAAAAAGATCAACCAGGAGCTCTTTTACGCCGCATTGGGAGGTCTTGGACAGTTTGGAATTATTACTAGAGCAACAATTCAATTGCACCCTGCACCAAAAAGAGTATTATCCATAATCCTTCATACAGTACTCCTTAATTAATTAATTACTTTCTCCTGCATGCTTTCTTATATATGCCTCCTTTTCTTTTTCTTTGGGGCATATTATTTGATGTCTATTATAGCTGGTTATGAATTGTACATTTTTGTCAATTAAAGATAACAGTTTTGAATCCACACAGCTTCAGAACACCAAGAATTATGTGCCTTCTGTGATAGAAGTCTGAAAATAAAGTTTAATAGTAACATAACAGTTGTGTCAAATAAAATACATAGCTGTATATGATTCTATTTTATATAACATATAACATTATACTCTTTAAAAAAATATATATATGACTTGGAGTATACCGTACCGTTTTCTCACAAAGTATAGCCACGATCACTATGAGCTCCATGATCACATGACAAGAAGTAATATTATAGCAAGGAAAAGGCATGACAATCTGGCCCTTTTTGCCGTACCTTTTTTCAGCTTCATGATGTTTACCATTGTCAATTAAACATTTATTTTTCTTAGTGACACCAATTTGTCTATGGGTCCCACGGAATCCTCGTGCAATTAATTTTCTTGATTGATTATTAATTAATTGTAGGTGAAATGGGTCCGCATGTTGTACGATGATTTTTCAAGCTTTACAAGAGACCAAGAGCATCTGATATCCCTTAATGGAGACCAAGGACTATTAGGGGACTTTAATGGTCTACATTTTGTGGAAGGCTCTCTCATTATGAACCAAGCTAATCCCAACAATTGGAGGTCCTCTTTCTTCTTATCTTCCGATCAAGTTAAGATAGCCTCTCTAAGGGCCCCAGGCGGCATTATTTACTACATAGAGGTGGCTAAGTACTATTACCACGATTTAGACAGCGTCAAAATTGATAGGGTAATTCTCGATAAAATATATCTCTCTTTTTATTGGCATGTACGGGTTACATTGCTTTATTTTTTCGGACACTCAATTCATCTCATCTCATGAAACATATATATTTGTGTAGGAAATTGAGGATCAACTTCAAGGGCTAAAGTTTCTCCGGGGATTCAGGTTTACGAAAGATGTGACATTTATAGAGTTTCTGAACCGTGTTCGAAGAGGAGAGCTAGAGCTCCAATCCAAAGGGCAATGGGATGTTCCCCATCCATGGCTTAACCTCTTCGTTCCAAAGTCTCAAATTCAAAATTTTTCCCAGGTTTTCACTGAGATCATTGCCAAGAAGGACAAGGCTTTAGGAACGATCCTCTTCTATCCATTCAACAGAAACAAGTATGTACGTTAAAACTTAATTAACATTGATCCAAGCAAGTTGAAATTTTCATCATCTTTTTTTTTTCCCCATAAATTTTGTGCTGATGTAATGTATACATCGATCTAGGTGGGATGATAAAATGTCCGCAGTTATACCAGCTGAGGATGTGTTCTACACATTAGGGTTGCTTCACTCAAGTGGGTTTGATGATTGGGAGGCTTTGGAAGATGAGAACAAGCAAATCTTGAAATATTGTGATGAAAATGGGATCAAAATCAAGCAATATCTTCCCAACTATAGTACAAGGGAAGAGTGGAAAAGTCACTTTGGGGACAAATGGAAAATCTTTCTCGAGAGAAAAGGATTATTTGATCCCAAAATGATAATGACACCAGGACAGAGAATATTTGAGTAAGACATAATTTTTATTAGTCAAGAGGCAGGACCCAATGGTAGGACGTTTCAAATAAGCTTGTTAGTTTCTTGTATGGAGTTGGTTGGATGCAGTAAATGTTTTTGATGACAGCCTTTAATAAGAATATGGCTTAACATCTGTCCAAAAGAGTCCATCAGTATTGGGAATTGGGCATCTTTGTCATCTAGGATTATTGTGTCTCTTGAAATCAGTTTTTCTGATTGTAGAGATACCTGAGGAGATAAGACTGTCTACATCTAGATCCCTCCAAACTCTGCAAAAGCCCGCGAAAGTGAGATCTACACTAAAAGTTGTCGTTTTTGTTATCTAGGGTTGTCGTCGTCTATATGATCCTTGTGCAATTCTATGTATTGAAGGCATTAACAATTGAAAAAAAAAAGATCCTTGTGATTGTCGCAATGTTTAGGCTTTGATGAAACTCGAGTATGATATGTGAGGATAAATAAAATTTTCTTTACTTGTAAAAATACCAGGTATTAGAATGAAAATTTAGATTTTTTGTACGGATTGCAAATTTATGGACACATCCAATAAAAGAGACCGACACCTAAATTAAACTAGTATGGCAAAATATGAGCGGCAATGGTATTTGATATAGAGCAAAAGGATCATCATAGAAGTCTTTGTTCAAGCAAATGACAATGACATGATTAAGCAATGACTAGTAGGCCCATCAGTTAATAGTACATATAGCTTAAAACTTTTTTCTTAAAACAATGGTGAAACAACCCCACCCAATTTAGACCTTATCCAAGGCTACCCAAGATGAGTTGTAATCGAATGATTCGAGATTTTAGGTAATATTTACCAAGCCACCTATACTTGACCAGTTGAAAACACAAGTCGCCTACAAGAAGAAACTTGCTGCCCCGGAACTCTCTCGAATGTGAGTGTGATAATTTAAACTCCCAACCTTGTATCAATTGGCTAGGTTATTGCCCTTTTTTGACGATAATAGCTTTTTTTTATAAGAAATGTAAGTAAAATAATCTAGACAGTCCTCATCGCAAGATATCTTCCTAGATTATCCTCAAAGAGGATACAATGAAAGTCTCTATGTGAGACCTGATTCCACACTACTGTGGAATGCAGAGTGAGCCCTAACTTTGCCAGCCAGTCGACGGCGAGATTGCCTTCTCTAAAAATATGTTTAACGATTACATGATTACATGATTGAAAGTCAGTGTGGATGTCGTGTATCAGACCTTATAATTCCCATGGCGCTTGTATGTGTCCTTGCACTGCTTGGATGAGGATTTTGTTATCCCCTTCGATGTGGATGTTTGTGTATCTTATTTGGACTGCGGCTTTGATCCCATTCCTCATTGTCGTTGCTTCTGCAACCAAAATTGAACCTGTTCCTAGGCTGAACGCTGACGCTTGAATAAATTCGCCTTCCCAATTACATGTGACATAACCTCCCACTGCTTTGTGAGAATATCTGGATCCATCAAAATTGAGTTTGATGTATCCCTCTTGTGGCTTCCTCCATGCAACGAAATATGTCTTCTTATAGTTAATGGTTGGATGATGGACGTTGGATGGTTGTATGAGTTTATTTCGTATGCGCCATTCTACGCTTGCTCTTTTTGCTCTTAGAAATGTTATGACAGGATTCATTACTTCGTTACGAAAAATCTTGTTATTCCTCGATTTCCAAATGCTCTATAGAAGCGCTACGATTCTATCTATCTTGACTTGTGGCTTAGACTATTTAATATTAAGCAGCCAGTTCTGAATTTTCATTTGGGAGGTATTTGGTAACGTAGCAGTGACCCAATGATGGTCATTTGCTAGTTGCCAAACTTGTTGAGCATCATGATATCCAAAGAAAAGATGTTCTGCATTATCAATTTCTCCGTTACAATGAAGGCGGAGTGGATCAATTTTCATTCATCTATAAAGCAAATTTCCCCTAGTAGGAAGGGAGGCATGACATAATTGCCACAGAAAGACTTGTAACTTAGGCATGATAACTAGCTTCCAAATCCAGTTGAATTCTTAGGCTGGGGAATTGTGTAAGTCTAGTCCATGCACAGCCCAAGTGGCTGATTTAGTGGGAAAATCTCCACTTGCTGATAGGCCCCAACAAATAGAGTCAGATAATGAGTTAAACAGGAATGGTGTAGTAGAAATTATCTGAATGCAGGAATCATTAACTAAGCCTTTTAACTTAGTAATGTCCCATTCATTGTTAGCCGAGATAACATGTGAAACTCTTAGTGAGGTATCAATCCTAGAGGTATCTTGTATTCACATAAGTGTGGCAAGACAATCATTAGCGCACCAATTATCTAACCAAAAATTAATACTCTTTCCATCCCCAACTTTCCATCGAATACCTTTACGAAATTGTTCCCGGTTTTTTAGAATACATTTCCATGCCCAAGAGTCTGATGGTCTTGGTTGGACTATGAAATTTTTTTCATTAATAGAATACTTAGCTGTCATTTGGTCCGCCCAAAGATTTTGTTCATTAAAAAGTTTCCAAGTCAATTTGCTTAAAAAATCGCTATTTACTGCTTCTGTTTTTCGAAGGCCAAGGCCTCCTGATTTCTTAGGACGACAAATTTTATCCCAAGATACCATCGGGAGCCCTTTGATGGTATCAGATTTCTTCCATAAGAAGACCCTATTAACTTTGTCAATTTTTTTGCTGGTGGAGCTAGGAAGTTGAGAACATTGCATTGTGTGTGCCAGGATGGTTTCTAAATTATTCTGAATTAATTCTACTCTACCTGCTTTAGTAATGTATCTAGCTTTCCACGTTTGAAGTTTGGCTGTAATCTTATTAACCAATTCCGAAAACGTGTTAATGTTTGGCCTTCCTTTAAAAACTGGACATCCCAAATACTTACCCAGGTTATCCTGATGTGTTATATTAAATACAAAGGACACTATTCGTCGATCATGCATAGTGGCATTCTTTGAAAAAGTGATGGACGATTTCTGAAAATTTATGAGTTGCACGGAATTATGACAAAAGTTAGTAAGCAGAGCACTAAGTTTCTGGCATGATTCAAAATTTGTTCTGCAAAAAAGGAAATTGTTGTCTGCAAATAGGAGGCATGGTAGTTTCTCTGTCCTAGGCGCAATTTTGAATCCAATTCCACTTTTCTTTTTATGTTGTGCTTCCCGGAATGCACGTGTTAGGACTTCCATACATATTAAAAACAAGTATGGTGATAACGGATCACCTTGAAGTAATCCTCTAGACGGATTGAAGAATCCAAATATTTCATCATTAACAATAACTGAATAGGAGACTGTAGCAACACATTGTCGAATCCAACTAATCCATGTTTCGTGAAATCCCAACTGTTTGAGAGCTTCAAACAGAAAGTTCCACTCAACTCTATCATAAGCTTTTTCCATGTGAAGTTTTAATGCAACCCAAGATTTCTTCCCTTTCATGGAATTAAATTTGTTAATGATTTCATGGGTTAGTAGGATGTTATCATGAATAGACTGATGTGGTACAAAAGCACTTTGAACAGGGTCAATTAGTTTGCCAAGCACTGGACGCATTCGGTTAACCAAGATTTTAGCTATGATCTTGTACAGGCTATTACATAAACTGATTGGTCGAAAATGGGGTGTCAATGATGGATTATCTATTTTCGGGATCAATGCTATGAGTGTGTGATTGATTTGCTTTAAAAGCTTCCCTTCGAGAAAGAACGATTTAATTGCTTGGCAGACATCTTTATGAATTAGATACTAATAATCCTGAAAAAAAGCTACACAAAAACCATCCGGCTCCAGAGCTTTGAATCTATCAATTTGAAAAATTGCATCTTTGATTTCACAGTCCTCAATAGGTTTAACCAAATTGCCATTGTCTTCTTGGGTTAACACTTTCGGGAGATCAACTTCAATGGTGGGTGAGTTACCATGCGTTGACCTAAATCGTGTATTGAAATCTTGAACAAATAGCTTTTGGATCTGAGTGACATCGTCCACCGAAACTCCAGACGAATCTTTAATTTTAATAATTGAAGAGCGTGATTTTCTGGCTTTCATCGATTGATGAAGTAACGGGAATTTCTATCCCCATTAGCTAACCATTCCCTTCGTGTCATTTTTCCCCAGTATTTTTGGTTAAACAAATGCATTTTCTCGCGTTGCTTGATCAGTCTAAAATGCCAATTATTAAGCCTTGCATTATTTGGCTGGGTTACTAACTTTTGCTCAATCGATAGCAATTTGTCAGTATTTTTTTCAAGTTTATGCTTAAAATTCCCAAATGTGTGTTTGCTCCAGGATTTTAAGTTTAATTTAATTCTTTTCAATTTGTTCACAATGCAGTACATTGGCGTACTTGACAGAGACATTTTTCAATTTTTTTTAACTAAACAATGCGTATCCTGGTATTGCGCCCAGGAATGCTGATATATGAAACTAGTGCCCTTCCTAGGAGGATGGGTTGGATCTGTGTTGAGAAATACATAAGAGTGATCAGAGCAGGTAAATGGGCCATTGGTGACGAGATAATTAGGAAAAAGTTGAAGACAATCTTCCCTAAAAATAACTCTATCCAATTTTTCGTAAATAAGATTACCGCGTAATATTTTTTCCCCAAGTAAAGATCCTTCCTCACATTAGCATCGTAACATTTACTATGCTCAAGGAAGTCATTAAGTTGTTGAAGTCGAGAGGCACATAAACGTGTTCCCCCAATTTTGTCAAAAGGATGCAACATTTCATTGAAATCACCTAAAATGCATCAAGGCAATTGAATCACATTATTAAGCTGGTTAAGACGGTTCCAAAAATCCTCTTTTTCATTAATTTGTGCTGGCGCATATACCGCAGTGAGTATGCATTGTTTCGTCGTACTTCTTTCAACAATATTGTAATGAATTGCACGTGCTTCCTCTGCTAAAACGGTAACAACAACATGTTCTAAATTCCAAAGAAGTCATATACCTCCCGCATGATTATGGGGTGAGATAGTATCATGGTTGTGGTAGCCAAGTGTTTTGATTAGACGTTCAATATTGCGTTCATTTACCATTATCTCAATCAAAAATCAGGATATCAGGTTTAATTGTTCTATTGATAAAACCCACTTCCAGCTGGAGTTGGGCTTTTTTTGCTCCTTGAACATTCCATACAATAATTTTCATTAATAACGGTTAAAGGTGTATTTCGGAGTATGTTCGCAATAGGCATAATCATGGGGACTGGTCTGCTCATCAAATCTAAAGATAGTTATGACATGTATGATGAGCCCACATAATGAGTTAGTCGAACAGATGAGGTGGAGAGAGATATAACATGCATGAAAAATGTCACAATGTGACAGTAAAGGCTAGCTAGCACCTACCACTACCAGCAACTGCTTAACCTATACAATCTGCCAGGATTTGAGAAATCAATGGGATGTATTCTTAGACAATAAAAGCCAGTGCAGCAATGATAGAAACTAATCAATCTTGGTACCACATACACCAGCTGGAGGTTCGGAACTTAAACTCATAGTAAACATTAACAAACTTACAAAAGCACATGTGGGCACCCCAAAGAAGCAATTGTCGTCTCCACTGTTGGAAAAACGGCCCAGTGTTTGCTACAGAACCATACATGTGTTTGCACCTGATTTTTAGCAAACTTTAGGTACAAGATAGATGATTTTATTTGTGGATCGATGATGATATATACCATATTATAAGATACTCTTAAATATCCTATTGTAATTTAAGTTTTATATGTGGTATATGATTTGAAATTACACCTAATTATGAATTGCTAAATTTAAATATTCGTCAGCTACTCAGCTATGCTAACGGATACAAATGACATACTATCTAAGTTAATCTTATCTGCAAAGACATATAATATGCGTAATTTTATAAATGTAAAAAATTATGGAAACAAATGATTTTAGCAATTTATAAATTTTAATACCATATCGTCATTCAATCACGTCTCTTCTTTTTTTTTTTTTAAAATGATAATATAATTTTTAAGTCAAAATAAGACAGTTAAAAAGTATTTTTTAGTAAGACATTTATCATGTTATCGTTTTTATATGCATAGTCTTAAAAAATAATGAACCTTTTCTCTTTTAATTTTTTTGGGGGAAAAAAGAAAGTAAAAGTGGTTGCCCATTTTGGCCCCTATAGGGCTAAAAGAAGGCTTGTGGTTGGAACAGGGCAAAATACTATAGGCATGTTTGGTAAATAGTTTTTTAAGAGTTTTTTGGTCAAAAAAAGTTTTTTGGGCCAAATTAGCTGTTTGATAAATCAAAAAAATAATTTGAGTGTTTGGAAATATATGTTTTTTAGAAGAGTTTTTCGGGCCTAAAAAACTAATTTGAAAAAAAACTAATTGAATGAGCTATTTGGAAGAGCTTTTTAAAAAGCTAATTTTTTGTCTCGTGACTTCCCAAAAACAACTCATTTCACCAAATAATTTTGTTTTTTTTAACAGACATTTAGTTCAAACAACTTATACAAAAATCTAATATGAACACCTAAATACAAACAACTATATTTATCAAACATGTACCATGCCTATAAAGATGTTGGAAAACACCTTGGTTCACCAAAAAGTGGCTATTGTCAAATTTAATATGAACGTGTGACTTTTCAAATTAGAGGTGTCTATTATGCTACTTGAGATAAACTTTGTTAACAAACAGTAAACGGAAATATCGTTACATAAGTTTTAATAATAATATTCATCAATATAAATTTATGGAGCATGTCTTTATGTTTTGTCCTCTCTGCCAAATCCATTTCTCAAAAATACAAAGGTATTAAAATGGTTTCTCCCAAAAAAGAAAAGAAAAGAAAAGAAAAGAAACCTCAGATTCAGTGTTGCAGAGTTGTTTAGTGGGCTAGCCTGGCTTCTTCTTTTTGGACCATAAACTTTGTCAATATTGGGCTAAACAGGTAGCCCAAAAAAATTTAAAGACTGATTTTTTTTTTTTTTTTTTGGGGGTCAGCTTGAAAAATGCAAAATTATGTGCCTTATCTACCTCAACAAGACGATGTCAAGCACCGGCTATGGCGTTTGGAGCGTCTCCCACTTCATTGCTGCAGAATTCTCATACCCTGTTAAACCCTAGTAACACATTCTCATCCCACTTTCTCTCTCCTCGACCTCGGCCTCACTTTCGTCCTCTCTTCAAGCCCCGTTGTTCACGCAGCACCTCTAATTCAGAAACCCAAACCCCATCAATCACAATCGATTTTGAGGTTCATCGGAAGAAGAAGAAGCAGCGAAAGCCTAAGCCCAGCTTCTACGAGCAAATCCGTGAAAAATGGTCCCTCAAGCCTGTTTCTCGAACCGACAAGTTCCCATGGCAGAAGCAAGAAGACCCACAACCTTCGTTGTTAGAAGCGTCGCCACAAAAGCCCCCCCATGAAGGGAGAGAAGAAGATTGTGGGGTTTTTGCGAGTTCTGGGATTATTGGTGGGAGCAAAACTGGAGAGCCTTTTGCCCATTCTGAGAATATTTCGGGTGAATGTTTGAGTGACTCTTTGAGTGATCAAGTTAGTTATGATTCGGATAATGGCCTGGTTTGTTCTTCATTCTCTCAGGAAAGCACAGCTGCGAATACGCATTTTAGGGGAATACGTCATAATGTTGAAGAATTTGGAGGGAATTTGGCCAGTGATCTGGGCAGTAGTGAGGAGGTAGGACTTAGTGATGGAATGCTTCATACAAATTTAGTATCTTCTGGGGGTTTTGCAAATAGTTTAAGCACTGTTAAGGAGGCTGAAACTGACGATGACAAGCATCTTGATAATGGGAAATTTTGTCGGGATTTGGGGAATAATCCAGGAGTTGTCAAGGAGCTTGAAACCATTAGTAATGTTGAGGAAGAGATTGAGCTAGTGATGAAAGTACGATTAATTTCTGGAAATGGTGCTTCTGGGATTGGTAAGCTGGATGAAACTGAAACTGAAACTGAAACTGAAACTGGCAGAGATGAACCCAGTTTAAATTTGTCCACCCAAAAAAGGGGCGAATATAGGTTACCATGGATGTCAGAGAATGAGTCTGAAGGGAAGCAAAAAAGGAGCAACACGGAGTTGGCAGAGAAAATGATACCCGAACATGAACTGAAGAGGTTAAGGAATGTGGCATTGAGGATGAAGGAGAGGATAAAAGTTGGCGCATCAGGTGTTACACAAGCCTTGGTGGACACAATTCAGGAGACGTGGAACATTGATGAAGTTGTCAAATTGAAATTTGAAGGCCCATCCAGTTTGAATATGAAAAGGACCCACGAAATTCTTGAGGTGAGTCTGTCTTCCCTTTTGTGTTCTGATTCTTAAACCAATGGATTGAATGTAGCAAGTTGTGCCCAGATATTACTGGATGATCTTAGGCTCCCTGTATGCAATTTGCAAGATCTTGGAGCTGAAGCACTTAGCAAGTAGTTGGGCAGCTCATAAGTCCTCACGTTGATGTGTATTTTTGAGATCTTTTCATCCAAAAGCAGATTTTCATAGTTGAACTGGTTGTTATGCATTATTGAGCTGTGCAGTGGTTGTTCTGAAAGTAGATTTTCATATTTGATGCGTGTTTGAACTGGTTGTTATGATCTTTTTGTGTTTTTTGTCTTAACCTGAAGGGCTGAGCGTACATACGTGACACTAGAGCAGCATGATGTTAAAATCAAATAATGAATCTGAGTGACATAAGATTCATATATCACCCCACAGGGGGATAGGGGCTCGATATGTGTATTATCAACCAACAAGCTTCATCTATTCCATCTTGCTCCTAGTAGCTCTAATATCATGCCAAATATAAGTTTGGATTATAGTTGTGCTTAGGTTTTCTTTTACAGCGTGAATACATGAACATCCAATTTGTGCTTGTATTTTCATTTATTTACCATTCTTGCCAGAATAAAACAGGAGGCTTGGTGATATGGCGATCTGGTACTTCGCTGGTGCTGTATAGGGGTTTGACCTACAAACTAGGCTGTGTAAAAACATATGCCAGAGAGAAAGGAGTAGATGTGAACATCACAGAGAAACCAATTCTTGACTCAATGAGATTTCCAAAGAATCTTTCTAAAGAAGAACTAATGGAAGCAAGTGAGTTCAACAATGTGTTAGATGAGTTGGGCCCGCGTTATTTAGATTGGTCGGGATGTCCTCCGCTACCTGTTGATGCAGACTTGCTTCCACCTTTGGTTCCTGGGTATAAAACTCCATTTAGACTTCTCCCTTATGGGATGCGGCATAGTTTAAGAGATCAAGAGATGACACACTTTCGTCTGCTGGCAAGAAATACGCCTCCACACTTTGCTCTAGGTATGTTGGAAATAATTGCGAAGATAATGATTTAGATCACCACACATGCTGCTTCCTTACAAGATTTGCTTTATTACTGTCCTAGGGAGGAACAGAGAACTGCAAGGTCTGGCTGCTGCTATGGTAAAGTTATGGGAGAAAAGTTCTATTGCTAAGATTGCCATTAAACGTGGTGTCTTAAACACTAACAATGACAGGATGGCTGAAGAGCTGAAGGTAATGATTCAGCTTCTTTGCTTGGTGTATCACTGGAAAAATGGTATTATAAAATTTGCTGTTGCTATTGAGTTTGTTCTTCAACTGGTAAAGGTTAGGTTGTGTATGTCTAAACTTCCCTAGACCCGTCTTGTTGAGATTTGCTTAATTGTGTGTGTGTGTGTGTGTGTGCGCGTGTGCAAGGGTGAGATAGAGAAAGAACTCAAAGAAGGGGGGTGGGAGCAACTCTGGTGTTGATAAGCTGATGAAACTCGAGTAAGCCTGAGATTGTCCAGTGGATTCTCATCCGCATACATCATATGATTTTAGAAAACACTACAAGACATTCAAATAGTTAGGAATTTTACCACCATATTTCACATTTTTCTTCCTAAGAAGACATCAAGCATCCTATTATGAGGGCTCTCTGAAATATTGGATGATTGTAAATCTTGCAAAGCCTATGATGGTGACTGGAAGGATGTGATACCAGATTGACACAGAACATGATGCTTGATACCCAGTTGATGCTTATTTGGGGAAAGGCAGAAAGAATAAGAGGGAGAATGAGAATCTGAAGGAGAAGATGAGAGGAGGAGGAGAAGGAAGTGCAGGTAGAAAAGGAGAAAGAGTTATGATTAGAGAGAACTAGAGGAAAAAAAGAGAATTGATTTAATGAAAGGCAATAATCATTGCATTGCAGAAGCATTCCGTCATTAATGGCACTAGGGTTATACCCTTACACGATGTAAGGGAGTGAATTAAATAAATTTTTAATATATTATTAAGAGAATAGATTTTTTTACAAAACAAAGCAAAGAATAAATTAATGTATTATATTATTTTCTTGATACAAAAGTAAAGCAAGTCTTCTTTAGTTTTTTTCCTACTAATAACTTACTTTTTTATTCTTAATTAATATCTAACTCATATTTTTTGTTGTATTTGCATCATTAAATCATATATATTTTATGATTAAATTTTATTATTAAATAATAGGAATGTATGTGAGAACTTACCTTATTAAATAGAATTAACATTGTATTAAATTTACATCTATCCTACATAGCCTTTGTTTGTTATTTTAAATCTCATGTAGCATCCTATGTTGCATTAAAGTATCATACATGACTATTCATTCTTATGTGGCATCCTACATGA
>JACYFF010031955.1:6715685-6816073 GCA_017589665.1 Selenicereus undatus | reverse complement strand
ACACACACACACACACACACACACACACACACACACACATATATATATATATATATATATATATATATATATATATATATATATATGATATAACCTAGGACATTGCATCTATTTATAGTAGTCTAAGCGACTTGGAAAACAAGTAAAAACTACCTAATCTATCCTAAATTTTTAGGCAATTAAGCTTGGGGAAATAGTTCTAAATAACTTTAGTTTGACTCAACTAAAGTTACGCATAAATATCTACATAAAAACTATTTCTAAGTGTCAGATTAATAGATTTTCTAGGTATTAGAATATCTTCTAGAATTCTAAAGTTGGCCTTTGTTCTTCATCTCTATCTCTGTATGTCCAAGAGATTGTCTTTTCCTCTTTAGCACGAAAAGTGGCTTTCAGTAGAAGATCCCAAGTTGCAGCAGAGAAGATGAAATCCTGTAGTTCAGCATACAAAATCGGAAAAAAAAAAAAAAGGTTTCTTTATTGAAGTCTTCGATGGCTTTATTTGCTGTCTGTGGTTGCTTCATTGTTTCAGATCTTACTTGTTTTCATGTTACCTTCTTATTTTAGAATTTTATTTTTTTTTATGAATTATTAGTATAGATTTAAAAGACACCTTGAAAGGGGAAAATTTTGTCTCTCATGTTTTAGGCTATATCAATGTATGTCATTTCCCCTCTGATCTGAGCTTTTTCAAATCTTGATTGCAGAAATTGACTGGGGGTACACTACTGTCAAGAAATAAGGAGTACATAGTCTTTTACCGAGGAAATGACTTCTTGCCACCTGATGTAACAAAAGCTCTGAAGGAAAGGGAGCAGCTGACAATGCTTCAGTATCAGGAAGAAGAAGCTCTGCGGCTTGCATCATCTATGATCAATTCAAATTCTGGAAATCGTAAAGTTCCTGTGGTTGCTGGCACTCTGGCAGAGACAGTTGCTGCAACCTCTCGTTGGGGAAAGCAACCAACCCGTGAGGACTTAGAGAAAATGCTGAAAGAGTCAGGCATGGCAAGGCGTGCCTCATTAATGAAATATCTTCAGAATAAATATGCTATAGTAAGTTAAAGATACATTCGGCACAGAAGAGATAACAAATCCCAGGACATATTGAATACTCCTTAAACTAATTTTATGATTCACTACCATTATCCTGAATTGCCTTAGGCGAATGGGAAGCTCAAAAAGGCTGAGAAGGCTCTGGCAAAAGTGCAGGAATGCCTAGAACCAGAAGAGCTCCCAACCGATTTAGAAATGATAACTGATGAGGAAAGATTAGTTTTCCGCAAGATGGGCTTAAGCATGAAGCCCTACTTGCTTTTAGGTAAGGATAGCATTTAATATTGAGCCTTTATATTTTTCTACTGGAGTCAATTATAAGAGTGGCTTCTTTTATAGGGAGGAGAGAAGTTTTTGACGGTACCATAGAAAACATGCATTTGCACTGGAAATTCAGAGAGTTGGTGAAGATCATTATCAGAGGGAAAAATTTTGCACAGGTAAAACATATTGCGATTTCACTGGAGGCTGAGAGTGGTGGTGTGCTTGTATCCATAGATAAGACTACCAAAGGCTGTGCAATCATCATTTATCGAGGAAAGAACTATCAGCGGCCTCTCCAATTGAGGCCCAGGAATCTGCTGACTAAAAGACAGGCATTAGCTCGATCAATCGAACTTCAGAGACGTGAGGTGAATGGCAGTTTTTTGTATCTCCTATTACATGCAACTTGATGGATCAATACCTTCTGTTACATGATCATATCTAGTGAGGCAAAATATCGTGTGGCCTGATGCCTGCTTACCAAATTTTGGCTGACCTGAAAAAAGAATACAGTTATGATCTTTTCATCAAAAGTTCAAATTCAGGCTTGAAAACTTCCAATTTCTATTGGCGCACCCAGTTTTTGACCCAGATTTGACTTCATTCCCTCCATCCAACCCAAAGTAAACCAGACATTGGACAAAGGAAGTTTTGTTTGTATTGTGTGTGTTTTCTGATTTGTCTGGCTTAAATCAAACCTGAACTCGACGGACTCTTGCAGGCTTTGAAGCATCATATCTCAGATTTATTAGAACAGATGGAGTTGCTGAAGTCTGAACTAGTATGGAACTTTCTTTTTAACTAATGTGCTCTTTTGAGATTTGCATCTTCAATCGTAACATTGAAGTTTGACCCACTTTTTTTTTTTTTTTTTTTGGTTTTTAACAGGAAGATATGAAAGATGGCAAAGAGATAGATGACAAAACCTTTTATGAAAAATTGGATAATGCTAATATTCCTTCTGATGATGACTTGGAGGAGGTAAGAGGTCATTTATGTGTTTTGTGGTTATAGCTTTATCACTTGATTCTCTTGATTGTGAAACTTGGACTGGGCATGTGAAAGGTGCGGACTTTGTAAGTCTGAGGTTGCCTACTAACCTATTCTTTTCGTTGGTAAATGAATAAAGTTGGTAAACATTGGTTGAAGTAGGCAAGACTTGGAAAGAGTTGGTATTTTTTTGGAATGATTGGTAGAAGTTAGTTAAGGCTGGGAAAGATTGGAAGGAGTTGGTAAGATTTGGAAGATGTTGATAAAAAATGTAAAAGATTGGGAAAATTTGAAGGAAATTAGTAAGAGTTGGTATAAGTTGGTTAGGGTTGGGAAAGATTGATTTGTAGTTGGTGAAGATTAAATTTTTTTTGTAAGAGTTGATAGAAGTTGATAAAAGTGAATTACCAATGCAAGGAACCGGGCCCTAAGCTTCATCCTTATCACCATGCCAATGGCCTGATCAGCCTTGCATCATAGGTCAACATTAGCCTGTGCAAGGTTACCCAATTATCTTACTCAAACTACCACAAGGCCCATAGCAGGCCTGGCCTAAGCCTAAATTAAGGAAAACCTGTTTTGATTGTTGACTTGAAGGCACACTAACCTCACCTGAACCAAATTGACCTGAAATTCACCAGATCAATATTAATTGTATTTCTTTGAAAAGATTATTTGATGAACCGAGAGCGTTGGACTTCCTACGCAAGCTGAACTGAAACCTAATCCAACCAGAATATTTGAGCGAGTTATTTTAACTCCATCTCAAAGTAACCCTAACCGAATGACCTATTAGTGGCCTTATATGAAATTGATCCAAATGTAACAATGTTATCTTAGGGGTCTAATCATCCTATGTTCTTGTTGAAATTGCAACTGGGGATACTAGAGATACAGCTTTTAGAGCTGCTATTCTGGAATGGCAGAAGATAGGAATCCTAATTTTCGCTTTGGGATGATGAATTAATTATTTGTGGGAGGGTTAAGGATGCATTAGGAAGGGTTGTCTCCGTGTGTTGTTGCACAACTTGATTTTTGTGCTTACTGAATTATCTACATTTATGGTTCACCATCAGGATGAAGGTGAAGAAGCCTACCTACAAATATATGACAGTGGAGACGAGAAAGGGGATATATAATCTGCTTCTCCAAATCAAGAGTAAGATTTTTCAATGGCACCCACCGGTACTTTTGTCTAGAAGGTGCCGAGATTCTTGTGTAAGCAGTTCAGTTTTGTCTAGAAGCTGTGTAAATTTTGGCAAAGGTAAAGCTATCTGTATTCTGATCTTCCCAGACCCGCAACAGAGCTGGCACTCTAGCAGTTGTAAGATTATAGATACTAGTTAAGTAGTAACCATCTCATATGATTCTAGTAACCCAAAAATCAATATACCAAAACAATCGTTTGGACAAGCTGAAATTCCTACATAAATAATATTAGTCACCACAGTTTCTTTTTAATTAATGAAATTATATATAACCATGAAAACATCACCATTATTGTATGCATGAACTGAGGTCTAGTTACACTTTGTGTTTTTTTGGCAAGAATGCGCGATCACATTTGTGTGATAATGTGATCATGCAAGAAAACACAAAATAACCACAAAGGACCTTAAATTTTTAAATACGTAACTGTTAATTAGTTTAAAAAATTATTAACTATTATTCTTAAAATTAAGTTATAATCGCCCGTTTGCCGTGTTGTCGTTGAGCCACTTCCTACTGCTTCTTTGAAGGCCGATTCGTCCCAGTCACTGCCCAATGAATCACAGGATGAAAAATAAGCAGTAATTGCAGATATGCTTACGCAGTTAATGTATTATATTACTTTAATGTCTGTGCCTGGGATACAAACACTTACGCTTATCTTATTTGACTGACTCGTTTGATCTAGAATGTCTATAGGACCACAGAAAAGAACTAATAGACGCATCTATCCTATTTTCCGAGGACATAAAGATCAGTATAAAACGATGGAAAAAGGAGGAATAAAATATATCTAAGGGCCTGTTCTTTTTGTTAGTAAAATGGGATTGTTAAACGGGTAAAATTAGTTGAGGTAGGTTGAAATTGGTTGAAATTTGTATATTTTTTAAAGTTGGTTAAAATAGTGAGAATAGAATTTTGAAGGAGATGGGTTGAAGTTGGTTGAAATTGGTATTTTTTATTGAAGTGGGTTAAAGTTGATTGAAGTTGATTAAAGTTAGTAAATTGAAAAAGACCAACGAAAAGAATATGCCTTTAATCCTAATTATTTCAAGGAACTTTGATAATTAGAATAAAACCTCATAGAGCACGTAAAAAATATATTTATTTGTGCTTGCATTTGCATGCGTGCAGTAGGTTAATTAAAGTTCTCCAACAGCCGTGATCTTATCACAATATTCTTTATAAATTTTATAGATGCCTATTTGCCTCGTGATGTCTTCTTCCTTACAAAATATGATGAAAACTAAGATAAAGAAACACAAATTCATGCAACTGCCAACGGGAAAAAGGTGAGCTAACGCAAGGTGAATTTCAGTTTAAAATGTTCTATTGGCTTATTGGAATATTAATTTTTATTTGACATCATTGGCAAAAATAAAAAATAAAAAAATAAAAAAATAAAATTTTCTGTACTGTGACCAGAAATATAAATTGTTATCATTAACCATTGTCACCAACACACAATTATTAGAGCTGGATGATATGTTAGGCTGGAGTTCGTGTACGTATCGAACTTGAATAGGTTGAGGATTTCTCGACCTAAATATAACATATTTATTAAATATGTTGAAAAATTTTGACTTGTACCTATTTAATTTTTGATACAGCCAAAAAAAGTACATGTGACCTGTATCTTTGTAATTGAAGTTTTTTGACTAAATCTTAAGAGCCTTTACAATGGAAGGCTCGCCCGGTCTTGGGAGTCGGGTCGAGTGACTCGTGCTGTGTGCAGCGGCTAGCGAGGCTGGTTGCGAGCCCCGAGCTGGCCCACCCTTGCTTTTTTTTTTTTTTTAATTTTTATTGGTTTTTCTTTTTTTTTTAATTTTAAAAAATAAGTTGTGTTGTAGAGTGGACTCAAGGGTATTGTTTTATTTGATCAGATAAAGTTGTGAATCTTACATTGAAAAGAGAGAAAATTATGAATCAAAAAGTTGACTCACAAATTAATATAACAGATATAAAATCTCACTAGTGAGCCAAAAAATTGACTCACTGAGAATGGGGGATGGTCTAAAAATATCACTGCACACCGCGGAACACCATCGGTTGACAATTTGCTTTGAATTATGTAGTCAACAGAGATCGACACCACAACCACTTCATATCCAATCCAAAGTTGACGCCTTCAATTACTTAATTTATTTTGTGTCTCGTGGAAATTTCCAATAAAAAATTGTCAGTCAAATGAAAAACTTAAAAGTTGCCGGGTTTATGGATTGACAAATTGAGAAGTCTTCAGATCAAATCAAATGAGCACAAACCAATTGCTGTATCAGTTATTGTGATTCAAGCAACCGGTTGCATGCTTATAAGTGTATTTATCATACGACGGTCATATTGCAAATGGTAAAATGATAAATTTCTTGCTAGTTATCTTAACTTAAAAGTTATATATTAGCATGTATTAAAATTGAAAAAAAATGATACAATTGAATTGTAAAAATCAACTTTTTTATCTATAATTTTTGATAATTGTAAAATTGCACATATGATATACATTTGCAAATAGGGTTGATCAGCATAGAGCGTTATTTCATGCTTGTTCGTGCAGCGATGAATACTAAAGTTTCACAATTGATAATTAATTATAACTGTTAAAAATTTGGTATAAATGTGAAATAACATAACAATTGAGTAAGTGTAAGTAGTGTCTTGCTACAGAGCATATATTACCACTCTGATAAGTGATATGCATAAATATGAGTATAATTTCGGAAGGCTGTATGGTAATCAACATTTTTTTTTTCAATTAGCATAATTAACTTTAATATTAGCCCTTGATTATTGATTAAGTAATCTCAACCCTTAATAATAATGTAATAAGTTATCTCTACCACCATGTTATAGACGATTGATAGTTTCCTCACTTTCTCTATTTCTATATTTTTTTTCTACTTTTTAATTTAAAACTAAGATATGAAACCAAATTTGTCGATGTCGTTGACCCAATTTGTAATTACCAAACACCTTCTTCAACGTTAATTAGGTCATTATCTAAGTTCTAAAGCTCATCCTACAAATCCATGGGATTTTTTTGTCTCCCTCGCAAATTAGTTCATTTTCCCCCCTCATGTGTGTGGAGGTTGGAGAGTATGATACTATCATTAGGATGAAGAACATTTTATTCCAACCTCTATTTCTTGAATCGAAAACAAAACTCTAAACTTTCTTAACTTGTAATAAAAGAAACTCAAGCTAAGTGATGTGCACCTGAAAGCGAGCCCGAGCCAAGCTTCTATCTAATCAAGCCGAGCGTTTTTATGAAGGAGCCAACTTGGTTCGATTATATGGCCACTTCTATCTTTTTCATCATGTAGCATTTTTCTTATTTTCCGCCCTTTCTGTGCTCTTTATTTTTGTGGTTCGTGTGGAAACACAAAATGCTCCCACAGATTGTCTCAGCGAACAGAGTTCATTGAGAACTACTACTGATCCACATATGGAAACACAGACACTCCATAGATGTTACAGCGTTATGCACGTAAATAAACAACGGTCAGCTACATTTTCTTGGCTTCACAACAAAATCGAAGCCAAGTAGAAAGGCATGTCGTAAAGACCGAAAATCAACAAAGAGATGAGCACTAAGCACGCCTCTTGCTCAGACGCCAAGAGTTAGGCTCATGGTATCTATCATACAGTGGTTCAATGCGTTCTTGACGCTTCCGCTTGCTCATTTTTGTAGGGTCAGACACCTTGAAAAATCTGGGGGCTAGCTCGACCAGCCACTTTGGATCAATAACAGTCACCTCCCTCATATATTCTTTGGTAGTCATAACCAGTTCATGGTAAATGACCCAATCTGGTTGTCTCTGGAACAGTGCACTGCTCGGATGGATGTAGACCGGTTGATTCTCAACCAGTGTTCTGTAACCCTCTTGTGGATCCTTCCTCGCAGCATGGAAGAAAAATCCAGCTGTAATCGCTTTCCTTATTTTGGTGAAATTCTTCCCAGCACTCACAACATCCAATTTATACCTGAAAAGAGCAGTAAGATACGATTTAGTAACATCATAAATTGGGCTACGAATTGAGCTTTCTAAATTCTAATGCAACTATTGCGCATGAAAGTTCAGCCACTAGAAGAAGTAAAAGAGAGAAACATAGCAGAGCTAAAGACAGATCTCTTATGGATAAGCAAATATGAATGCTCCTCAATTTAGGCTACCATTTGTGAGCAGTGATAAGAGTATCATATTGTTGGTGCAATATTTAATAACATTTTCAAAAGACTAGCTTCTGAGAAAAGATGAACAGGTAATTGAAGCATTAGGCACAAAGATGTCAATCTACTGATGTGAATTTTCTTATGGGTCATGAGATGCAAGGGCTTCAATTTCAATGCTCACATAAGCTATGGCCAGTAGGGTGCTATTAATGTAATGAGCTGGTCAGAAACAGGTTCTGCTCACTGTTTCAATGCCATGCGAGCTTAAAGTGGTGACTAGTACATCAACTCACATAAGCACAGGAGGTTTGCCAAAGCTGAACACACACAGCTTGCAAAACAATCCGAGAGTACACAAACATAACACCACCAAGAAAAAAGGAAATCACGAAGAAGAATTCACAACTCTTCAGCTCTACTACTGGGATTCAGAAAGTAATACAGAAAATACCCATGATAGCTGAAGAATATGTGACAGACAGATGCATTAATATATAAAACAAAACAGAAGTAGAAAAAAAAGGGTAAAGAAGTAGACAACTAGAGAACATGCTATAGAAGGTGGCCACCCCCCCCCCCCCCCCAAACAAAAAGGAGGACAGAAAAAAAGGCACATAAACTAGGAGGCGAACTCCACTCTGAAGTTCAAAGCAAGAGGTTCACCCGTGTTAATGTTCCCTGTGTTTCCTCTTTTTTTTGGCTGGGTTGGCCGCCCGGTTTTGGGGGGCCGGGGAGGGGGGGTGGTAGAGGGCTCAAATGCAACTCAAATTGTTGAGCTACAAAAATCAGATGCAGAAAGCGAGCCAATTTGCAGACAAGTTTTAGGCAACAAACCCAAACTTGATTTTACACTCAGATAACTGTATATATCCAATTGTATGTGTACCGAAGTTATGAATCTAAAACTTTAGATCCTTTCAGCCCACCCCCTTTTTCCGAATTTTAAGGTTTTAAAAACCCCATTATCAGAACAGGATTTTAATTCTACTTGCAGGCTTCAATTAGAGGGAATAACGTCTAGGACGGTATCCTATAAAAGCTGGTTCCACTGAGTTCACTGATGATGCATGGTGTACAGGAGCCATAATTCTGGATCTAAAATCAGTATTTTTTTATCAAATAGCATCTCCCATTTACATGAGAAGAGTAAAGAGAAGGGGATAAGTACCATCACATCTGCAGACATATCCAAAACAGAGACTAATGGCAAGCCAACAAAAACAGACATCACCATCAGCAGATGCTGCCCTGCAACCCCCCCCCCCGGTGCTGTTCTTCTGTCCTCGGCCACAGTTTCAAGGTGCGTCTAGAAAAATCACTAAATAGCTACAAAAATAACACTCCAGAGGGACAACCAATAAGCCCAGAGGCTCAACAAATAGAAACACTCAATCAGTCAAAAAAAATTGAAGAGTGGAATGATTTGCTTAGAGGCCATCCCACAGGTTTTGATATAGCATTGTGATTCACAACACATGGGGTTGTCTGGGGTTCAATTGTCGGGTTAGATTACACTCTCTGAGTCCACCATCAGCCACAACCAGTGTCGCTGTACTGGCTTTGCAAGTGCACACAAAACCTTCCAGGTAAAGTTCAACTAAAGCAGACACAGAAACCAGATTATAAATGACCAAGTGCTACACATGTCTATTGGATCAAGGATTTTTCTTACGAGTCTAAGTTCTAACTATTTTCATCATCTCTACTTCTGTAAATATCTAAGTGTACATGCAAGCGCCAGCACACGTGTATTAATAATATGCAAAATAACAATATGCAAAGCCACAATACGCTCAGGATTATTTAGGGGAAAACAGGGGAGTAGATGAGAAACAACAGCAGCTAAGAGGACATACTTATCCATGATGCTGAGAAGTTGTTTCCTGACGTCTTGTGCCCTTCGCAAGGATCGAGACTGAATGAAATTTTCAAAGCACCATGGCCCAGAGAAATTCTTTGCTTTCCACGCCTCATATACAGCAAGCAGTGTCAAATGATCACCCTCTGGTTGGAAAAATTTTGCCCTCTTCTGATCTGCTTGTGCTTGTTTCTCCCTTGGCCTGTAGAAGATATTCCCAGTTTGGATCATTGCAATTATGGTCAAAATCTCATCACTGCATCCAAGGTCCACACTGGCCAAAAGCATTTTAGACAATGGAGGTTCCAAGGGGAATTCTGCCATCTTCCGGCCTAATTTTGTCAAAAGCCCCTCCTCATCCAAAGCTCCAAGGCTGTACAACTGCTCCATAGCAGAAATAAGTGCTTGAGGAGGTGGTGGATCCATAAAATCAAAAGATAGCAGATCATTAATTCCCATAGCTTTCATAGTCAGTGTAGTCATCCCAAGATTAATTCTCTGTATCTCAGGAATTGTGGTGGGAGACATTTCATTACGGTAAGCACTCTCTGTGTACAAACGATAGCATTTTCCAGGCCCAGTACGCCCAGCACGTCCTGCTCGTTGCTTGGCTGATGCTTGCGAAATTGGAGTTATAACCAGGGAATCCAATCCCTGTTTTGGATTGTATACATTTTGCTTTGCAAACCCAGGATCGATCACATAAAATATCCCATCGATGGTTAAAGAAGCTTCGGCAATGTTTGTTGCCACCACCACTTTCCTCTTTCCAGGAGGGGCGGGTTCAAAAATTCTGGATTGCATTTCACTTGGAAGGGCACTGTAAACTGGAAGAATAATTAACTCAGGAACATTCTTACCCAAGGCTTTCATCCTGTCATAAAGACATTGGCATGCGAAATCAATCTCTTCTTGGCCGGTCAAGAAGAGAAGAATGTCTCCTTCTGGTTCTGTCAAGTGGATCTGCAGCACTGTGATTAGAGCTGCATCCAAATAATCAGTCTCAGGTTGCTTGGTGTAAAGAATCTCCACAGGATAAGTTCTTCCAGGGATGGTGAAGATATTACAGTTGAAGAAGTATCCAGAAAATTTCTCAGCATCCAATGTAGCAGAGGTGACAATCAGACGCAGATCAGGCCTCCGCTTTACAAGCTGTTTTAGTAGTCCAAACAGGACATCAGTATGTATGGTTCTCTCGTGTGCTTCATCAAGCATTATGACTGAATACTGAGATAGGTTCTCATCGATCAGGATTTCCCTAAGAAGCATACCATCAGTCATATACTTAATCACGGTATCAGGACCTGTACAATCCTCAAACCGTATGGCATATCCAACTTCCTCCCCTAACCGGCAACCGAACTCCTCAGCAACCCTCTTGGCTACAGACATAGCAGCCACTCTACGGGGCTGGGTACAACCAATCTTACCTCTAGTAGTGTAACCTGCTTCAGCAAGGTACTGGGTTACCTGGGTTGTTTTACCTGAGCCAGTTTCACCAATAACGACCAGAACCTGATTGTCATGCACAGCTTGAATGAGCTCCTTCTTTAGCTTATATATAGGCAAACTCTGCCTCTGCTCCTGGATCGAGAGCTTGGATTTCTGCCCAAAAGTCAGAGCCTTCCCATAGGCTTCCTTCTTCCATTCAGGCATATCATAGGCAGATAAACCAACACCTCTCAGCTCCTGAGCAAGATGTCTCTCCCCAGTCTCTGGCATTGGATCTTCCCAAGGACGATTAAGATCCTTTGGGATAGAGTCAAGCATCGTTCTTTGTTGTTGCTCACGTACTTCTCTCCTTTCCTTTATAAGAGCAGATTGGAGAGCAGCTGCCCGACTCAATGACCCCTCAGGATTCTTAAAAATCTTAACAGGTGACACATCAACAGAATAACGGGTCTGCCCTTGCAAAAAGGGAGGCTCATCTTCATTCATCTCTATCTCGAGCTCCTCTTCAGCACCTTCTTCTTGGTAAAGCAACCCATCACCTTCATCATCAAAGCTTGGATATTCCTTCACACTCAATACGCCTGATGCAATAAGCTGCTTTGTCTCCCACTTCTCAGGTGAACTCATACGTTTCAGGGGCCTACGTGAAGAGCCTGAATTATCCTCCTCCACAATCCGGATCCCAGAAATACCTGTCCTAGTGGCAGGCCCATTAGCACTGGCAGGATTCGCCCTAAGAGAATCATCCTCCGAACTCTTCTTCAAAGGAAGCAAATCTTTACCAGTGTCCTGATCCACATCCCTCATTGAGAAACTCAACTTCTGCCCTGAAACAGATATCACCTTCACATAAACGTCCTGATCCCGCTTCACAAAATCCTTAGCATTTGTAATGCGCCGGCTTGCCATCTGAGAAACATGAACCAAACCCTCTTTCCCTTTAAAATCTTGCAACTGAACAAAGCAACCAGAGTCCATTACTCTCGAAACTCTACCCTTATAAACGTTATACAACTCAGGCTCATCAGAGTGACTCCTCCCACTCCTCTGATTCCTTTCCCCCTTCATATCCCCCATATCCTCATCATGTCCATCCTCATACCTATGCCTCCTACGTCTATCATCTCCACCTCTTTCCCTATGATCATCATACCCATCTTCATCTCTTTCCCTATATCTATCAGATTTCTCATGTCTTCCCCTCCTGCCTCGATCATCACTGCGTCTGTCCCTGTGATCATCATACCCATCTTCATCAATTTCCCTATATCTTTCAGATTTATCATGTCTTCCTCTCCTATCTCCATCTCTATCCCTATCTCTTCCCCTCTCCCTATCCCTATCCCTACCCCTATCCCTATCCCTATCCCTATCATGGCGATTTCTAGCATCTTCCATCTCCCCATCCCTCTTCCGCCGCTCTTCAGCTTCCATCTCAATTTCTCTCTCCAACTGCTTAACCCTATCCCTACCATCAGCAATCGTCAACCCTGAAAACTTCGAATCACCCTCCTCTTTCTTCTCACCCTTAGGGCTTGGGGGCAAAATCGCATGAATAATAGTTAACAAAGTTCTCACAAAGTAATCAGGCATTTCGGCGCCATTTTCCTTCAACTTGGCGTCGAATTCATCGACCGAGTGGCACTTGTGGCCGAGGTCGGTGATGAATTCGGCGACCACCTTGTCGCCGACACCGACATGAGTTTCGAGTTCGGAACATACCTTGGAAACCAACGACAGATACTCGAGCTTCTTCAAGGCTTCGTCTTTCGACTCGTCCTCCGCCGCCATTGCGGCCGCTGTTGGGCTGATTCCGTCGTATATAGAAAATTTTGGAATACGAAATGTTCGCGATGATTTGGAATTTAGGATTTAGAGCGAGAAACTCCTTCAAACCCTCATAAAGAATCGCAAGACGCATCAACTTAATTGTACATTTTTTACATGTATGTATATATGTATGACACTACTTCAGCCATGAGGAGAACAGTGAGAGGGGGGGGGGGGGAAGTTGGTTGTCTCCAGAGTTTTTTTTTTTTTTTTTTAATTTGGTCATATAACATTTTGCACTTCTTCATGGAGCATAATAAGATTTAAATAAGATTTTCTGGAAAAATTGAGATGAGAATCTTCTCAAAATGTAGTATTTTAATTAAGTGTCTTATTTTTTACTTGCATATTTAAGTTGGTAAGATATGAAAAAGAGAAGATGTCAAGAATAAATGAGTATTACGATGAAAGCAAATCTCAGTAGATCACCCCTTTTATAGTAGCGAAATAGCTTCTTTCTATGAATGAAGCAAAGTGCCAAATAAGTTAGCAAAGGAGGGAAGTTTGGAAAGATAAAACATCTACACATTTTTTAGGGTATTGTTATTAATTTCAATTCTCTTGTTCCTTCTCACATGAAATTCTGTAGTGTATATCATGACCAAAAACTCTATTTACCCTCGTTCATTTATGAGTTTGAATATTATCATTAAAAAAAAATGTAAGTTTTAGAATAAGTATCTTACAATAAAAAAAATTTAGAAAAATGATTACAAATTATGAAAAAAAAGCAATTGAAAAGTTTTCGGCTTAGAGCCTAAACTTCACATGAGTTTATATGGAGTCGTTGAATCCCAAGGTTTCCCTATTGTTTAAAAGCCAAGGATAGTTGACTATAAAAACAATTTGTTATGTGTGGGAAGTGGAGGAATCCGTGATTGCATAAAAGATACATCTGAAAAGGGGATAAAAGAGATGAATAAGTTACTAGTACTGAAATTTATACTTTTAAATGAAGAGATCTTTTTTATATGATTCTTGGAACCAAAAAAAAATCTATATATTTTCTTGTTTTCCATTTATTGTTTTTATTGTATTTTTAATTTTTGGTTCTTATATGTTTAAATCCAACATGAACAATCTTATGGGTTTCAACAGCTAATTTTTAACTTTTGCAATCAATTCTCATTGATGAACACTTTTTAAATCCCTTTTATGACAAATCTTACCACTCCGCAAACTGATAAGATTTTTTTTGGGTTCTTTACAGCTTTGACTATTCGTTTGGTGAGAAAAAAGGAATAGAATGGAATCAAGTATCAAGTTACTCGGGGTTAGGGATGGGACTTGAACTCTGAACTCAAGTGTTTGGTGAGGGGTTGTGGAATGAAATTATTTTCTCAACTTCTCTCTTCCCCAAGGAAAACCATGGATGCAAGAGTTCCAAATACCAATGGCAGTCTCACCTCTTTTCTTTTCTATCTCCTATTCTCTCCCTTCTCAACGCCAAAACCAATCCCAACCTCAACTTCCAATGGTTTCCCGTTAGATCCGTTGACCGAATTTCAACGACATTCCTTTGGTGGCGACCCTTTTCATCAGATCAAAACCAAAAAAAAAAAATCGATGAAGCAGAACAATTATTTTAGATCTCTGGAGAGGAACAATAGCAAAACAAATCTGCAAATACAAGAGAAAGCAAGAACAGATTGATTAAGAAGAAGAGCACTTTAGATCTGGAAACCGGTCAGCAGCAACCTCGGCGGTGTGGCGCTGCTTTCTCCAGTCTTGGTTGTCAACAACGATGTTTCTTCCTACATTGCTTGTCGGCGTAGCGGCAGTGGCACTGCCCGTTTTCCCTCTCTCTATATCTCTCTCTGTCTCTCTGTGTCCTTTGGGGGCTTGGGATTGATACCCCTCCATATTGGGGGGTTTCAAGTTCCTGATGTTTGGGGGGGAAACTTGATATCCCTAGGTATCAAATTTCATCCCATAAAATTCTCACCAAACAAAGGAGAGTGAAACTTCAAACCTAAGGATTCAAGTCCCCATCCCTGAATTGCTCACCAAACAAACCCTAAAGGTGTTTATTCATAGCAGACTTGATCACTTGATCATTGTTGACCAGAACTAGAAGAGAAGCTCGGGGCTAAAGTAGATAACTAGACAGCCAGGGAAGAAGACCCTGACCCTGACCCTGGGCTCAAATGCAAGACAGTAATACTCAATAATAGTCTCTAAATTCAATGCAGAGATCACGCAACATGTGGATAGTACTCTTTTACGAGAATCAACACAGATGCATGAAATAGTAGGGAGGCTCCATACTTGCCAACAAAAACACAGGTTAAAGCCATTACCAATGCACCATGCATTCAAGTTGTCATAAAGCTCTGCTTTGCAGAGAACTAATTAACCTGACAAAGTTAAGGTTCCACCAGAAGTAAAGAACCCGTCCCCACCGCAGAAATGAAAACATCAAATCTCAGCTGATCATATAAGCAAAATATACACTGAAACATTCAAAACTGCCAACTCATCTCACTATAATACATGATACAGCTGGACATACTCGGAGAGGTCACGAATTCCACAGAGCCCCGAAAAACTCTCTACAAAGAGTGAAATATTTCCTTTGGCCTTCAATGGCGTGCCAAACACTTCCAAAACTTCATCCCACCCAACCCTTGAAAAAAATTTGTTGCTATCAATCTGCACATGGGCTAATTGAGGCTGTTTGAAAACTCTGGGACACCACAGCCCTAAGCCTCTGCCGCTGTCACTATCTCTTCATCTGCTGTTTCAGGAGAGACCACCGTCTCTTCCAATGGTTCCGTATCCTCTGTGAGGTCAGCTTCTACAACCTCCTCATGATGAAGTAGCTTTTCTCTAAGGGTCAAGGCAAGCTCCTCTCTTGCAGTTTCATTTTCAGCCAAATATCCTCTGAATGCATCTTTGCCATGTAGGGTCTGGCCATTTAGGCTGTAGTAACCGCCTTGCTTTTTAATCAACTTGTGCTTCACACCGAGGGTAATGAGCTCTGAATCCCGGCATATTCCCTTCCCAAACTCAAGTTCAAATTCAGCAGTTTTGAAAGGGGGAGCATGCTTATTCTTTATGACCTTAACAAGGATTTGACTTCCAACAGTCTGCAGAATGGATTACATCACAGAAAATGAGTAAAATAAAGTCTTTTCCATAGGCAAATCACCATAACTTCTTTCCAAATGTGCCACCTCCAGGTAAATGTTCAATTAGAAATGGGACAAAAACAAAAATAAATACAAAAATTAAGGGGTGGTTTCAACAGTTGATTGTCCTCTTTCTACATGAGAAACTAAGGTGAACTTGTCCAGATGTCAAAAGTAATATGCATGTTATGTGCTCACTACAAGTTAGGTCAGGGAAAAGGGGAAAAACAGAACACTGCTCTAAAATTGGGAAATTAACAGATGTCTACTATACACACCCAGGACAAGCGAGAGAAAGAGATTAAAATGAAATGAAGGCCCTAGAATGAGCCATCTAACAATCAAAGGACAAACAAAGAGGAAGATTATATCATACCTCTTCTCCTTTCTTGACAAGTGCAGTCCTCCTAATGTTCAGGCGCACTGATGCATAGAACTTCAAGGCGTTGCCTCCACAAGTAACTTCGGAAGGACCACCAAAGCCCCCAAAAGTTGAAATCTTTGCCCTCACCTGAATACATACCATCTGCTTAGGAAAAAGGTACCAAAAACTATTGCAACTGAAAGAAACAAAAGGGCGAGGAAAATAATACAGCATACAAGAAATCTGTGAGTGACAAACATTTAAGTCTGCAAGATATATCAGTACCAAATCCCAGAAACGTACCTCACTACATCCCCCAACCCCCCCCCCCCCAATAATAAAATGTTAAAATAAAAGGTAAACATATAAACAAACTGAACTTTCTTTTTTTTTTGTTGGGGGGGGGGGGTTTGGAGGGTGTGGAACAAATTGTTGTGCAACAGCTTTCCATAGGCAGAGCACACTTCAACATGCTGAGATCTCTACCTGATTTAGAAATATAAGAATGCATTGCGACTGAGACAATGAATGGCTTAGTTTGCGAAGTGCTTGGCTCATCAGCCTTGCTTGCATTGCCATGTGAGCATCACCCATTTCACCGTCAAGTTCTCCTTTAGGAACAAGAGCAGCCACCTGCAATTGGGAATGCAGGCTTCAATAGGCATTTCACGATGGTCAAAGCTAGAGATTACATAAAGGATAGACAGAATAATCATATTGTCAAAAAGCATCTCTTGCAGGCCACACAAACAGAAGTGTACATTTCAAAATAATTGACAGATTTACTTTCCAATTCATCCAGAAACTAAACAAGAGATGATTAGTTGCAGCATCCGCAACCAACAAGGGAGTCAGGGGCATTATTGCTGCAAAACGAGGAATCCGCCCATGAAGGGGCTCGCGTCTGATTTGGCTCAGCATGTTCTATGCAATATAGGTCGGAGAAGAACCCGAGTCATTATTTTAAAAAAAAAAATAAGAGGAAGCAGAAAGTACAAAAGCACATGCATACATACAAACATGTGGATATCAACCCAAAAATGTGCTTCCAGAGGAAGAAGAAACGAAAGCATCAATTAAGGAACTTTGAATTCTTACACTATCAACCACGACAACATCAAGTGAACCACTTCGAATGAGTGTGTCTACTAGGCTAAGTGCTTGTTCACCACAATCTGGCTGTGAAAGAAGCAAATTTTCAGTATTTACACCAATGGCCTCAGCTAATGCTGGATCAAGAGCATGCTCAGCATCAATGAAAGCACAGTAGCCTGCACAAGTCAATGGGAATAGCTTATTGAAAAAAATTCACAAGCAAAAACAAAGACATCAGGTATAACAGAGGAGATGAACCGCTCTTACACATCTTGAGTTATAGTTCCCCCAGTGAAGGAGTTGTTCAATCAAAAATTGGAAAACAGTATGGCTCGCAAACATGACAAATTGCATGGTTAAACACATCACTTGCCCCAGGTAGGCAAGGACTTGATATTAAAGCTATATGGCCAACCGCTAAAACTAATGTGCTTTATTACCATTGGCTATATTCCTAACTGCAAAAAATTAAGTGGGGTAAGACAGAGCAAGAAAAGGCAGGGCGACAAAGAGCTCATAAGCACTGTCCCAAATGGATTTAATAGAGAGCACACAATATACATTCTGAATACTTCTATACGAGAGCATAAAACAGGAAAAAAAATGCTATAATTATGACCTCCAAGTTTCTGTGCTTCAGCAATTACATGAAGAGCAAGGGTAGTTTTCCCAGAAGCCTCTGGACCAAATATCTCAATTACACGCCCCTGCAAGAACCCGAATTATACACGTCAGGAACACATTAACAAAATAAGATATCCCAAAGTTTAGGGTAACCACAACAGAAAATGTACATAAAGTAGCTAAAAGAGGAATAAAAGAAGCCAAGTAAAGACAACATCAATGGAATGGACGAATAAAGCGCGAAACATACCCAAAACTTTCACATTATCAGGTACTAAATGACTCACACCAGAGTAATGAAGAGAATACTTATTTTCTTTAATGTAGAGATCCGAGAACAACACTACCAAACTTTAGAATACCTTCGGGAATCCACCAATACCTAATGCTATGTCCAGAGCGAAAGAGCCAGTAGACACCACTGGAACATGCCTAGGCGTCAAAGATCGACCAAGCCACATAATAGATCCCTTCCCAAATGAAGCAGTGATCTGGTCTAAGGCTTGTTGAAGAGCCAATTCTTTCTTTGACATATTTTCATCATTAGAGTCACTTCCATCAGATTTAGATCTTCTTCTACCTTCATCAAATATATCCATAAGATAGTCAGCAACCAAATCGAAAGAAGAACACCACCACCACCAAAATTACCCATTGCTATGAGTACTATTTTTAAATAATAATTATGAAACAAAGCAATCGATGAAAAGATCCTTGCAATTGAGTTCATCAAAATGGAACTCAAACTGTGATAATGTAAATGCCTTACGCAACTGGTCATCAACTCTTACAGAAAAATGAAACTCAGTACAGAACACCAGTTTCAATGGCATTAATATGACACAATGAATACAGAGCCAATTGGTCAAACACAAAAAGAAAAGCGAACTCATTCTCAGCACCTTTCGATGAAAACTGATTGCAATGAAAGGATGTACCCAATACCCCTTTTCTAAAGCTCTGCAAGCAAAAATAGTCCAAATCAGCAGCCTTCAAAAGATTATGTTTAACTAAATAAAGTGGAAAGAAGAAACCATCAGAAACAATTGATCCCACAAACCCCACAATAATGATTAAGTTAATCTCTTTGCTCTAAAAGAAGTCTCTGTAATATCTCTTCTCCACACTCAAGGCAGCAAATCAAATGCAAACTAGAAAGGGATCCTTTTTACATAACAGTCGCCAATCCCTGCAACAAATTTATCAGTTTTCAACAGAGCTTAAACGCAGCCATTCTCAACTTCAAACTAGGATGGACTGAATCAACCCCCCACTGAAGACATCCTTTGCTTATATTTGCTGTAAAATAGTAGGCAAGTTAACATTTTTTGTAATCCCTGGGAATGAGTTAACTCTCTGGGAGGCCATAAGCTCATAGTCCAAACAAAACACCAAAAAAAACAACATGCAAAGATACCCATATTCAAAAATCCAAAGGGTAAGCGGGAAATCACTGGTTATGTACATTCAAACAACAATCATAAGCAAGCAGAGGCACGAAGAATTGAAATGGATACTTTCCCAAAATCAGAATTAAACGCTTACCTCCGCCGCCAGAAGAGAGCGGCGCAAGGTAAGTGCGTCGCGGAGAAGCCTGGCCATTGAAGGGGCTTAATTGTGCCGGGAACTGGAACCCTTTTTCGCAACAATCCCTCAAAAACCAAAAACTTGAGGGAAGAGAAAAAGGGGTGCAAAATCAAATTGGAGGGGCAGGCAGGCAGGCAAAGACAGTGTCAGAGCATTTCTGAAACTAGTGTGCAGAGAGAGAGAGAGAGTCAGAAGGAGAGTAGTGAGTGGTTTTTAGGGTTTATGGACGCCATGTATAAATAAGCATTTCCCTCCTTTTTGAGGCCTTGCGTTGTCCGCTATCGTTGAAGTTGAACAAGTTAGAAATTTGTTCATTTTTCAATTAATAATAGCTGACCGTTTGAAGATTAATGGTTCACTGGCCGCATTCAGGTGACATGCCATTTGATATTGTTCTTTTTATTTTTATTTTTATTTTTTTTTAGGGGGAGGGTGGAGGAGGTTTAAAGATTAATAAATAAGGTATTAGCTTATATGCAAAAGAGGTTGGGCTCTCCTAAAACAAGCTTTGACATTAAATGTGTCGAGTTTTATGACCAAGTCACATTGTTGTTTAGCCAACTGAAACTCTTTTAACTTTAACCAGCAAGCGGCAATATTCAAATTGCTAGCAATTGCAAGTTTCTCCGTCAAAGTAGCTTCGTTTTCACTTAGGGGAACAAACACACATAAAAACCGCATAGATTTTTCATATACATTAAGAGTCGTCCCATAATCCTTAGTTTTAAATAGTTGGTTACCCTCCTCCTTCAAAGTTTTCGATTTTATCAGTGCCTCACAGGGATACTTCATCTCTATAGTAGCCCTTCTGACATCGTCAGCAAAGTGATCTTTGATTTGTTCCTCAGTAAAATCAACAAATAAGGGACTAAACTTATAGACCATGGTAGATTGAAGTGATACTAGGCCAGAACAATTAACTCAGCTAATCACTTAGCTAGATGTCAAGAGAAATTATGGGAGCTATTTCCACATATTCACCGAAATAGATAACCAAAGAAACTCAATAAATTCAGTTAAATAGAGCAGCCACACCTGGTTTGATGATACAATGTGCACAAACAATGACTCTATCAGTTGCATTCCCATTGTGCCACACCACGTCCCTGTTCACACCCCACCACTCTATACTGCACCCGGGGTTGTAGGGATCACAAGATAAAGATCCTAGTGGTTTATTTGATTGGGGCTATATTTGTGAAATTTGATGGTACGAAATTGAGGGGAGCGGAAAAAGCACAAGTGAGGTCTCCATACCCTAATGCTGCAATGGCAAAGGAAATACACTAGAATGAAACCCTAATTAGAGATGACATAAGCATGGATGAAATCTCTAATTGTAGCTCTACCATGGATCTTGACGGGGATAGGAAAACATCTAATCCCACATGGATGTCTTTGTCATGCTCGAAGGCCAGCAAATGTGTCGATTCTAACATAGCTATGCTTTACTTTGCTATCAATATGCCTAGAGCGACAAGTATCACATTCAAGGTTTCAAAAGAAAATGTACAGAGAATATCTCTAAAATTCCTTAAGCTGCCTCAAGCAGCCTATGGGAAACTAAAGCGGGGGCTTCTGGTTGAGTTTTTTTATCAATCTTCATTGACGTATATGACAGTAAGAGTGCGTCATCCTGGACCGAGCTATATAGAAAACCACATTATGCATGTGGACGAGCCGGAGGATGGGAAACGCAGTAATATTGTCATCCAATTCAATGCAAAACTTCAAGAAGGTCATCGCAAGGGGAAACATATAAGAACCAAGAAACCGAGACCAAGGAAGCAAAGGAGCACTGTGCCAAACCCAAGAGATTCAGCAACCCTTGATACCAAGTATGAAACTAAATCTTTATCTGCTAACTCAGTCGTTTGGTGCAGGGATGACACCGCGAACAGAAAAAGATTAATGTCCTGTTCGGCATAATTAGCGGTTCAAGTAGTGAATAGGAGTTTAGGTAACGGATAGCTGTTCAGGTAGCGGATAACGCTTCTAATTTAGCTGTTAGCGAATAGCTGTTTAGAAGAGCAGTTGAATAAAATGTGTTCGGTAAATTTCGTTGTTGGATTAGTTAATTAATGTAAATTGACATAAAAAGATATAGATAATTTCCAAAGATAAAATTTCCAAAGGGTAATTTTTGGTAAAAAAAATATGAAACGTTACTTTTGAATGTAAAACATTAATACTATTAGCTTTTCAAAAAAGCTAAACGCTACTTGAAATGCTAGTCAAAATACTATGTTGCCGAACACTAAAAATTACGTAATGAGTGTATTGACTTAGTCAAAACGTCAAACGTTACCCAAAACGCTGTTGTCGAACACGCCCTAAAGCAATGGGTACTTACCACACGAAATCACTTGGAGCGTAATGCGATTACGGAAACAGCACGTAGCAAGAGGAAATCCCCACTATCAACCTTGGAAGATAACTTAGCTATCAAAAAGCATAGACTATGCCAATGTAATAATGAGAAGGGTTGTAATATGGTTGTTCCTACGAGTCGCATGAATTTCAAGTTCGTAACTACAAGTAAGAATCCTTTTGAACGTTAACACTATTGTACCTCTTTATGTTGTTATAATATTTGCATGATAAATTAGGCGAGTCAGTTATTTATAATAAGAGTTTTAATTTTTAATGTCAACTAGAGTGTTGACTTAACTTGATCGATAAATAGTGAAAAATGTACTAAATTCGTGATATACAAGCTTAGTTGAGTAATACAAATGTTATAAAACTAAACCCTTGTTGTTTCAATAATACCACCTTGCAGGTTATATCTATGAACCATCAGCATCTTTAATGATAAATCTATTTTTAACATTTTAATATTTATAATGAATAAAACATAAATAATAGTTTTATCCAAAAAAAAAAAATTTGGTTGAAATTTAATGGACCAACTCAGCCTAACACCTCATTCCAAACATAATAAATCTTATCTAATTTCTAATAAGGCAACATAAAATTCACCACATATAATCAAGAAATGCAAAACTAATTATCATAACTCGCTCCTAATTTCAGTTCTTTCATCCAATTCGTTTTGTTTAGTTGTGTATGGACTTGTTCATCCATGCCTTATGCCCTTTTATAAGTTCCTCCAATAACTTCTATAAAGACATAATACTATATCATCTATTCCGCCATACTTCACTCTATTAAGGGCATCCCCAGTCAGAGTTCCAATTTTTGGAACTCAGACCTGCCACGTCAGCAAAAGTTCCACATTTCTGGAACTTACATTCCATCACTTTTTCAACCCATGGAACTCAAATCTAAATAACCCAATTACAAAATTTATCATGGACCCACCTTATTACACACAACCTATTTTTTAATAATATAAAAATTATATATTAACTCAAAAAAAAAAAACAAAAAAAAAAAATTGGCTGAAGCTTGCACGCGGGATGACTCTGTGGACCGTTCTTCCCCCCGTCACATGCACAGCGTGTCACTGGCTGGCAGAGTACCAAGTGACACGCATGCCATAAACAATAGCCCTGCAAGATCGTCCGAGTTACTGTGAATCGATGCAGTGATGAGTAAAATTATATTCACCCACTCCTGCATATTATACTCTCTTAATAGTCCTACAAGATCGTCCAAGTTATTGTGAATCGATTCAATGACGAATCATCTAATCATTGTGAATCAACTCGTACCAATCAATTGATTTGTACAGTTTCTTTACTATTTTTGCTTGACCAAACCTCACATCTAGTAAACTCAACGTTGCTTATAGTGGGTTTTAGATTAAGGTTTTTGATCAGTCAAATGAAAGCTACATAAACATAATCAGCTATAAGCAGAAGAATGTCCAGCTTCACTCCATTTTCGCAGATAGGAACAAGAGTGGCAGAACATGATCACCAAAACCTTTGCTTAAAAACCCCTCCATTCTGGGTCACAAGAGGATGAACAAAATCGAAGGCATTGATCGTCAAAGTATATCAGAAATATGTTCACCATCAAAGTAGGATATGTTCCAAACATAACCATCAAGGCAAAATTCCTCCTTCCCAACAGGGTGCAAAGATGGAGATGCCCATGGGGTAGTTCTCGGCATCAATTGGGCTTCATATGTCTGGAAGAGACTCCTGTTAAAAGCATATCCGTTTTGTTGCTCCTCATGTCAACAATCTACAAATTTCAATGCTCATCTATATTTGACAGCTAATGTACACATCTTACTAATTTTAGAGTTGCTTTTGAAATATGTCAGACCTTGATACTGTAGGGCACCTGCAAAAATTTCAGAAACCCCTCCAAGAGTTTCATATCTGACTATTACTTCAATCATCCTGTGCAATTTTCTGAGCAAATCCAAGCATGTCACACAAAAATGAACACAGGAAATATCGGCTTCTTGATTGTCTTCTCAACAAATCCAACCCCTCTTTATGAACTACTTGAACCTTGTATCCTCAGGTCTCATTGGCGATGCACCTCTTGAAATCTACCAAATCACAAGGGAAGAAACCATCACTGATATTGGCATTTGAAAATGTCAATGCCAGTTTCCTCTATTTCAAAAAAGGAGAAAAGAAACCATAGCATCGCAATAACCAAAAATTATCAGCAAGAATTGAAGGGTTGAGAAAGGAAGGTTAAATCAGCAGGCCAGGATCTACAAGTGAAAAGGTTACCAAGTCAAGTAAGATACATAAATTATGAGGTCTCAACCAATCGCTGTCTCCTATGTCTCACAAATATGTAACCGAGTCTTCCAAGACAAGCTCACCTACAAAACTGGTGAACCAATCGGCCACATCAATGTGGATTTACACGGACTAAATTGAACTTGGTTTTATGCAAACTTGGTGAATGAGTTGCAATCAGGTGAATCTTCAATCAGGTTCAACAGTCCGATGGAATATTTCAGAGGTTTATGTATACTTTGGTCATATTAGGCTGACGCACAAAGAAAAAAGTTACTTTTGGACAATTCTTTACACCGCTAGGACATAGTTCATGCAATCACGCTGTCTTGCTGGTTGGATAAACTGGATACAGAAAGTCTACCTTGGAGGTAAAAGCATTCAGGATGTGCAACTTCAGGTGGATACTGGTATTGGAGAAAGATCCAAAACCAGTGATAAATTTGCTGCATGATACTCAAAAGTGTTGTTTGGCTTCATGATAAGCATGGTTTTTACCCGCCATTCAAGGAATATGTCTAATTATTATCCTGCAGCAAATCTGGTGTAGATTCATTATGGCTAAACATAGCTTCTGCCTTTGGAGAGCTTGTTTGGTCAAATTATACACACTTGACAGAACTAGCAGAGTGCCATACAGAATCTATGCAGTTTGGGCAGGGTTGATGAAGAAAATCACACAAACATTGCCAAGACTATATGCAGAAGTTTCTTGATTGACTGGGAATTCAAAGAAAACCAGGTTCCCTCAGTCATTTTAAAAGCTGGGCTATAAAACATTACAAAGCTGCCACTTTCAATACGGGATAGTGACAAATCAGAACTTGATTCATCATGAAGAAACTTCTAGCAAATTTCAAATTTGCATCAGGCCAATAAACAATTTCAGACTCAACCTTGTCACAAAGTTCATATCTCTGGGATAGTGTTTTTTTTTAACGCAGATAAAGTTGTCAGATAACATTTGAGGGAATATTCCATCCATCGTTGTCCGCTTGAATGAAACAGGGAAAGATCACACACTGACCTTGGTTACTTCCTATTGCTTCTCTTTGCGGCTTCCACCACCATACAAACGTTCTAAAATGTCTGAAGCTTTGATTGGCTCCTTCTGTTTGCGTCCACTGGCACTTGTCCCTTCATTTTTCTTGACTTCATTGGTGGCTGCTGAACTCATTTTGATCCTAGATTCATAACTAGCTGCAAATTCAAGTGTGGATAGAATTGCCCTTTTAGCTGTACCTGGTGTGCTCTTTACTGGTCCAGCAGCCCTAATTGAGCCCTGACCTGAGGATGGAGACACCTGCGCCTCTGAATGTACTGCTTTGAACTTATCTGAATCGTTAGCGCTTCTGTTGTCCATCTGAGAAACAGCATGCCCATCAGTAGACAGGCGGACTTGTAATTTATGATCAAAAGCATCAAGCACTCTGCTTGATGTTCCTCGGTTCAGCTGATGAGCTGAGTCCACTTGTCCTTTGTTAGAGGACTCACACGGCAGTGGATTCACCAATGGATGGCTTGAACTGTCTCCACAAGGTGATGAGCTGGCTTGGTTCTTGTTCCCAGAGCTATCAGCTGATGTCTTCTCAAGTGAGAGAAAATTGGCCCCTTGGGGAGTTAGTGAAGCAGACGCAGCCATCAAAGTTCTACTCAATTGGACAGCTTTTGCCTGAACTATCTGGTTTGGCTGACCACTTGTTCCAGCAAAATCAATATTTGCCTGGTTCTTGGTCATAACCCTATCAACTGAGTTTCTCTCAAGGAGGGGAAAACTCAGTTGAGGTGTCGGAGAAGCAGGAAAGCTCATAAGATTTTTTTTCAAATCTACAGGTCCCACTGATGCAGTCAAGTATGTCTGACCACAAATTCCAGCATTATCAACACTTGCTTGATTCTTGGTCCCAGAGCTGTCAACTAAGGATCTCTGAGGTCGGAGAAAACCAACTCTTTGAGACGTTGGAGAAGCAGGAATACTGTTCAAAGTGTTACCTGAACTCATAGATACTGCCAGGTTTGGCTGACCACTAGTTCTAGCAATGTCAACCTTTGGTTGGGATATTTCTACTTCTCCAAGCTTAGCTGAATTATCCGGTAAAGTTTTTCCAAATGATAGAAAGCTTACACCTTTTAGTGCCTTTGCAGTCCGACTAACCTGTGCTGACAAATTCTCCTTCAGATTCTTCATTGTAGTGTTCCCGGATGAGGATACCCTGGGGATAAGCTGTGTAGACTTTGACTTATCAAGTTGATTCAAAGGACAAGTCTCACTTTTGGAGACACCCACCGTGATTTCTGAGCCCTCTTTCGCTGGAGTCTGATGATAATAATCAATTAGATTTCAAGTACATAAAAAACCATGAAGTTAAATAGCTAGTTCAATAAATAAACTAACAGCCTCCACTGGCCTGGAACATTGGTTACTTCGGTCAAATTAGCATCAGTTAAATTTTAGATTGGCACTTAGAACATGATGGAATGAATATTCAGATTGGATCAGGTTATCTTGGGTTCAAGCCATATCTTGGTATTCTGTCACTTGTCCAATAATTTTGTCAAGAGAATGCAATCAATATTAGTCAGACAAAATTCAGTTTAACTCAAGCCGGGCTCAGCTCCTTTTAAGGCAATAATGAACTAGCACTGGAAAAAGGCATCAATATACCTTGTGGGAGAACAAGCAGCTATCACCTCTGCTACAAAATCCTGTCTCCACAAAATTGTTACATGGATATTTAGATAATTGATGATCAAATGGGCAGTCATCACCTTTCATGCATGTATGACGGGCAAAATGACAGCATGGCTGCAACACAAAATTAAGAGAATTAGCATAAGAAAATCACGATTTACTTCAATACTAAGCTACAACTTACTAAAGACATATCATGGCCCCCAACAGGAGTCTATGGTGGTCTACAATAGGGCTAGGAGACCTTAGGCCGCCATCTCTAGACCCTTTTTTAGCCACTAAGCACTTAATGATATCTCCTCGACCCTTTGCACGAATGTGTTCTTAATACTAGGTTTCCCTATTTAGTTTCTGCAGTTAATTCTATTATTTCCTAGCCGCTACTATGGTATTAATGGCTGATTCGCACTGTGTTTTCATCTATCCATGATTCACACATCTATTGCTACAATATCTCAGTTTGTGCCACTTGATTACTCTAGTATACATTCATTCACCTTTAATGTTATTTACTAGGCCTGTATGTACTCCATTTCCTATCAAAATTTCCTCTCTTTTCTAGCTTCATCGCGAATTTACTAAAATGTTTTTGCAGAATCTTTTTCCCAACAATTCGTGATCTTTAGAGGACAACCTCTGTGCTCGGCTTAAGAACCTCTTTTTAGCCATTCTATTTCCAAGCTTTATAGCTGCGAGCTAAGATACCAAAGTTGCTACAATGCACCAACGAAACTTTCCCCGGTGAATGGAAAGGGAGCTGCACCAAAGAAGTCCAGACTATGTGATGGATTTTCAACTCCCTAAACTTTAGAGCAACCCGAAGTTCAGAAAGCAATTTGATATTTATTCTGGTGATATGCCAGCAGACTGTAATATCACTTTATCAGCGCTAAAGCTAAAGAATATCTTACAACTAAATAATCCACTCTCTACACTCTGCAATGTACAATCATGCATAATCTTCCCATAATGTTCTTTTTGTTTTTGGGGGGGGGGGGGATCATTAACTTATGCATGAGGTTCATAAAGAAGTGAGACCTTAAATAGTTCAACAATTGTGCTCTGACTGTGATTTGATGATGACAAATCAACGAGACAGTAACACATTTGCTTTCTATTAAGGCATTCAATATGCATAATCAAACATATAAATAGTAATTGCAACAGCTAGCAGCACCTCTCTGGATTTTCTAGAGTAAGCTTTTTTTTAAGGTAGTTTAGCTAACAAAGATATGCAACACTCCAACTTCATACACGTACCTTTGATTTTGTGAGTGGTACCACATCATGTGAAAACTTGCATTTCTCGCCCTACAAAACAGGAACAGCACTTATGACAAATCAAACAGAATAAACTATAGTAATATCAAACAATCATAAAGCATATTCTTGAATAAAAAATAAAGACGGTTGTTAAAGAACAAATCAATTATCCATTTCCAAAAGTTATACACACACATAATCAAATCCAAACCGATACCCAAATTCCCATTTAAGCAGGGAATGAGGGTTTGGGTGGAGCAGCCTTACGCTTGGTTACAGGCGACTTACAGCAGAGATGCTGTTTCAAACATTGAATCTTAGAAATTAAGCACTGAATTTTACTAAATGCACTAAATCCTCAGCATTCCATTACACAATTCATCAGTATTTGGATGCACCTCGCAATAACATCAAATGTCTCTTTCACAGTGCAACTCAACTTTACGGAATATGTGGCCATTTAGTTATACTAGATTTATAAGTCTGCTCATAAGAACTAGGACACAAGATGGTCATTTAGTTATACTTGATTTATAAGTCTGCTGACCCAAAGGAACCATAAGAATGAGGACACAAGATAAAGCAGCAGAATCAGCTGACGAGCATCTGCTATAGCAAACCAAGATTGAGACAGCAATCAGAAACATGATTAATAATGGAAATCAGCAGCAATCCATCCAACAAAAGATCACCAAGAGACTGTGGATCAATTTCAGGGGCTGAAAAGTCTCCACTGGGATTAGAAAAGTCCTCAGTCAGTTTACAGATCAGCAGGCTAAATTACATCAAAATACTACCATAGCCAATTTAAGCATGTCAAACGGTTTAGATAACTGAACATTGGACTTGTATCTTCTCAGAAGCATCCCATCTATTTATTCCACATGCTCCCAAAGTTCAGTTTTTATTAATGTATTAGTGTTCTTGTTAGTTGGTCTCAGAAACATATCATACACCACTTTTTAAACGATAGTATTATTTAAGATATCTCCCCAGATTTGACTTATGAATGTGTAAAGGAGGCAGTAACATAACCCTTGATGCATCAAACAAAATCTTGAACCAAAAACAGAAAAAAGAAAAATTGAGAATTTCAAACAAGAGATATTAACCTCCTGGCATCTTCCCTTGAGATAGTGGCGACAATGTGAAACAACTTTTGGTTTCAAGATGGGTTTAAGTTTTAGCCTCTTGACACCAAGCTTTTTGTTCAGTTCTGCCCGCTTCTTCCTTCTCTTTTGCTGCAGGGAAAAAAAATAGCCCAAAATGCGTCACCTCAAAAATTTGAAGACAATTAAAATATCCAACTAGAAAACCAAAATTTCAACACGTCAATGTGAACAAGTTTCCTATAATCCATTGCAAATTAATACAACAGACTCGCTAAAATATAGTTTCCACCACATAATTTAAGATGAGATTCACCTATGAGTTTATACACCTACTTATCCGGAATTGTAGCACACGCATTACATAAATGGGAAGTCCTTTCTTTGTTTGTTTGCTACAATTACTGAAGCCAGACAAAGAGGAAACTTTCACAGTCCACTGTAAATGAACTTCGCTTTGGTGAATTAAGGAAGCCTACTAGAAACAGAAATCCAGCCTACTTACATACTTTAGAGTTCATATCTCATTTCAAATTTCGTAAAACTATTCTCGGTAAGCCTAGAATGAAAATATATCTGCATGATATGCTTTAGAGTGTAAGAGTAAAAATATCTATTGTAAAGATCCGCATCTTTCTTCACAAGCCACTAACACGATATATAACGCAAAAGTGGTACATAAGCTAACATAATTATAAGGTAGTCACATAACCTAATCCACTCTCTCCTATTCACAACATCAACCTGATTTTATAGCTGATGTACTCAGCCATCAAGAAGATCAAGCCTAGTTTGGTATTTCATAATTAAAAAGTCGCAATTAACATGACATATTCACCCAATGAGAACTTCAAGCCTAGTTTTATATTTCATATATACAACTAAAAAGTATGTTCTATTTTGAAAAGTCATAATTAAAGCAATATGATATTATTAGTGTAAAGAAATGCTCTCTGTACATGGAAGGGTGTAAAAAAAGAATAATTATACATATATTTCATCATGAGAATGATGGCATCCTATAAAAAGTAACAATAAGCGCAAACGTTGGATGCAGAAGGAACATGTACTTCACTACTTGTACACGTACAACCTCCGCTTATAGTGTTTGCTTCTATGGTTTTTCTAAAAGATTACATCCAAGAGATGTTCTATGATTTTTCTAAAAGCTTACATCCTAAAGCTTGTCTATGAATTTTTGACATCCCAAACAATGTTTATAATTTTCCTTAGAGGATGCACTGCTTTCAATTGTGCCTACGTGCGCTCATTGCAGCATCTATTGTGCTGATATATTTCTGGATCTCTAGAATCCCATAAATGGAGAAACAATTGGTTAAAATATCTTGCATTAACACATGATTTAAAATAAAAAATTCATAATGCGCACCCAAAAGTAAACACAGTGACTAAAGCTGCCTATATGTTAGCAATGTGCAAGAAAGATGATAAGAAGGGGGAAAAGAAAGCAATGCAGATAATAACTGCCTATTTGGGACTAAGAGATTAGAAAGCTTCCTGCAGAAGCTCACAACCGTAGAAAGATAATTAAAACGAGGTGAATAAGACATAACTATTTGAGACAATTTTAGTAATGCAAGACGCAATTGAAGTAGAACTAGACATCCTCAGCATGATGTAACTCAAAATCTTATATACATATGAAACATAGAACTTCTAAAACTTTCAATCTCAAACAAACGAGCAACGTCAAGGCCTAACAGCCCTAACCCACTAAAATTCATGCCAGAAGACCCTCCACTGTGGTTCACACTAGTGGCAGGCTATACTAGTCATACCCACAGCCTGTGATGGGAACACAGTCTTACCTATAGCCAAAAGCTGTAGCACAATATCTTTTGAATCCCGGATGCCTAAATGTCAAGAGAATATAATCACAGCACACAGGCCACTTCTTGTCACCCTTTTTTTTGGGGGTGGGGGGTGATTCTTGTAATTGTTTACGGATAAATCACCTGATATTTTGGACTAAAAATCTTTGCAATCAAAATGAGATCAATAATTAATTGCCCACACTTGTGCTGTTAAACCATTGATGAATTTAGAGACCGGAGTATATAGCCTTAGTAAACAAAATGTTCACAGATGACATTTGGTGCTTTTCAGAAGGAGCTGTTCAGAACTTTAAACCTTTGCAACCTACCAGGGAACATGTCGTTGCAGAAAGATTAACTTATCAAGGAGTTAAAACGTACGTGATCTCCCAGGGGGACCATTTTGGTTAGAGAGGAATTTTTTTTAACAAATCACGCGTTTGATATTACAATTCATTGGCACGAAAGCATATTAGTTGAGACAGTAATAAAAGTCAGAGTCGCCAGCTCAAATTTGCAGAATTGCTTCACAACTACTGTATCCAACAAAAGAAATTACAAAAGAAAGGAAACCTTTTTCTTTTCCTTCCTTGCCTCTGAAGAAGAACCTCGCTTTTTCTTCTTCAAGATGCCAGAAACCTGAGACAGATACCACATGAAAGATACAAAGGTCAGGTAAAGAACTCACATGTGTTTGTGTGTGCACCTGTGTAGAAAACATTTTAACATGGATTCAAATATAGAATTCCCTTAAAACTTTGCCAATTGATCCAAATCACTATAAAGCATACATATGACATGCTAAGACTTATTTCCTCCTATTTTCTGTCTAGGTCTATATACTTTCCTCATTGCCTCCCTCGCACTCCCAAAACACTGGTTGAAACACTTATGACTGATGACACTTCCTAGTCCAGTACATATTGTTTATCTTTTTTAATATATTTTTTGGGGCTCCTTCATCACATCAGAAGAAAGCTCGTAGAGCGACAAACAAAAGGGGAAAAAAAAATTGCTAGCCATAATTAATAAATGGGGCAGAGGTGTCCCTACCATCTCTTGTGCATTCTTATCCTCTGTAGAAGTGCCTAGCTGTCCCTTATCGCAGACACTGGCATTCTGCAATAAGTGATCCATAAGACATGAGAGTTCAAACAGAATGCAATGATAAAATAATAAAATGTCCACAAAGATTGAGGTGTGCATCAAACTTGAAAATAAATGCATCTAGATAAAAGGTCAAAATAGTAACCATCTTATTCAATACTGCCACAACTAAAAAATAATGATTAATGTCTAACTTAATCACCTAGGAATCAATTACAGTTTAAAATAAGCTATTGAAAAGAAAGAACACTTGTATTAATATCTCATGTAAAGTGACCAAAGCACCTTCCTCGGAAGAATTTGTGACCAATCTAGCTGAATTCTGGAATCATTTGCTTTAGTATAGACAAGTATCCAGCAAATGAAAACTCATAGAATAATATAGGGAAGATATTCATGTTGATCATTCGCTTGCATACTGCAATCTGCTTCCAAAATTGACCTTCAAATATTCCTTTGAATCCTTTCTAGTTACCATTATACCAGCTCCGATAAGCGAAGATGACAAAAGATGGAGGTGGCTTCCACTAACGTCTTCTCATTGTTCTTATAACTGACTACCAATCTAATTCAATTTCTCATCTTTTCTTTCAAGTAACAACTAGCACCAACTAAACATACATGAACATTCACGGAAATTTTTCCAGAGAGGCAGGGACCGTTGACTAGATTTTAACAATCACCCCCCACCCCCCGCAGCGGAGCCCGCAAACCAAAAAATAATAATAATAAAAAGGTGTCAGGTAGCTTTTGGTTGTGGAAGAGGGACTTCACAGCGATTGGTTTACGATTTTTATTTGGAACTTACAGCCAAGGTAATGTCAACAATAACATAGACAAATGAAGAGGTTATAGGAGCATGGCCACGTCGCCACGATATAAGAGAGTGGTAGTTAAGTATTGTAAACTAATGCCAGGATAGACAGGGAACTGTTTGAAGTGCTGACTTTAATAAACATGGTGACAACGGTAATTCATAAGGAACAATTAGCAATCCTTACTCAACCTAACAAGAATGAAATGAGGTTCACCACTAAATGCCATAAAGTCAGGCTTGTTATTATAGCCCAACCTTGACAAGTAGATGCAATCTAAAGAGCAAACAATATAGATTTCAGCAATCATTTACAATCTGCATTCAGCATTGTTCTCATTACTTCCACAGTCGCTTGCCCGGAAGCCTCCCCTTCAGCAGCATTTTATCATAACCAAACAATTTCTACTTCCCTTAGCCATCCCAAAGGTAGGGGGGAGGGGGAATATATAAGAGGTTTCATGAGAAGAGAAGAAATAGTCAATTGAACGCACACTAAAAGCCAAGAGGAAGGCCAGTCATAGTACTCAAACTCAACAGACCACCTGTATGCAGCATACATCAGAAAGGCTTCCCTTTTTCTTTTCAATTTTCTTTTTTTGGGGGGGCGGGTGGTTTGCTCATGTTCACTGGCCAAAAGCACTTCAACAGGCCAATACAAAAAAGATGTCTACAGCTTATATTCTAATACCTACAAGACCTTGATGAGGCATAAGAGAAAGCATCCATTTACCACAAATAATTAGAAAAAATACCAACACTATACCTTTTCCTCTGTTTTCTTATCCCCTAAACAAGGACCTGGCCGTCTCTCGTTGGACTGAGCAGTAACCTGCTATAAATGGAGGCCAGAAGACAGATAAACAAAAAGTTCGCTCAGTAACGAGTCCAGGCAATGAAGAGCTGAGGCTTAGCAATGCTTGCGTGAAAACGGCTAATCAAATTAGGAGTCACTTGGGCACACAATTTCACAGTCCACATGCTACACTATCAGAAACTAAACCATAAAGCAGTTTTTCCATCAAAAGTACGTACTGTGATAATTGGTGGGAACCGAATATGTGAACCACTAAAACCAAATTTTTCCATGAGAACTTACATACATCTGTCATCAATAACCAGTAACCGCCTTATCTTATATTTGACATAGCATCTCACTTATATTCTTCACCTTTGTAATAACAATGGAAGTATGAAACTACAAAGCTAACTAACATGTCTGATATCCATAGAATAATTCTTGGACTTCTAGGACATTTTTCCTGCACATAATTCAATTTCCTTGGATGGCAATAAGTCCGGAACCAGCCAATAGTGACAAGCTAGCATTTACCATCATATTGCCAAGTTCTAGAATAACCTATGACCAATGCTGTATGATCGTTTGAACTGCTCGATAACAAATGAGCTTCTGTCCAAATCGCTATATAAAACTTTATCAAGAACCACTGAACTTTACATATCAGCACCAGTATGGGTAATTATAAGAGGAGTTTATACTAATAGGGATCATGACAAATTAAAGAAACAAGATTATAATAATAAAGATGATAATATCAGAACACTTGAAATAGAAATAGACCAAGGAAAAACATCCAGTATTAACACAAAAGTCAAAAACTCACCATCGCTTCTTCAACAGTAGGACTCTTTTCATCACCATGTACCTGTGCGCTAATCTCTTTTACAACTTTAAAAATATCCTCAGGGACAGCAGCCGGCTTCTAGGATATATATAAGAAACAGCAAAGATATCACATTACAAGATAATAGAATCCGAACTTAGCAAGAGGGGGGAATTACAAGAAACTCATACAAAATATTACAATAGGAGAAATAAGTATCTATTTAAAGCACTCATTTTTTGAACAGCTAAAAATGTCAATTTGTGCGGCAATTTGGTCAGCTTGGATTCTACTTGACAATATCAAAGATTCGTAATGCCTAATAAACTTGTCCGTTTAATTTTCTGTAGAGTACTAGGCAGTCAAAAGCTTTTTAACCTAAGGTGCCAACGCAGCAGCCTCATTGACACTTGGAATAACGCTGCTGCCGGGAAACACCCCCCTCCCCCCCCAAAAAACCCGCACACATACACACAGAGAGACAAAGCAAAAAATAAGGATTTGGACTTGGGAGACATTAGAGACTTGATAATACAATTGGAAATTCTGAAAACCTCAAGCCTTCAACATAAGTTACTGATACCAAAAGGACCACGTGACCAGAAGATTCAGATGACAGGCCAAAGTGGAACAATAGCTAAGTTCAATCTAGTACAAACTCAGGAAGGACAAACACATTTCTTTGCCGTTCACAATTGCATTTAGTATGCTTGACAAATGGAAATAGACACCAAGGTGCCTAACACTAACAGCAAGATGTAACCATTAATCAAGATTCAAGAAGTACCAAAACAAATGGGCAGGACAGAGTAGATAGACCAGTTGTAAATGTGAAGGAACCAATAAATTAAAAAAATATAGGATAGAAAGAAAGACAACTACAGGGAATAGGAAGCATATAGAAGGAACAGATAATACTAATAGATAGCTGAAAATGATACAAACTTGTCAGCAATATTTCAGCTTTAATCACTGTGGAATAAAGCAAATCACCTAAACGTTCTCTACTTGTGTAGCATCTTAGCAGGCAGTGAACGACTTCGAATTTATAGTCCAACAAAACCGACTCTCTGCAATTGAGCTAAAGGAGTAAGGCTACCGTACATCTGAGACCACCCACCCATGAAAAAAAGAAGACGGGGAAACACAAAGAAAGAAAGAAACCCCGTAATCTAAGTAGTAAGCACTGATAAACATACAGTTGGTAGAACTTATTTGTAGAAAACGGCTCCAGGGAACAATTATTACTTTATCTAGACAGGAACTTCCAATGTTTACCTGTCGAAGATGCATCAGTTGTTCTCGACTGTATTGGAGCTTCTCATCCTTTGTAGAGCCATATTTATCAACCAAAACAAATGGAGGCATTAGATAAGGTCATCCCCATGGTTAAAAACAATTTAGTTTGAACCATCAATGAAAAAAGAATTACAAGTAGATCAATCAAAGGAAAGATATGACTGTTAAAACGTATAGCACACAAAGCAGGTATTATCATGAATAATATAGGCTATAAACCTTGGCCTCTCTCTCTTTTAGAAACCAAGCATCCTACCGCTAGGGCACTAGGCTACATCCCAAGGAGGCACGTATTATCATGAATAATACAGGCTATAAATGGAACCCAAAAGACGTCTGATTTAATATAAAGGTAGTATCATGAATAATACATGCTCATTAAATTGATGCTCCAATCAGATAAATTGATTAGAACACCAATTATAATAGCTTAATGAAACAAATATTAGGGAGCAACAAGAGAACGTCATACCAGTTTTGCAGACAACTTCTCCTTGTTTGCTTGCACATTTTCTTCCACCATGTTCCCATTAGCAACTGAATCAACTCCTCTGGATTTTTTTATATTGCAGCCTCCACTGTGTACAGATGTGTGCTGACGTTTTCTTGATTTTACATCCTTCTCAGTTGCCTTCTTGCTCTTCTTTGTTTTGCCCTTGTCCACTGCTTGTGATTTGCGCCCCTTCTTAATTGCATCAACAGGTTTGCCCCCTGAGATGGTTAGACCTTCCTTTTTGCTTCTCTGTGCAGAGAATGTCAAGCCTCCCGTTTCTGATAGATTCTGAGGAACTTTTCTACCATAAACCTTTGCCTCATTCTTCCCAGCATCTTTGGAGGATGCACCAACAAACAGGTTACCAACCTCTGAACCGCCAGATTTCTCTCTCGTTGTGGGCACAGGAACATGAGGTTGCCCTGTATTGGCCCCTGAAGTTGAATTCTTCACTTCTACATCCTTTCCTTTGTTCTCAACAACCACATCTTCCTTCACAGTCCCCTCGACAGGCCGTTTATCATTTCCAGTGCTTTCAACGGGCAGAAGGCTATTACTAAAACCATCCGTTTCTGTAAAGGAGTCTAAATCTTTGAGAATATCAAAGTTGATGTCCTTATCAGGCATTTGCAACAAACCCAGATCATCCGATTCATCCATGAGAATTCTCTCAATACCTAGTAAACCTTGAGTAACATTATGGACCTCAGAAATCTTATTATTTGCATCCTTCTCATTTGAAGTCACTTTATCAACCGCTTCGGTTTCTTTTCCCCCGGTCAACTCGTCTATGGTCATTTCTGACACATTAACACCACCTTCTTCACACAAAACCTCAGCAGAACCCACATCACTCTTGTCATTATGGGTGGGCAAATTCTTAACCTCCCTAGTCCCAGAACCATACAATTCAATAGCAGCCTCTTTCTCATTTCTCGGTGCAGGATCATTTCCCCCACCATCTTAGTAAAAACAATAAAAGAGGAATAACAGACTTTCATCAATAACCCATTAAACATGGCATGGGGGGGGGGGGGGGGGCGCTAGTAAAAAAACAACAAAAATTGCACCAAAACAAATAGAAAAACCTGGTGTAGGTCGGAACAGGGACGTCTGGGGAGCGTTGCAAGCCCGCCACACTAACAAAACCCACAAACAAAACCATATCAAATTGACGATTTCACACACAAAATGACCCAAGCCCCTACAAAGGAACAAAATTGAAATCATTGGAAGCAAAATTGACGTACCTGCTGAGGTATAATAAGGAGGAAAATCTGGGAACTGGGCAAAGGGGTTTTCCTCGGGAAATAGAGAATAAATTCTGGACAGGGTACGCAAAGTATTGCTCAGTAACGGTCGACGACCAGGAGGACCGAACAATTCAGCCATGGAATCGTTCGCCATAGCTGCGCCACTTGAGCTTCCCATCCCATAAAATAAAATTTAAAAAAAAAATCCCCCCAATGCAGAAATTTTTTGAAATTTTTCTTCTCAAAATCTGTGTCCTCACTCATTCAGAGTTCAAAAGGCCTATACGAGTGCTAGGAAAAGCGGTTTTTCTCAAACTTACCGTGGGTTTTGATGGGGTTTGTCGTATGAAACTGATGAATATGTATTCTTCGCGATTTCAATCCAGGAGACCCAGAAAATGAAGAAAATCTGGGTGCCATATAGCGGGCAGCTTTTGGAACAATTTGGAGGCGTTAAATTTTGGGGTTACAAACCCATAAAGCTGAGTTTGGCGGGCTGCCTTCAGAGTTTGGAACATGGGGGCTGAAAGGAATGCCTGGAGTCGGTTCAATAAACCGGCCTGATCAGAAATCAGAAGTGAGTGCCATGGCAAACCGGTCTAAACCTTGCAAAAGCCAAAAAGAGTGCATCCAGATTTTTGTGTTTTTCTTTTAAAAAAAGGGGGTCAAAAGTGGTCACTTCAATTTACCTAGATGATTCAACAATTGGAATATCAAATAGAAGCACACCTGAAACATAGGTTTTATTTTTCAAAACTGCAGATGGTTTGTTACTTCACATGTTCGAAAATCTCATTTCCAAAACTTAGTTCTCAGTTGAAGAAGAAGTATGTTTCAAATCAACTCAAGCATTTTTTTGTTGGGTGAGTGAGTGGGGGAGGGTTTTATATTAGTGAACTTTGGGGATGGTAAGGTTAAGATTGAAATTTACTTCCTTCAAGGCAGTTGTCTTAAGTTATGTCAAATACTGTCAACGTCTCTTACTACGTAAAACAGGAACATGCGTTATTAAGTCACAAATTATTAGATAAAATTGTGATAAAGTCGACTATATGAGGATCTTTTTATTTTTCTCATGAATAGTTATAGACTTCTCAGGTATAATATTTACGGGTTACCTTATAAAGTTGGACGAAATGAAAATACTGTAGCATAGAATTATAATTATTTGTGATTATTCCTCTTTAACGTGTCGATCTTCTTCCTTTTTTCCCCAAAACACAACAGTGTCATATTTAAATAACTATAAATCCAACATATAGTTTCTTGATTCCTTTAAAAAAAAAATCCTTCACAGGGAGTGTAAAAGCTTAAGTGGTAGTATCAGTGCCTAAAAATACTACAAGAGTATTTTAATTATTTGACTCCTTAAAACCCAGTACTTTGAGTAACCAATATGTCATAATTTAGGTACAATCAAAGTTGTATAGACATCTCAAACACCCCACTAATACTGGAAAAACTTATTCTCTCTCCGACCGGAACCCTAGCCCGGCTGTGTGAGCTTTGTTGCCCTTCGGTAGGTGGGGCGGTGGCTGTCTGGTGTTTGCCTCCTAGTAGGCCTCAGTGTTGGCAATTCTATTTGCCTTTTTTCGATCCCTAGCAGTGTCTCCTCGTGGACTATACTGGTTTTACCTAACATTTGGGTTTCTGCCCTAGTTTTTCTCAGTGCCTAAGGAACAATCGCTATGGCTGACAAGTTGGAGGAAGAGTGGAGTATATTAAGTTTGGCGCATGAGGAGGCTAAGATAGTAGAATTTGAGGAGGAAACACCGGCTGAGAAGGTAGAGTTGATCACGTTGAGTCTTCTCGACAAACTTATGACGGAAGGAAGTTTCAACGCTCGGGTCATGAAGAATGTGCTGAAGAACATTTGAAAACCTTCTAAAGGACTTGTGATAAGAGACCTGGACGATAACCTCTTCGTGTTTCAATTCTCTTTTGCCGCTGATGAGAGGTTTGTGCTCAATGAAGAACCCTGGGCCTTTGACGATAACTTGTTACGGGTGAAGGAATGGACGGGACTTGAACAGCCGTGTGAGATGGTATTCACGACGGTACGGTTCTGGGTGAAGGCTTATGATGTACCTGGAGTAAGACATACCAAAAATTTTGCTAAATTTTTGGGTTCTCAAACGGGTACATTTGTGGATTGTGATGACTCCAATATGTTTGGAGCGGATAGATCACTGTGTTTCTGAGTTGATGTTGATATTAAGAACCCTCTGAGACGGGGAGTGAGTGTGGAGATGGATGGGAAGTCCATCTGGATTATGCTAAAATATGTGAAATTACTTAACTTTTGGTACGGGTGTGCCAAACTAAGACATGTTCTCAAAGCTCGTAACCTGGCAGAAAAGGACATGAATGATGCTGATTTGCAATACAGAGCATGGCTCCGTGCTTCACCATTGAAGCCCTGATGTAGGAATGCTGAGTCAGAGCTCCAAGAGGATAAAAAATTGTTCTTGCCGTTTAGGAGCAAAAGGGGGAGGGCGACAAAGCCAGGGCAAGTTTTTGATGAGGCCCACTCTCTGTCTAAGGGAAACAATCCACACATTGGCAATGAGAGGGCTGAATAGATGGATATGTAGATTGGTGATAATGTGATAGTTACACCCAGCAGTGAAGCCTTTAAGAGAAAGCTAGAGGAAGGGAAAAGCACCAAATAGGTGGAAAAGGTTCAAGTGATGGAAAGTGACAGTAGTGCTCATGTTAATGTTGCAGAACAGGCAGGGCTGCTTAGAAAGTGACAGTAGTGCTCATGTTAATGTTGCAGAACAAGCGGTGGCTGCCAAGCAGCCCCGCCATGCCCAATAAGTGTGCTATGTCTTAATTGTCAAGGGTTGGGTGAGGCTCTGGCAGTTACTGACCTTTGAGGGCTATTTCGAAGGTACTCACTGAATGTGGTCTTCTTATCGGAGACCAACAAGAGTAGGGTTGAAATGAAAAAGGATCTGAAGAAATTCCCTTACTATTTTGGGGTGTTTGTGGATGCTAGAGGGAGAGCAAGAGGATTAGGGCTGCTGTGGGATAAGATAGTTGACTTAACTTTGCTCACGTATTCACTCCATCATATGGATGCAAGAATAAAGTTGGAGGGGGAGGATATCGAATGGCACTTTACGGGCATTTATGGGTGGGTAGACACTCAATTTAAGGCCAAGACAGGATAAATGATGTTTGAGTTAAAAAATCATTCGGACCGTCCTTGGCTTATTGGAGGAGATTTGAATGAAATTTTTTATCATTCGGAAAAAGCACGGTGGTCCCGTTAAAAGTTAGGCCCAAATTGACTCTTTTCGGAATGCTTTTGTGGATAATGGCCTTTTTGACTCGAGGTATGAGGGTTCACTTGGAGTAGGTGGCATAATGGTGAGATGGTAGAATGGTGAGCTGGTAGTTGAAGAGATATTTGATCGTTTCTATGCTACAGTGGAGTACCCGTTGCTTTTCTCATAAGCCTCGGTTAGGCATATTGACTCGGATATATCAGATCACCTCCCTATTATTCTTAGGTGCTACTCCAGGAGGTTGACACATAACAAATATGGGCACTGTTTAGATTTGAAAATATATGTGGAGCTTGGACTCGTCGTGTATAGATGTTATCGAACAAGCTTGGGCTAGTCGGTGTAGTGATGATGCTGTGAACAACCTCTTGTCCAAAGCGGGGCAATGCTCGGAAAAAGTGGTGCAGTGGAATAAGGACAAATTTGGGCATGTTGGACACGAAATCAAGAAACTGGAGGATGAGCTAACTCATCAGAATAATCCTAAGCTCATGCGTGATATTTTGCGGCAAATAAGGCAAATCATATATTGGATCCACAGCTTTGCGTACTCTTGTAAGCCTGTTTTGTTGTCCCCTGTACCCCAGGTTATCATGTCCAGTTTGTGGACAGGGACTTTGCAAGCACCTGACAGCCGCAAAAACAAGATTTTCGGGATCCTTCTTGTCTCAGAAGAAAGGCCACAGGACTGAGCTCCAGAGAGATGAGCCACACCCTGCTAATTTGATGGAACTGAATGAAGATGGACCTAGAAGTTTTTTCAGCTTTGTTTTTAGTGATATTTCTGTTCAAGCAAGCGAAGGGCATCACCCTTCCAAGGCTTATGTTTTGTCTGCCTTCGGGCTAAGACCAATCAGAATGTTTATGGATTTACGCAATGCGGGAACCCTGGACTCTCATAACCATTGTAAAGTAATGCGACAATATATGAAATATGTGCTTGGTAGGCCTGAGACTAATGACTTGTACAGACAAATTATACTGGGGAAGGATGCCTTGCCTTAACCATGCTATATGTTTTACAGAATACCTGGTTACTAGTATAACTGTAAGTCGTTATCAGATCCCTGGTCAAGCAAGCTGTTGGCCAGCGTGTTTTGAGTCAATTGTTTTTAAGGGCTATATGGGCTGCTCATTAACTCTACGAAATACGTTGACTACCCTTTGGACTCCTGGTATATTGAAAAGTCATCATCCGAAAAGATGTGAGAATTCGAAACGAATTCAGCCTACGACACATTTTATGAAGAAGTGTCCCCAGTTTCACTTCCATAGGGTTGGAATGAGAATCAAGCTTATCCAAGAATAGTTGCTTAATGATTTTAATCAGCTGGAACACCCAAGGGGCAAAAAAGCCGCAAGTTCGTAAAGAAGTGCAGATTTTATCCAAACTACATAAGGCTGACATTGTCTTTCTACTAGAAACAATGGCAAGCGAAAAACATATTAGGAACATACTTCCGCAAATGGGGTTTTCTCATTACGATTATGTTTTACCAAACAATCGTTCGGGGGGGATTGCAGTGCTATGGAACAGTAGTAACATTCATGCATCAGTCCTCCTCAAAGAACCACGAGCAATCCATTTACTGGTCCATGACCCCGAAAAAGGACAGAATATAATTGTATCAGGCATATATGCCCCGGCCCAGGAGAGAGACAAAGAGCAATTCTGGGAACATCTGACACATCTTAGCACAGTCTTTGACCTTCCCTGGTGTTTACTAGGGGATTTTAACGAATTAAGCAGCTCCCACGAAAAAAGAGGGGGCCAGGTACTACCCAGGAACAAATTCCAAAGACTTAATCAATTCTTGGAAAAAATTGATGCCACTTCCCCCCCAGTCAAAGGGAGTATTTTCACCTGGAAAAAGAGAATTCACACTCATCTTATTTATGAACGTTTGGATCGAACCATAGCCCGAAGAGACTGGTCTACCATGTATCCCAACGCCATTGAGGAACACGGTAGTTTCACATGCTCAGACCATCGACCTATCATCGTCACCACAGATATGGTTGTTCCTAAACTCAAAGCTTTTCCTTTCCGGTTTCAGAATTTTTGGTGCAAATACCAACAGGTAGATGCTATCATTACAAAAGCATGGCGCTCGAATTTTCGAGGTACGAATATGTTCAACCTGGCAAAAAAACTCAAAAGCACCAAGATTGAAGTTAAAAACTGGGCAAAAACACATCTCGGAAATTTTCATGAGAAACTAAAAAAGAACACGCATAAAATTGATTATGTAGAGGAACAACTGATCGAAAATCCGGATAGTCGTCGACTTAATTCGTGGCTAATCCGGCTTCTTAAGCAAAGGGAAAAAATGCTGCTTTTCAACCAAAAATACTGGGGCAAATTGCACAGAAAAGATTGGTTGACCAAAGGCGACAGAAATACTTCGTTCTTTCAAATGAGAGCCAATTTTGTCAGAAAGAAAAAAATTACGATCAAGTTGCGGGATGAAAGTGGTGTTTGGTTAAACGACCAAGCAGCAATAGCGGATAAATTTATTGACGACTTCTCCAAAAGATTTAAATCAAGCCATACTCCCCAGCGGATCATACCAGACCTAGGTTTAGCCCCCTTATTATCAGATCAAGAGAATAAGGAACTAATTAGACTTCCTAATTTGGAGGAAGTTAGAATCGCAGTTTTTAGTATTGAGCCTAATAAAACACCAGGGCCTGATGGATTTGGTGCAGGCTTCTTTCAGAACTATTGGCACATTGTTAAAAGTGATCTGTTTAACAGTGTTAGTGAATTATTTAGAAATGGGAAGCTCTTGAAGGAATTGAATCATACCTTTATAGCACTTATTCCAAAAATTAATAATCCAATTCTTACGCACCAGTTCAGGCCCATTAGCCTTTGTTCTACATTCTATAAGATCATTGCCAAGATTCTTGTTAGTCGGTTACGCCCACTTCTGGATAAGCTAATCTCACCGTTACAAAGTGCCTTCATCCCAGGAAGATCTATTCATGACAATATTCTCATTTCGCATGAAATTTTGCATAAATTTAGTCATTTAAAGACTAAAGATGCTTGGGTTGCCATTAAATTGGACATGGAAAAAGCCTATGATAGGCTGGAATGGGACTTCATCGTAAAATGTTTTAAAGAACTAGGTTTCCATCCCACATGGATCAAGTGGATCAAAGAATGTATATCGTCAGTGTCGTATTCACTGATTATTAACGAAGAGCCAGCAGGCTTAATTGTACCAACTAGAGGCATTCGTCAAGGCGATCCTCTCTCTCCATACATCTTCATAATATGTATGGAGGTCCTCACCCTATGGCTCACGAAAGCCGCAGCTAGGAATAAATCCGGTATCGGCACGAAGCTTTGCCCTAGATCTTGTGTTTTTCCAGGATTGTTTTTTGCAGATGATTGCCTCTTGTTCTGTCGTACTACCACTGAAAGCTGTAGGACAATGAAAAAAATCCTGGATGACTTTTGCTTAACTTCAGGACAATTAATTAACTATCATAAGTCCGTCCTTACTTTCTCTCGAAATGCCTCCCATCAGCAAAAACAACTAGTTACGAGTATTATCAATATACCGCATAGAGCATCTCTAGGCAAATACCTGGGGTGCCCTATCTTCCAGGGTCGGCCTGGTAAAGCAACGTTTAAAGAAATTATTGACAAAGCTACCTCCAAGCTGCAAGGCTGGCAAGATCACTGTCTATCAAAAGCTGGCAAAGCAATACTTATCCAGTCGCATCTGGAAGCTCTACCAGCACATACAATGCAATGCTTCCAGCTACCACAGTCAACCTGTCAGCATATGGATAGAATAAGTCGGAATTTTTTTTGGCATCAGACGGGTACAGATAAAGGGCTTCCCCTGATTGCCCCTGGCAAAAGCTATGTTTACCAAAATCTAGGGGGGGCCTAGGATTACGAAAAGTTGAAGCAGTTAACAAAGCGTTCCAATGTAAATTAGCCTGGAAGATCCTTTCCAACTCTTCTAGCATCTGGGTTAGATCCATGAATGATAAATACCTACATTCAACTGGGTTTTTTCAGTATGCCAGAAAACCCACAGACTCGCCAGTCTGGAAGAGCATCCTTAGTTGTAGAGACCTAATCAAACAAGGTCTTATTTGGAAAGTAGGGAATGGCGAAAGCATCTCCTTCTGGGTTGATAACTGGATAGAAAATAAGAACCTCGTCGATATCCTTCAGGTTGATATTAATCAGGTCAACCAGCCGCTTGCGAAGGTTTCTGAATTCATACTGAAAGGTCATTCTTGGAATTTTGAGAAACTTAGAGATTGTTTGGGAAATCATCCCATAGTCGAAAAAATTAAAGGGATTGCCATTCCGATGCATAATATACCAGACTCATTTTGCTGGGGTTTAGATAGCTCGGGCAACTTTAGTACCAAATCGGCTACTTCGCTGGCACACGAAAAAAGTAAATTTGATGGTTCGGCATGGCCGCTGAGGTGGATTTGGCAGATAGATACTATGCCCAAAATCAAAATCTTTCTGTGGCAATTATGTCATAAGGCAATCCCGGTTCGTGGGATTTTGCTCCGACGAGGTATGATCCTTGATCCCGGCTGCCCAAATTGCTACAATGATATCGAATCTATTGAACATTTACTATGTGATTGCCAGATAACAAATAAGGTTTGGGAATTAGCGGATTCTCACCACTGGTTCCCAATACAGTATGCACCTGTTGGTTGCCAAGACGTTATTGATGGATTGAACAAAATAAGAAGTTCTCACAATGCTATATTGTTACAAAAGTTCTCTTTCCTTGCTTGGAGTATCTGGAAAGAAAGGAATGCAGTAGTGTTTGATAAAAAAATTTTTATCTCTGGTAGATGCCTCATCAGGGCTAAGAAGGCTTATGCTGAATGGAGAATCCGCACTTGTATGGCGGAAGACCGTTTTCACAGGGGAGCTTCTTCTTCTTCCCCTGCCTCTTCCTTCAAGTTGGTTCGTTGGAATACTCCACCCCCAGGGTTCATCAAACTCAACTTTGACGGTTCGGTTGTCAACTCAGCAGCAACAGGGGGGTTTGTATTACGTGACTGGATGGGTAAAATTGTCAAAATCGGAGCGGCAAACTATGGGCGAACTTCAATTACTGTTGCTGAAGCAAGAGCCCTGCGTGATGGAATCAAAGCAGCACATCAGGCTGGCTTCCACAATCTCTGTATTGAAGGAGATAACCGCACAGTGATTCAGGCGGTGCAAGGTCTGAGCGGTGTTCCTTGGGTTATTTCTACACTCATTGAGGATGTATGCACTTGGATTCGGCAAATGCCCCAGGTTCATATCCACCATATTTACCGAGAAGCGAATATGGCGGCTGATTGGCTCTCCAAGTTTGGCCACACTATCACGGACTGCTTCTCTTCCGATACTTGCAGTTTTTCTGAGCTTAGTTCTATTCTGACTGCGGATGTAGTTGGGCGTACTCTTGTGAGAAGAGGCGCCTAACGTTGGCAGTTTCCTTTTACCTTTGTGAAAAAAAAAAATATATATTGGATCCACAAAGAATAAGTGATGTGGTGGCAGGGGCGGAGCCAGAATTTAAACCAAAGGGGGGCGAGATTAATAATATACATAATATAAAATTTAAAAGTTCTAAAAATGAAATGCATAGCTCAAATTACCTCAAATTAAAAATAAAAAATAGCTCAAATCAGTAAAATAACATAATTATTTACAAAATAACAAAATAAAAAATAAAAAATGAGTATTTTTGATAATTATCTCAAATTGGGAGTTGAGATTTAGGAGTTAGGAGGAGAGTTGAAGAGCAACAGTTGAAGAAATGTCTGAGGCGTCTCATGTCTGCTGCGTCTGGGGAAATGAAGTTACAAAACTAAAAAAAAAATAAAAAATACAAAGAGTAAGCAACTAGCAAGAGTCAAACCCCTGACATATTGAAACAAAGAGGCAGCAACTAACCACACGAGCCAACACAAGTTTGTGAAGTATTATTGAATGAATTGATATATATATATAATTTTATCCACAAAAAAATCACATATTTAATTTTTTTTCCCCAAAAAGTTGGGGGTCAATTGATCCCCCTTGCCCCAATGTAGCTCCGCCCTTGTGTGGTGGTAATGGGCAAGAACCGATTTTCTGAAGTATGGGGATACCAACACTAGATGATGTCACTCACAAGCTAATATGAGGAGGGCAAGAAATTCTATTGCCAGCTTGCAGGATGAAAATGGTAGATGTTGTGCTGATGTGAGAGATATTGAAAAAATTGTCATTCATTATTTCTCTCAATTGTTTGCTGGTGCCTATTCTCTTGACTTGGACCCTGTCCTTGAGTGTATCCAACCCCATGTAACTGATGCGATGAATTACCAACTTTGTGCACCGTTTACATGAGTTGAGGTGGAGGCAGCTTTGATGCAAATGAACCCGCATAAAGTGCCCAAGCCTGACGGGCTAAATGCTCACTTTTACCAGAAGTATTAGGATGTGATTGGAGATGAGGTTTCGGAGGCGGTTTTGGCTATTTTGGGTGGACAAGCCATTCCAGCTAAGTTCAATCATACCTTTGTGGCTTTAATACCAAAGAGGCTGAATCCAGTCTCAATATCATAATTCCGGCCGATCAGTTTATGCAACGTCGCCTACAAGTTGGTCACAAAGGTACTTATTAATAGACTTAAGCCTTTGTTACAAGATATTATTTCGAAGTCCCAAAGTTCTTTCACTATCGGGCGGCTTATTACAGATAATATTCTTATAGCATATGAAAATTTTCACTCTATACATAGGGATACAAAGGTGGGGGGTGTGATATCAATCAAATTGGATATGTCGAAAGCATATGATCGAGTTGAGTGGCTTTTTTTTGCAAAATTTTATGTTTCGGATGGGATTTAGACAACCATGGGTTGATTTGGTGATGAATTGTGTTAAGTCTACTTCATTTGCTTTCTTAAATAAATGGAGCGCCTTGTGGTTGTGTAATGCCTAACAGGGGCATTCGTCGGGGCGATCTTATTTCTCCTTGCCTGTTCCTATTTTGTTCATAAGGTCTTTCGAGACTGCTAAAGAGGGCTACTGAAACTGGGGTTATTCAGGGATATCAAATTTGTGAAGGTTCCCCTCAGATCTCACACCTTTTGTCTGCAAACGATACTATCATCTTTTGTGGGGCGGCGGAGGATCAAGCCAATGATGTTAAATAGATTATGCAAAGGTAGGAGGTTGCTTCTGGTCAGGTTATTAATTTAGCCAAAATCAACGTCCTGTTTGGCAAAGGGGTCAAGGCGGAGAGGAGAACTCGTATTGCCAATTCCTTTGATATTAGGGAGGTTTTGTCTTATGATAAATACTTGGGGCATCCTACCGTTGTTAGCAGGTCTCATAAAAAACCTTTATGATTTATTGTGGATCGTATCAAAAAACGGTTGTCAAACTAGATGGATCGTTTGGTGTCCTGGGCCGGTAGGGTAGTGATGATAAAAGCAGTGGCTCAAGCAATCCCAACCTATGCGACGAGTATGTTTGAATTACTGATGGACTTGTGCCATTCGATGCAATCAACAATCAACCGTTTTTGGTGGGGCCATAATCATGACGATAGGAATATGCATTGGATTAAAGGAGATACATTGTGCAGAAGGAATGAGGATGGCAGTCTCAGTTTTAAGGAGATGGAAGCATTCAATATGGCGCTATTAGCAAAGTAGGCATGGCGAATTACACAAAATGAGTCATCTCTTGTTGCCATGCTTCTCAAAGCCAGGTACTACCCACACTGTGGTATTCTTGATGCTATTTTAGGATCATATCTCAGCTTTACTCGACGACGTATGTAAAGTGCCCATGACCTAATCATTGGTGGCTCTTGGTGGATGGTGGGAAATGGTGGGCTTTGAATATTTGGGAAAGTAGATGCCTCCCACGGCCTTTTTCTTTCCAGCCTGTTACAACAAAGCCATCAACCCAAGTGTGTGGAATGTCAGCAACTTGATTAATCCTATAGTTGTGTGCTAGTGTGAGTTTGTTATTAAGGAAGTATTTGTTCCCTGTGATGTTGATGTTATCTTGAGCATTCCGCTATGTACTTCCTGGCTAAGAGACAAACCGATATAGCATTTTGAGTCTAATGGAAAATTCTCGATTTGGTCAGCATGCCACTTGCAATTAAACTTCAGCTCTCTTAGTTTGGAGGGGTTGTCGCAAACAAATCCTAGGGTGTGGGGAATTGTGTGGTCGCTAAGCATCCATCCACGAATTTGGGTATTTGGGTGGAGGCTCTGTCATGGTGCTCTCCCAACTCGGGAAAATATTGCAACGCGGATTCATGGATTCAACATGAGCTGCACCATCTGTGGGCATTATATATAGGGCTGGTAAAAATTCGAATCCGGGTCAATTCGGGTCCGGACAAATCGAACATTCGGACAAAAACTTCATACCCGGACCCTGTTCGGATTACAAATCAGACACTTTGACCATACCTAGATCCGGACCCGGACCCGAATGTCCGATGTTCAGATGTCCGAATTTGTAATATGATTTTAGGAGATTTTGACCGAAATTTTGTGTGACCGAACTCGAACTCGATTTTTTAATGTTCGAACCCGGTTGTCCGAATTTGTTTTCATAAAATTTTCTAAAGAATTTTGACTAAAATTACATATAAGCATAGTTGTCCGATGTCCGAACCCGATTGTCCGAATTTGTCCAAACCCAAAATAGTTCAAAAATCCGAACAACCCAAACCTAAATGTCCAAACCTTAACCCGACTCGGTTTAAATTCGGACATGACCGATTGTCCGAATTTTAAATTCGGACATAAATTTGGTGACCGTACCCGATTTTTCCCGGGTCGGACAAATTCGGGTAATCGAATCGGACAGATTTTTATCAGCCCTAATTATATAGAGTCTGATGTCCATATTTTGCTGCAATGCCTATCAGCGGTTCAGGTTTGGGAATGGAGCTCGACTGCGAGGTGCTTATGGAGTGATCCTGTTAGATCAATACATGACTGCATGGAGAGGGTGGCTAAGATCTTGAATGTTGACGAGTTGGGTAATTTTGTGGCTATTATTTGGAAACTTTGGAATGCCAGGAACCGGTTCATTTTCAAGCGCCCAGACCATCACTACAGAGCCACGAAAGACATGGAGGGGGGATCGAAAGCACAACATCAGGTGTTGTGGTAGCCACCAGATATGGGTGTCCTAAAACTCAACTTTGTTGGAGGTAAGGTGGGGGAAGATGGCTGGGGATGGGGGTTTGCGGTGAGAAGCTCAGACGGGGATATGTGTATGGCAGGGATGCAACAAGGTAGCAACTTCTCCAGACCGATTCTTAAAGAGGCAAAGGCGTGCTTGTGTGGTCTTCGGGCTACTAGGGAGCAGGGCTATCTGTGTCTTGCTGTTGAAGGAGATTGTCTTCCGTTAATCCAAAAGCTGAAGAATAGGTTGATAGATGATAATGTTTTGGGCTTTATTATTAGAGATATTCTCGCTTTGGTTGAATGTTTTAAATTTGTTTCGTTCTCGTTTGTTAAAAGAGGGGGTAATCGGGTGGCCCACGATCTTGATCATCGGCAACCTATAAGCTATGAGTGGAGAGTTTGGGTTGATGATGTCCCGGAACGTATTGTGTTTCGGGAGTCAAATGACATGTACGCATTTACTGATGTGAATCTAATATAAACCCCTCCTTTTCTATAAAAAAAAAAAGCTGTATAGACATCTCTTTAGAAAGAGTTTGTATAAATCCCACAGCATATAACTTATGACAATTGCATAATCATCCACCTATTCATACTCTATGCAACCAATGACTCAAGTTAAATATTTGATTGTGTTTCATTACAATGTTCACAAATTCTTGCGTGAAATTATCGGGTGTAAAAGTTACAGTGAAATGGTCTTAAATTGATACATATTATTAAAGTGATTAATGATTTATTTTAGAGATTTTTCAATTCAGGCGTGACTAGTGTTTTTTTTTAATATTAATATCATCACCAAATGAACTATTAATAATCTCTTTAATTATTAAAAGTCACAAAAAAATGTTCATCTCGATCTCATGGTACATCATAAGTACAGGCGGAGTCAGGATTCAAAGCAAGGGGGCGTGAGAAGTTTTGGGAGTAATCTCAAATTGGGATTTAGGACTTAAGAGTTAAGAGGAGAGTTAATGAGGAGTGGAGGCGGCTACCAGCACAAGTGCGCGGACCTGGCGGGCGGCGACTGGGTTGGGCAGACTATAGAGAGTGAGAAAGAGAGTGCGTGGGCAGTGAGTTGGGTAGAGAGAGAGAGAGTGCGTATGAGGAGGAAGGCAAAGTAAGATTAAAGAGTCGAGAGATAGAAATTAGAGAAAATAAATGGACAAATCTAACAAAAAAAACACACACACAAGGCACCGCAGAAGGAAAGTGACGAGAGTCAAATTTGTGACCCCTTAAAACAAGCGAAGAGCAGCTAACCATCCTACTAAGCACATATTTACAAAATATATGTGAACTAATTAATATATATCTATTTTTTTATCTTCCAAAATATTCCATATTAAATTTTTTTTTCCCAAAAAGGTTGGGGGGTCAATTGACCCCCTTATCCCAATGTAACTCCGCCCATAATCATAAGTGAAATGGTCTCATATAGAATCTCATATTAGACATATACAATATTGAGATTGTTTTAAAAGAAATATCAAAATAATTGTTCATGCTTTTTAAAATATTTCTCTACAAATTACATTAGACACGATCCAAGTAAAATAAACATTCTAACACCGCTACAGTGCTAACTTGTTTAATTTATTTTCACCATTTCCCAACTTGGGCCTGTACTTTTGTAACCTAAGTTTACTCAAGGCCCAAAAACAATCCCGTCAAGGCCGAAAACGTGGCCGCCTATATGAGTCCCTCTCCCCCCCCCAACTAGTCGTAATTACTACAGTAATTACCAACTTAATTAATTAAGCAGGCCTGAGTTGACACAGCTAGTGCTTGCAAAAATTCGAGTTTAGATCGAATTCAGATCGAATAAATCGAAAAATATTAAAATTCAGACAAAATATTAATGTTCAATATCCAATTTTTTTCAGGTTGAACAATTCAAATAAGGTTAAACTCGGGTCAAAATTAAATTTAGACCATAAAAATATAATAAATATTTTGTCTAAATTTAAAATTTGAATGAAAAATTCATAACTACATTTGTTTTTTTGAGTTGGATAAATTTAAATATTCAGATCGAGTAACTTTTTATATAGCTTAGAGCAAAAACAATGGTGAATCATTTTTTGGCTCACCAGTCGGGTCCTATCACTGCCACATCAGTCATCTCTCCAACTTTTTGCCTCACAATTCTCACTCAATGCAATGGTAAGATTACAATTTTTTCTCATCAAATAAAATAATACCTCTGAGCCCACACTATAACACACAACTTTATTTTGAAACAAAAAAAATAAAAGAAAAACTAATTAAAAATATTAAAAACTAATTAAAAATATTTTTAAAAAATAAAAAATTTCTCACAAGTTAGTTGTGGGAGCCGAGAAAACTCGTGATACGTGGGTGTTGAGAAGGTCACTGTAGATCCTTGAGCTTCACTTCCCCTTGCTCGACTCTCTCTCTCCTTGCACGAGTGTGCGGTGTGCCGCTGAAGGTGCTCTTAGAACTTTCCGAAAAGCTCAATCAAGGAGCTGCCAAGTGTCGCGTCCAATTCAAAAAAGCAGAAAAGAAAAAGAGATCGTACGCCGAATGATACCTACAAATGGCAATTCTACATCACTCTTAAGTGGACACCTTTTCCTCCCTTTACCCTTTAAGTCATCACTATCCGCCGTTGTAATTTAATCCATCAGTCAGTCAAGCAATCTTTCCCCAAATTCGAAACCCCATTTCTGCAAATTCATCCAAACAACGTAACAGTTCGATCCAAGCATTACCCGAAATGGATAAGATTAGCAGAGATCAGGACCAAATCTCGTTGGGGTTAGGCTTGGGAGATTTCAGTGGCTCGGAGGAGAGAGAAAGCAAACCCATAATTGACTCCGCGGTGAAGGTGGAAGAGGAGGAAGTCGTGGTGGTTGGAAGCGGCAGTGGGGTGTCGCCGCCGCTGCCGAAGCCACTCAGGGGGTTGCATGAAGCTGGGCCGCCGCCGTTTCTTACTAAGACGTTTGAGATGGTGGACGACCCGGAAACCGACCCGATTGTATCGTGGGGTGAAACTGGATGTAGTTTTGTGGTTTGGGATCCTCATAAGTTCGCTACCAATTTGCTCCCCAACTACTTCAAGCACAGCAATTTCTCCAGCTTCATTCGCCAGCTCAATACCTATGTATGTTGCTATCCGGGACTATCGCCTTTTAATTTTATAATAATATAACTCGATGTTCATTTTTCTAGTTTGAAGTTTGATGAATTGGTGGGAGCTGGCTGTACTCTTTTTTAAACCTTTTGTTTTATTGTTGTTTATTGGGTTGATTTTTATTTTTTTTTTGGTTTGGTTGGGGGACGCTCGAAATCTAGGGTTCTTCCTCTATATTTGAAAATTTTAGTTTTCAAGAGGAAGATCTTTAACTTATTGAGGCTCAAGTTACATTAAAATAGGGTTTACATAGGAAGAATCCGATACGCAAAAACGCAAAATTGTGGAATTTGATCGTAATTGTGCGACTTTGTATTGACTGAGATTTGAAGGCTGAGCTCCTATTGCAGGTATAGTAGTATCAACTTTATGTAACTTTGGGTTGTTGAATCATGTTGTCATTAATTAATGATTACTATTTGCTGTTGAATCCTTCAGTAAAAGTTGATGTTGTGCTCATATGCATTTCAATTGGGAAACTATTAGTTTCGGAGTTTTGACATCTTACTTATGCTTGATATATACAACTTGTTGAAGGGATTCCGAAAAGTCCATCTGGATCGATGGCAGTTTGCCAATGCAGGGTTTCAGAAAGGCAAGAAGCATTTGCTGAAGAAAATCAAGAGGAGGAATCACGGGGGCAACAACCATGCTAGGGTGCAGCAGCTTGAAAGGCGGACTGAACTAGAAGATCTTAAGAAAGCACAGGATGTATTGAAGGTGGAGATCCATGATCTAAGGCGGCAACAGGAGAACTCAAACAAGTGCTTGGCTGCCATGGAAGAGCGTTTAAGGCTTTCGGAATGGAGGCAACGACAATTCGTTTTGATTCTTGCCAAGGCAATGAAAGGAGCTTCCTTCTTTCAACGATTGGTTGAGAACTACAAGCAGAAAAAAGCCCTGTCCACTGGACAAATGCATAAGAAACGGAGATTGGCCTCAAGTGAGACCCTTGAAAACTCGTTTCTGGCAGGGGGTGTGAACCACAACGCTGACACTCCATCAGAAATGAACTCACTTCTTGGCTCTAGCTCTATGCAACAGGAGCAAACTTCCGGCTTGACATCCGACACAAGCAGCCCAGACTTATCCACGGGCAACTACATCATGTGGGAAAAGCTAATGGAAGACGATGTGATTTGCGATGATGATAAGGAAGCTTCTAATAAAGCTAATTATGTGCATGAACTCGAAGATTTGATCGGAAATTCACCCGCCTGGGGTGGCTTTGCAAGTGTTGGCGAAGTTGCTTGTCCAATAGGTATGCAAGAACTTCTCGCTCTATTATTAATTATACTACCACTTACGCTAGCATGATACTTAATGTTGTTGCTCACATTATTGAGTAGGTCAGTAGGAAAATGCAGGAGCAATTTTCTGACAGAAGACGGAGAGCGAAGGGAGGCTCTCCTAGTTTGAACAATGTGCATTACCACTGTTTATTCTCCATTGTTTTCATTTTTAGATTAGGCTCATTTCCTCTAACTCTCTAGAGGAGAAATTAGTTGGTTTGTTCTCGTATTTCATCTCCTTCTATTTTCTGGGTCCTGTGTGTGTATATATATATGCATGACAGATAGTTGGGCGTTTATACAGTGGGCAGAAGCTCCAAAGCAGTGTCGTTGAACTTGTATTGATCAGCAGTCAGGTCTATGTATGAGCCAAACATGGGATAGATTGTTAGTCGTTGCACCCGCAATCAAGAAATGTTGTTATTGTGAAGTACACTGAACAAAATTCCACATTGTTCTGTGCTTGATGCTGTACAATTAATTTTAGACAAACTTCTGTGAAAAAAGTTTCAGTATTATTTTTACTGATCATTTGAATTGAAGCCATACAAGTAGACCTGGCAAATGAGTCATTCGGCTCGGGTACGGGTTGGGTCAAGTTCGGGTCGGGTCATGTTCGGATTAAGTGACATTTCGGGTCGTTTCGGTTTGGGTCGGGTATGGGTCGGGCCGGGTCGATTTCGAGTCAACAAATTTTTGGTAAAATACGCTCGTCATGCCAAAACAAACAACTTTGTTGAAAATTTCGTGTCGGGTATGGGTCAGGTCGGGTCAATTCGGGTTTCGGGACCACTTTCGGGTGAGTATATTTCGAGTGTCGGGTCAGATATGGGTCCGGGTCATTCGGTTTGGGTTTCGAATTTCAGGTCAGTTTTACCAGGCACATACAAGTAATTCACTAATTTTCTTCCTAAACTTGGAGACCTCGGAAAATCACAGCCACTAGGTGACAGGAATCTCTGCTCCCCAAAGCGAAGACAGTCGTGGATATCATCAAAATCCAATCAACTACAGTTCTAAGATTGAGAATTAACTAGACAGGATTAAATGAAATTACCAGAACTCCCAAATTAGGGGTCCCGCAGTTCGTGGCATACAAAGAGACACCTCCTGGCTAGTGATGTTTCATCCTAAAATAGTATAATAGTTCGACTGTAGGGCCTGAGAGAAGGGATGAATGGTTTAAGATGCAGCCAGATTGTGCTGCCTGCACCAAACAAATGGTCAATTATGACTGGATTATCATTAGATAAAGAGAGAGAAAGCGGGTTCACCGTACAAGCTAAAGATACAGCTTTGACAGCATGCATCAATCGGTTCATAACCAAACAGACGGTGAATTCTGAGTGGTTGGGTGGTTCGTATTTTCATGTTTCGGTTTAATTATTTTATCCGTAGGTCCCTTCTCAGGACACCGATGAAATTGAAACCATACAAATTATTTTACCTATAATGGTGGTAACATCTTCGCATTTGTGGGTCTGAATTTTTGGGTCTCAATTCTATTTTATTATTATTTTTGGTTTTGAAACTGATTAATTAATGATTTTAAAAGTGTAATTTAATTTTCTTACTGTTGACATATGGGATTTATCAAGTATGTATTTTTCAATGAGATAAGATGATAGTTGTATAAATTGTTAAACGAAATTTTAATTTTTCCTCTCATATATTACCATGTTATTTTAAATATTGGTCTTCTTTCACATTCAATTGAACATAATTTAAATAGTAGAACTATGCTTTAATATGGAAACAACCATGAAAAAATGCATAGAGGACTATATGCCATTGGGTAGTTTCCTTTTGCATTTCCCTTTGCCCAAGAAAGTGCATTTTAGGTAGATGGAGGGAACATAGAGAATTCGTTTTTTTAAAAAAACTAATAAATTAGAAGACGAATACAAGTTTCATGGGTACAAAGGAATTAATGTAACAAAATTCTTTAGACGGTGTTAGATCTTAGAACCTACTACTCGTTATAAGATTTGTGCTTTACATATTTAAAACGGAGAAAAGAAAACAAACTTGAAACAAAAGAAAGAAAAAATCATAAGAGGGAATGGAGGAAGTCAAGATAGGCACATGCATGAAGAATTCCTTCCTCTTATTAGCTGTCTTTCAACTCAGTTGTGCGAGTTGACACAATCATTAGATATAAAATTTCTAGCTACTTACATGAAAAATTCAAACAAATGTCCATTCAATGCATGATACAATATGATACTGCACACATTGTTTCACATTGTACACATTTTCCTCACATCACCCCATCAACCTTTGAGTATATTACAAACCCATTCAAGCATCTGACTAAAACGATAGATTTACTTAATTACAGAGAGTTTTTCAAAAACCACCACCCTTTTTATTTGGCTGTCTGGGGAGCACACAATGACTGTAACCCTTTTGCTAAAGATGACACACAATAAAAACTATCTTCTTTCTTCTCGTCCTCTTGATCCCTTGGGGTTGCAACAATTGTGTCTATCCCTTCTGCACCAACAGTAGGGTTCTTGCTGTCAGCATCACTGCTCGTCGTCCCATCGGTTGCCTCCTCAGTGTGAGGATGTTGATCATCCTCCAAGGACTTATGATCTTTTGTCTCAATTACAACATCCCTGCTGATCATCTTCTTTTCTGGGCTCTCCTCGGTTTTCTGGATGGTTTCATTGTCTTTTTCCTTGACCTCTTCCTTAGGTTGTTCTGCTGCTGGTTCGACCTTGCTAGTCGGGACATCTCTTTTCTCGACAACTTCTACGTTATATGTGTGTTCACCTGAGGAAGAATCTTTGGGTTCGGCCGGTTTGATTGCTTCGTCTTTGGGTTTGGCTGCTTGGGTTGCTTCCTCTCTATAACGATCAACGATGGTACATATATTAGGGAATGGAATGCTTAAAACAATTGTATATTATCAATATTACTAGAGCTCAGGTGAGTACTCACTTGATCTTTTCTGCAAGAGATTGAACAACCTCACTTGTTGCCTCTTGGAAAATGGCCTCCTCTTCTTTGTTTTTGTCATCTTTGATGCTTCCTTCAGACTCCAGTAGACGCTTACCTATTGACACGATAAATTTTCTTATTTTTCTTCTCTTTAATCGTATTTGCTTTATTGACTAAACCAATTTGTTCATTTTTATTAATCTTTATTGCTATATTTAATTAATGGACAACAATTCAAAAATCACTCTATGTCTCTATCAAGAAAACCAAAAAAAAGGAATTGATAATTAGATTTCTTCTTACTTACAATCAGCTAAAAATTTTGTATAACGTGTACTTGTAGCTTGCTTTTATTGACACAAGTGTTGGCATCATATCTTGTTTTTAGTTGTATTCGTGCAAAAAAAGATTGGGAATAAAAAATTACTTATGTTTTATTGATTCAAAGGATATCCATAGATCTAATGTAGCAGGTTTAATTGTTTCTTCTCTATTGCATTATCATTGATAATAACAAGAATTAAAATACACAAGTGAAACATTTTAGCATTTCATTTTGAGCAAATTTCAGGTCGACAAAAATTAGTATGTCTATCACCTTATCATATACTTGTAATAATTACCAAGTGGGTATAAATTGAACATAATACCGGGGGGGGGGGGGGTTGTACCATCCCTTGAATCTGTGTATGTGTAATGTTCTGAGAAAACAAATCTATAATATGTGGGATTATGGGATGAACTATTTAGGTCTTGTTCTTTTTAACTTGTTTGTCTATTTAGGTTCATTACCAGAATTGGTGCTGCGACGAAGGATTCTTGCAGGGTTGAGACGGGCCCAGGGACTTGAGGGCTTGTTAGATGGGCTCTTGGTCTTGGATGACGGGCTTCGTAAGGGGCTCCCCATAAACCTGCCGAAGCTACTCACTCTTCCAAGCTTTTTATTGTCATTGTTACCTGTAATTTGCATCCATCCACGTACCTATGAATATGAATTCATATACACATACGTGCATGTGTGTGTACGTGTAGAGAGATGAGAGAAATGGAGAGATAATAAGATGCACACCTGATGAAGCTGAGTTTGAGTTATCAGCCATTGATGGAGGCTACGAGGAGACTGATGTCGATCGTCGAGTGTGGATATAATGTTAGGTTCTGCTCTTCTCCTCCAATGCTGTGGTCGACAACACAGGGATAGGAGAGAGAAAGAGGTAGGTAGCACAAACGAGGCGGCCTCAAATAAGACGAGATCACAGAGGATCAAATTTGGGGAATTGAAGTTGCCTGTGATAATGGTATTTCTTACTTGTTGGGCACTTAACTCTAAAATATATTATTTTCCCAATTTGATATTCATATTCATACTGATTCCTCCTCATCGATCATACATCTGAGCTAGCTAGCGAGCTGGTTCCATATTGGAGCGGGTCTCCCTGAAAGTGAAAGCAAGGCGTGAGGGCACGGTCGTTTTCTTTCCCTTGGCTTTGCACCAAAAGCCACTATTTGAGAGATTTACAAGTTAAGCCAGCTATCTACGCTTTCTTTAACTTATTTCGTTGTACTTGGACTAGTCATTTGGCTGAGTCTGGGAATTATCATATAGCTACTGAGAATCAGTTTGAGTACCTAATTTAATTATGGTAATTGTTAAGCTTTGCTTCTTTGAAGAGATGAACATAGAAATTGAAAGATGACAACTATGTTCTGTATTCAATCATTATATCATACACGCATATGAAGGGAAAGTGATACAATGATGCTTATATACAGAGAAGGAATGAAATCTAACTAACTAACAAACTGGAGAACAAAACTAACTAATTCTTGAAAGTACAACGTGTATGTACAATCTGTTGTAACTAATCTTGCTAAAGCAATAATTAATCTACTCTTTAACATCCCCCCTCAAGGCGAAATTGGAGGAGAATCCAACAATCTAAGCCTTGAAGAAAGGTGATTGTGTTGTAGTTCACCCAGGGGCTTGGTCATAAGATCTGCCAGCTGCTCTTTGGATGAAACATGAACTGTTTGTAAAAAACTTTCTAGTAGTTTGTCCCAAGTGTAATGACAATCAATATTGAGGTGCTTAATACGCTCATGGAAGACAGGGTTTGCTGCTATGTGCTGTGCTACCTTATTATCACAATGCATCAACACTGGTAAGTGTAAAGGTAAGAAAAGATCTTGAAGGAGATGAGTAATCCATTCAAGCTCAGAAGTTGTGGCAGACATTGCTCGATATTCTGCCTCAACACTGGATTTAGCAATAGTTTTCTGCTTTTTTGTCTTCCAAGATACTAGGACATCACCCAAAAAAACACAATAACCAGTGAGTGATCTGGAACTCATTTGGCATGCTCCCCAGTCAGCATCAGTGTAAGCAACCACTTGAAAATTGGTGTTTTTGGGATAAAATAGGCCTTTTGGGGGGGTACCCTTAAGATACCTCAAGACATGCATAGCTCCTTGGTAATGCAGGTCTGTTGGATGCTGTAAAAAATGGCTTAAATGTTGCGCGACATAGGAGATATCAGGTCTTGTAAGAGTCAAATACAACAATCTGCCAATTATTCTTTTGTATGGCTCAGGGTCATGAAGCAGAACACCCTTTTTTGTGGATAACTTGAGACCTTTAGAAAGAGGGAATTTGGCAGGTTTAGCTGCAGTCAGACCTACATCAGATAGAATATCAAGCACATACTTCCTTTGATTCAGAAAGGTTCCTGTGTTGGACCTAGCAATCTCCATACTAAGGAAATATCTTGCCATACCTAGATCTTTGATGGTAAAGGTCTAGTGTGAAGCCCTTTTAAGCTGATCGATACCCATGCTGTCAGACCCTGTAATCAACAGGTCATCTACATAGACAAGGACAAAGATGAATGACCCTTTATCGTTCCTTGAGAATAAGGAATAATCACTTTTGCTTTGCATAAAGCCTCTAAATGTCAAAAATTTGGTAAGCTCCAAGTTCCACTGTCGAGAGGCTTGTTTTAGACCATAAAGAGACCTTTATAGTTTGCATACTTGACCAGGTTTAGCTTTTGTATACTCCTCATGAGGCAACATATAGACCTCCTCATCAATATACCCATGCAAGAATGCATTGTTAATGACAAGTTGATGAAGGGGCCAGTCTTTGGCAGTAGCCATAGCAATGAACACTCTGATTGTAGCGAGTTTTGCAACAGGAAAGAAAGTGTGCTTGTAGTCTTTGTCTTTAACTTGTTCAAAACTCCTAATAACCAACCAAGCTTTGTGTTTCTCAATAGAGCCATCAGCCCTATATTTGGTCTTGTAAACCCATTTTGATGTAAGAGCCTTTTTTCCAGGTGGGAGCTGGGTTAATAGCCATGTATTGTTCTGCTCTAATGCAGCAAGTTCATGATGCATAGCCATTTCCCACTCATGATATTGTTGAGCTTAAGAATAGTACTTGGGTTCAGGTTTCTGTAACACATTGACTAGAGAAGCCACATAGTTTTAAGATAAATGTGCCAGATTAGAAGATAAAAATAAGGGATAATTTGTGGTATAATGGAAGTTGTGGGACTGGGAGGGTCGATTAGATGCAGGATGATTGATTGTGTTATTGGTGATTGGAGGACAAATGTAGTCCTTCAACCAAGCTGGTGGTGCCTTTACTCTAGTGGACCTCCTTGTGTGTGGCTCAGAATGAACAAGAGAGTGATCAAAAGACTGATTGAGGTCAGAAGGAGAAGGATCAGACATGTCAGTAGCTGACTGAGTGGGTGATGGTATAGGGGAATGTGAATTGAAAAGTTCATGGGAAACAGATGATGTAGGACCTTCTGGAGCCAAAGGGGAAGGTGAGGGGACAACTGCTCTTGGTGAGTCAGGGACAAAGGGAAAAGCTAAATGGGGTAAGACATAATCTTCATTGCCCTCTGCAGGGTTGCTAAAAGTGACTGAACCAGTTTTAAAAGGAAAAATGGATTCTTTGAGCAAAACATCCCTGCTGTGAATTTTTTTTTTTTGTTTACAAATCATAAAGCTTATAACCTTTGTAACCAAATGTATACCGTAGCAAAATACATTTATGTGTTTTAGGCTCAAGCTTATCCTTTTCTCCCAAATTAGCTGCAACACACAAACAACCTCTAGTTCTTAAAGTGGAATAGTCTGGAACTTGGTGGTAGAGGATTTCAAATGGACTTTTCCAAGCTAAATTGGACATAGGTAATCTATTAATGAAATGAGTGGCAAATAGGACACACTCACTCCAAAAAATTTTGGGTAACCCTGCATGAAATCTAATGGCCCTAGCTGTATCTAAAAGGTGTCTATGTTTTCTTTCCACAACCCCATTTTGTTGTGGAGTTTTAACAATGGATTTTTGGTGTAAAATGCCATTTGAAGTAAAAAACTCCAGGCAAAAATTTTGAATGAATTTAGGCCCATTATCTGACCTGATTTTGAAAATTTTTGTATTGAATTGAGTTACAACCATGTGATAGAACTGCTTGATAGCAGAAAAAACTTGAGTTTTGTCTTGCAACATGTGTGTCCATGTGGACCTACTAAAATCATCTACAATAGTCAGAAAATATTTGGCTCCAGTCACACTAGTGACCCTATAAGGGCCCTAAAGATCCATATGAATGAGCTGAAAAGGAGCTGTAGAGGCCATAGTGCTTTTATCAAAAGGTAATTTATGAAATTTTGCCATTACACATGTTTCACAAAAGTATTCTTGTGACAAAAGAGGCTTACATTCTGTAATATGCTACATTTTAGAGAAAGAAGTATGTCCTAATCTTGCATGTAATACATCCAAAACAGCAGAGTTACATGCTGAGTTATGACAGGAAACAAAGGCTTGATTTTTAGGATCTACTGGATTTGAAGATACTGCAGGCACTTTAGCATCTGAAGTAAGAGCCTTGGCTTTTTGATGAGAGGAATCAAAAGTATAAAGGGCACCAGCTTTTTTACCAACAACAGCAATCAATTTAGTTGAAAGGTCCTGAAAAACACAGTGAGAGGGATAAAAGACAGTACAACAATAGTTATCTGTCAAAAATTTTGCTACTGAAAGAAGGTTATATTTAAAATCTGGCACAAACAGGACATTATGGAGGTTCAAAGAAGGAGATAGTTATATATCACCTACAAGTTTAACAGGTTTGATTGATCCATTTGGTAGGGTCACATGAATAGGAGAAGGAAGAGTGGAAGTGTTAGAAAATAGTCTAAAATCAAATGCCATGTGGTCATTAGCCTCTGTATCAATGATCCAAGAACCCTGAGCACTATTCAGCACAGCACAACTAATAGGAGAGTGAGAGCTGATACCTGCAAAATGAGCAAAAGCACCAATTTCATTGGGCTGAATACCTGTACCCTGTTGTCCCTTGACCAACCTCATTATTTCTTGGGAAGAGCTTGTACAAGATTGTTATCAACCTTCCCATACCCTGCTATAGGTAATTCTTGTGAGTCATGCACATGATCAAAAGGACTATCATGTGTGACCTCAGAGCTGGCTAAATGAGCAGCCACCCTACCAATCCTTCTTGGTCTGGTGTTTTTATCTTTATCTTTATCTTTAGGACATTGACACCAATCAGGATATCCAATGATCTTGAAACATTGATCCCTAGTGTGACATGTTCTTTGACAGTGGTCACAAAATCTACTTCCTTTTGTCTTCTTGAATTCTTTTCTGCCCCTAGCTCCACCTTTTACAGCAAGGGCATTGGTTATTGAGTCTGCATCTTCAAAGGAATTAATGCCAGACCTCATGACATTAGCTGCAACTTCTCTATTTGCTGTCATATTTCCAGTGACATTCCTCTGAATTTCAACTCGTTGAATCATGGAGTAAGCCCTATTGACATTAGGCAATGGATCCAACAACAAGATCTGACCTCTAATAGCCTCACAATTTTCATTTAAATGCATCAAGAAATGAATTAACCTTTGTCTTTCTGCTATTTCCATGGTTTTCTTCATAGCTTTACAGGTAGTAACACAAGCACAAATGGGAACCTCAGACATATCATCTAATTCATCCCAAAGTCGTTTCATCTTAGAGTAATAAATTGCCACATAATCATTTCCTTGATATAATTCTGAAATTTCTTTCTCTAATTGATAGAGCAGAGGACCATTACTTTGGCCAAACCTATCAGTGAGTTCACCCCAAAGTTGGGTAGCAGAATTGACATAAAGAAATGCTTCAGCTAAATCATTGACCATGGAGTTTAGCAGCCAGCTAACAACCATATATTGTCACACCTAATCCATTGATTGTAGTATAATGATTCTACAGTAGGTCTAACATAGGATCCATAAATAACACCAAGTTTAGTTTTGGTTTTCAATGCTATTTTCACTGCACGACTCCATTTCTGGAAATTTGAACCATTCAATTTGGCATTAGCAAGTTGCATACCTGGAAAGTCAGAACTAGACAGGTAAAGAGGATCACTATTGTAATTCTCATGATGCCGTCTTTGTCTAGAATCATTTGATTCTGAATTTTCTGGGTTTAGAGACGCCATTGATGATCAAGAACCAGAACTGATTGATCTATCCTGACGCATGTAATGTAAGCTGGATCAATTGTTGATACAAAACAATCGATCGATTAAGAAGAAATTTGTGTTTGTTTTGTTGAAGCTTGATTAGCTGAGGGTACAAATCAACTGATCGAAAAGGAAGAAAAAGAAAAATGCCAGGATGAAATCATAACCTAGATGCTCTGATACCATGTTAAGCTTTGCTTCTGTGAAGAAATGAACACATAAATTGAAAGATGACAACTATGTTATGTATTCAATCATTATATCATACATGTATATGAAGGGAACGTGATACAATGATGCTTATACACAAAGAAGGAATGAAATCTAACTAACTAACAAACTGGAGAACAAAACTAACTAATTCTTAAAAGTACAACGTGTATGCACAATCTGTTGTAACTAATCTTGCTAAAGCAATAACTAATATACTCTTTAACAGTAATTCATCATCAATGTATGCAAAGTAGAGGATCGTTGGGAGTAGGAACCCACTAACTTAGTATCCTATATTATAGTGTCTGACCTTTATTTGTTAACAACTTAGCTTTTGCAAGCTCCAGCTGTGCTGTATTGTTAATGTATAAATAAACATTAGTTATTTGTTAACTAGTCTATTTCATAGGTTCCAATCTTACTGTCTTCGAATGTCTTGTGCCAGATCCAAGAAAATTTTGATAAAAATGAGCTCGTCCATATATATAATTATGCCTTCTCGCTAAATTGTTAGCATTATGATCATCTATTATTATTACTATTAGGGTTTACAACAACAACAATAATAAGAAATGTTGTACGGTCATATTGATATATAATATGAACATCGCTACTATCAAGTGGCAATTCACATATTTACGCCAAAAATATTAGAAGAAAAAATGGAGAATCATTTTTTGCAGGGACATCTCAACCCTTATAAATTATGAATTATGATTTCAAATAATGGAATCACCCTCTTCCCTTTTCGCCCAAAAAAACAAGTAGTGAAAATATCCTTACTATTTTGCGTCGCTTCTTTTGCCAAACATAAAAGAAAAAACAGAAAATAATTTATAGAAAATTAACTCTTGATATTTTTGTGAGTATGAACATTTTATTGTTATTAATTTCTTGCTATTTATCAAATATAAAAGAATTAAAAAATATTTTAAAAAATTATCCTACTCATCCACAAATAAAAGAGTCCTTGTCGGTACTAAATATATATATATATATATATATATATATATATATATATATATTATTCGTGCTTATTGATTAAACATTAAAGAATTGAAAAATTATTTTTTAAAAAATAACTCTTATCTCTACAAAAAATAAAAAAAGATCTTCACTAGTACCAACTACATCATTTTTTTCCCTTATTATTTTGTCAAATAGAAAAATTGGAAAGTCACCTGTAAAAATTATTCCCATCCTTATACTCAAGTAAAATAAAATGATTTTCTTAGTAGCAAACTAGCAAACATATCCTCAAATATTTTTATCTCCTTATTTTGTCAAACATAAAAGAAAATTACATCCAAAAAAAAGAGAAAGAATGATACTCATTCATACACTAATAAAATGATTCCCGTCAGCACCAAAAATAATCTTTAGTATTTTTTTCTCTTTATTTTTTCAAACCTAAAACAATTAGATATTTTTTTTAAGAATATTCTCATTAGTACAAAACATATCCTTAAATTCTCTGATATATATATATATATATATATATATATATATATATATATAATCCTCAAATTCTCATTGGTATACGTCCACGGTTGTTGACACTTCACGACAACAATAAATATAGCCAAAAACAGTCTGGATAATTTTCCTTGTTTTTTAAAAAAAGATCTAAAGAATAATTTTATTTTTTGTTTTTTGTTCTTCAATTAGGAGGCTTGTGCTGTGAATTTGGTGCGGCTTATTAAATTTCACAGAAACAAACGCGTGACTGTAAGCTTACTTTCTTGACCATTCTCTGTCCATTCCCCTTTCGTCCTGCATTCTTGCCCCCTTCTGTAAGCAGTGATTTTAATATGAATATATATATTCATATAAATATTCATGTTCAACCCCATTGAAAACCCATTTCCAAGGCTTTGAACCTCGTGCGTTTGAAGTTTGAACCCCTTTCGTCTAATATAAACACTGCAAGAAACACCCTTTTCCAATTTCTAATAAGTCTACTCTACACAGAGAGAGAGAGACAGAGAGGGGAACTTGGGTCTTACTTCTCAACCTCAGTCTTCTGTTGGTTGGTGTGCTGGCCCTTTTTTCCAAATTCTTGTGTTAGTTTGTACTCCGTATTTGAAGTTCTAGGTAGACTCTACAATATTCTTCTGCCTTGCCCTTTTTCAGTTTTCTATTCAAAGTGTGGAATTTCCTAATTCCACGGTATTTGGGGGGTATATATAACCCTAAGAACTGGTCGTCCTTCAACCAAGTTTTGCTTCAGCAAAAGAATCAGAGAGAAGGAATTTCTGGTCAGAAATTAGAGGTATGGTTACTCTGCAATAACTGTCCAACATCTTTTCTTTAGATATTTTGGGGCTACTATTCTTCATTTCTTAGGGTTTTGATTTGCTTGTTATGGTTCATACTGGGTGGTGTTGTTATTCTTCATTTCAGGGTTTTTTTGACCTTGCAAATACGAGAATGTGTAATGATTTATCTGGGTTCTTTCCTGGGTGTGTGAATTTTGAATACCCAGTTGGGAAGTAGTTGTTGGGCTAAAAATTTAATTGTTGTTGTTGACAATTTGGTGAGCAATTGGTGGGAAGCTCTTGGTTTTGCATGGTAGAATAAGGAGAAAAATTTGGAACTCCTACTAAAAGTTGTGTATGACAACTAGCAAAGCAACTGAATTTCTTCACCTTATCCAATTCATTTTACACGTTTTAATTTCATTTTCTAATACCCAACTCTATTATTAGGTTGACTGGTTGAGGCTAATCTATGGGACTATCAGTTTCAATACTGATGTCAGCTTGGCATGAAATTCTGAAGCAAAATTTTTTCAGCATGGTTTGCAGTGGAAGTCCATGTGCAAGGGCTGCAGGGTTACGTCTAAGGACAGGGAGCTTCAAGAAATCAGAATCATTTAAGAGGACTCAATCGCGGTATAATCCAGAAAGGAATGCATGCGATGAAACGGGGGCTAAAAGTTTGCGGGATCTCAAGCCTGAAAATATTCTGCTTGAGAAATGCCCTTCATTCAAGAGCTTAGTTCAAGATTACCCTAACGGGTTCTGTAGATCAGGCTCGAATGGGTTGATTCACAAGCCTTTGCCCGCCATAACTCTTCCAGAACCCGCGATATTATTCTCTCCTAGGCCGGTTTCTGAGCTTGATGCTGCTGCTGTCAAGCTTCAGAAAGTGTACAAGAGCTACCGGACTCGAAGAAATCTTGCTGATTGTGCTGTTGTTGTTGAAGAACTATGGTCAGTGTCAATTCAATGATCACGAATATGAATGATTTTACTATGTTTATATAGTGTATGTCCTTTACCAAGTTAAATTGATTGATTTGACAATCCGGATGTCTCTGTAGGTGGAAGGCATTGGATTTTGCTGCTCTTAAGAGGAGTTCTTATTCTTTCTTTGGTAATGATAAACAAGAGACCGCTTGTGAAAAGTGGGCACGGGCAAAAACTAGAGTCGCTAAGGTATCATTAATGATTCAAATTCAATAATTGTACTTGATCATTTAAAGTAATACAAGTTTTTGGATTAATGACATTTTCTTTTATCCAATAATCATAGGTGGGAAAAGGTTTGTCAAAAGATGAAAAAGCTCAAAAGTTGGCCCTCCAGCATTGGCTTGAAGCAGTAAGCTCCCCTTCCTATATACATCTCGAAAGTTACAAATAATGAGTACTTTATTTGCAGGATTCCGCTTGCCTGAAAATTCATATTATGTGCATCATCAATAATCTAACAATGCTTTACTTTATTTTTAATTACTGTACAGATTGACCCACGTCATCGATATGGTCACAACTTGCACCTGTATTATGATGTCTGGTTCAAAAGCGAAAGCAACCAACCATTCTTTTACTGGTATTTAATCCTTCAAGCTCCTTTTTCATTTTACTTCTCTAGTTTTAGGGGACTGTGAAATGTGAATGAAAGTGGGAATTGAGAGGCACCATGCCACCCTGTTGTTGTAGGCTTGATGAACAGAACAGTAGTCCTTGAAAAACTCATCTCTTAAAATTTGTAATGTGATTAGATGATCATGTTTTGTAACAATATTATAACTGCATGAGCTCTGACAAGATTAGACAGAATGTAGGTGGCATGGTTGTCTGTTTACTATCAGATGAAAAATTTTGTTCGTTTCGTCATACTTACCTTTCACTTTTGATAATCAAGGTTGGATATTGGAGCTGGGAAAGAGATAAATCTCCAGAAATGCTCAAGGGCCAAACTGCACCAGCAATGCATCAGGTATCTTGGACCGGTAAGTTGCGGTTCACTTTAATCTGTTTCGATGGTTTAGAGTTAGAACTGTTGAATCGCTTGTGTCCTGGAAATCTTGCGTATTAGCTTATGCTGGTTTCTGTTTATGTTGTGGGATGAAATTCAGAAAGAAAGAGAAGCATATGAAGTAATTGTCGAAGATGGAAAGCTTGTGTACCAACAAAGTGGAGATTTGGTTGATACTGATGGGGATTGCAAATGGATATTTGTTCTGAGCACATCAAGGAACTTATATGTGGGGCAAAAACGAAAAGGTTCATTTCAGCACTCGAGTTTCCTGGCGGGTGCTGCTACCACAGCTGCTGGAAGATTGGTCGCCCATAAAGGGGTTCTTGAGGTACTTGTTAATTTTGAGACTCAGTTTTCATTCACATATATAATCATGAATTATGTGCCATTACTAAAATTGATGTTTCTGGTTTCAGGCTATATGGCCATACAGTGGTCACTATCATCCAACAGAAGAGAACTTCAAGGAGTTCCTGAGCTTCCTCCAGGATAACCATGTTGATGTCTCTAAAGTCAAGGTATCAACCTTCCAATTTGATATGTGCATCCACCATGCTCTGCATACTTTTGACTTAGCCAAATTTACCTGTGTTCAACTACTGTAGTCAGTTGTCCTGAAACTAGACCAAAATAAGGGAACTTGCTTCACCCGAACCGAATGGATCCTATAACCCAATTTACTTGATGATCTGAACCTGAAATTACCTATTTGAACGGGAATATGCCATCAACCTGCATTGGCTCAATGCAGAAATCATGATCCATTGCTAGGCCAACATATGAACTAGTCCACCGAACCAGAGAAGTGGAAGGTGCCTCAGAGAGACTAGTGACAGCAGGGAATGGGACGGGACTATTAGTCCAATTAAAGATACTAAGCGCAACAAAATGACCTGATTGGACATATGTTGGTGTGAGTGGGTCAAGTAGTTTAGTGTGACCTGAAGTGGATTTTAATTCCTTGATGAATCCTTTATACATGATGTCTAAATAAAGCTTGAAACTTTTGCAGAGGTACGCCTATAATGAGGAAGCTTCATTCAAAGTTCCTGAAGATGAAGGAACACAACAGAAAACTGCAGATGACGAAGGAGGTATACCAGCAGAAGTGGATGGCTCAATCGATGAAGTTAAGGCCAGTGGTGATAACAAACAGGTGCCTATCTTCTCCTTCGCCCAACGGCTGTCCTGCAAATGGAGCACCGGCAATGGGCCAAGGATTGGTTGTGTTAGGGACTACCCATTGGATCTACAATCTCGAGCCCTCGAGCATGTCAACTTGTCTCCACGGGTCACACCTGGACCCTTCGTTTATGGCCCCATTCCTTCTCCACGACCTAGCCCAAAGGTCCGGGTATCTCCCAGGCTTGCATATATGGGCCTGCCTAGCCCCAGGACGCAGGTTTCTTCAGCTTGAACGGCTGACAAATGACATAGTGAAGGCATCAAACCGAAAATGATAATGACAACAACATAATTAGACAACATGACCCAGTGTGGATCCCGGTATTGACAGTGGGACATACGGCAAAAGCCGGGCACTTCTGGTGCCCGAATTGTGAATTTGTATCTTCTGTTCTAACTTGTTTCTTCGTTCGTTCATTCGATTTTGTGTATCCATAAAACCATGGCTTTGTACGTCATGCAACACCATCAAAGTGTAATCCCAACCTTTTTGTCACGAAGATATTGATATATGCCGAAAGGCTTTTGATGAAGTCAAAATTTTCTTGATTCTGTCTGCCTCTCGTTTTCATACGTGCTCTTGTTTGGGTCGGACCAAAAAATTAGCTGGCAGTTGCTCGTCAGTCGTCATCAGTTGTGCCCAAATTGACCGGACGAGTATTTGGACCGTTGACACCATTTTGCACGTTTCGTACTTATTTGTACACGCATTTCAAGAGAAAAACAAGGTCAACCGAAAGAAGAAAAGGAGCAAAATTTCTACCTTGGACCGAACTTATTTGCACACGGTTATGATTTATGAATTATGATCCGCATTCCTCAGTCACGTTTGAAAGGCGAGGAAAGCAAGGACGGACATGCTACGCCTGGTCCTCAGGGCATCCCCAACCCAAGTGCCAATTTTTGGAATTCAAGTTTGCCACGTAAGCAAAAATTTCATATTTTTAAAACTTGCATTCTATCACTTTTCCAACCCATGGAACTCCAATTTGAATAACCCAATAAAAAAATTTATCATGGACCCACTTCATAACACACAACCTATTTTTTTAATCATATAAAAATTATTTATAACCTCAAAAAAAAAAAAAAACCAAGCAAACATGGCACGCAGGTAGGCATGGCAGGCCGGGTAGGCACGCGGATTCTGGCACGCGTGGCCTGGGCTGGGAGGGGGGAGGGTGACCCACGTGTGTGGGGGGGGGGGAGCTCGCGGGTATGTGGCTGGGGATGCCCTCAGGAATTGTTTGGGTTGCTCCGGCATGGAATGACTGAATTCATGGCCACAGTTTGTTGTATAGTAGTAGTGTTCTTTTGTTTTCCAATTAAGTTTAAGTTAATGGTTGCAGATTTGAAAATCGATAAATAGCTCTTATATTTATGAATACACCAAATTTATTGAATTTGGATTTTATTATTTATTTCGTATTGAATCAAACTAAAAAATATGCCAATAATAATTAAAATCTAAAACACTGAACATGATTTATTCCTTCTTACTAACAACTGCATTTTGAATATCAATTTTATTACAAGCTCAAAATTTTAGCATCTGAAATTCAAAAAAGGTACAAATTAGTCTTACTTTATTAGAATTAAGCAATATCCAATTTGATTACATATAAATCCGCTAATAATGTCTTAGTCTAATATTAATTGAGATTTTAATATATTAGATCATGTGTTGGACTCCTTTTTCTTCATTTTATTGTAATGGTATTGCATTTTGTATTCATTCAAACTCAAAAAAAGAAAAAGAAAAAAAAAGAAAAAGAGAACCGCATTCTAATCCAAATCTGTAACTGGAGACTGGGGTCAGTGAACGCAAAGTGTCTATATTGGGCTAATTGCAACTGGCGACGGAGACCGAGTAAGGGGGTGCGCCACCTCACCCAACCACTCTCCGCCCGTTCTCTCTCTGCCCCCCTCCCCTCTCTCTCCGGTCCTCCCAAAACCTTGATTAAGCAAGCCGTAACCCTAACGTTTATCAACTTAAGCAACCCCCATGTCACTCTCTTCTCTCTCATCTCTCAGTGGTTGCCATTCAATCTCTGCTCGTCTATGTCTATGGTGCTGCCAATGCTAGGGTTCATCATCTGCTGAGTTGCACTTCTAGTTTCCTCAATTGAAGTCGTCTTCTTGGGTTTAGGATTTTGGGTTGAGCTTGAATGGAGCCTCGTGTTGGGAATAAGTATCGGCTTGGTCGCAAGATAGGAAGCGGTTCATTTGGAGAGATCTACCTTGGTCTGATTCCTCCACTCAAGCTTGCTCTCTTCCTCTCTTTTGGTTGATGGACTTGTTTAGCTTTCTTCTTTCTTTATGTGTAGGTGCTAACGTCCAGACTAACGAAGAGGTGGCAATCAAACTTGTAAGTGCGGTTTACGTATATGGCTTTATCTAGTTGCCTGATACCAATTCGTTATTATCTAGGTATTTGATGGCATTTGGAGTAGAAACCTGTTTTTTGATGGAATTTTAGCAACTTTGAATTTGTTGAGCTACTGAAGTAAAACTATCTGTATCCTGTTTGTTTATCAATCTAAATGCCACATTGTAGTCTGATGCTGTTGATGTTGAGATAAAAAGTTCACTGTTCATACAGTAATTTTTCTCTGCTCTAGAGACTAGAAAGAGAGAGTTATTGATGCTCTGTCCGAGGATTTTGGCATGTTTTAGGAGCTTCTCTCTCTCTCTCTCTGTGGGTTTTTTGTATGCATTTTGGATTCGAACTTTGAAGTGGCGATTTGTGAAGTGAGCTGTACCTTCAGTCATGCATAATGTTAGCTAAATTTGGTTGCTTAGAAATATTGCAATGTTATGTTGTTAGCGGATTAGAGTACTTAATTATACATTGTGCCTGGGTCAACCAAGACCTAATCTATGGGTTTATTTGCGATTCACGGTGATGATTCATCTGATGTTTAGCTATGTATTTCTTTTCTAGGAAAATGTCAAGACTAAACATCCTCAGTTACTTTACGAGTCAAAGCTGTACAGAATCCTGCAGGGAGGAAGTAATAAAGTTTTTACGATTTGTGCCTCTTGAATTGTTTACAATTTGGTGTGTTCTGTCTATTAAACGGAAGCTGAATTATGGATTATTCCCGCGCCTGCAGCTGGAATTCCAAATGTCAGATGGTTTGGTGTAGAGGGTGATTACAATGTCCTCGTAATGGATTTACTTGGTCCTAGTCTTGAAGATTTGTTCAACTTCTGCAGCAGGAAATTCTCTTTGAAGACGGTTCTCATGCTTGCAGATCAAATGGTAATATCTGTCAAGTGTTTGATCTGACTTGCTAATATAATGAGCTATACCAGAGTTATTAAAGCTGATTTTTCCATCCAGATTAACCGTGTTGAGTTTGTTCACTCAAAGTCTTTCCTGCACCGAGATATTAAGCCGGATAACTTTCTTATGGGCTTGGGTAGGCGAGCAAATCAGGTAACTCTTGAAGATCATGATTTCATCCTTGTTTAAGCCAACTTGAGAGCATTCCTATTTATTAGGTAGGTTTAATTTGTTATGGGTTCAGGTCTACATCATTGATTTTGGCTTAGCCAAGAAATACAGAGATACTACGACTCATCAACATATCCCTTATAGGTAAGGTGATCTTCAGTTGATTTATGCCTTTCTTTGATCGAGACACGGAGACTTCCCCTGTTTGTAAATGAGTGACATTTCTGATTAAGGCGTCAAGAAACATTGCTGCCCAACTTTAGCATCAGTATTAATTTACTTATTTTACTTATTCATTTGGCATCATTATTCATTTTTTTTTCTTTCAAATAGTGAAACAATAGTGAAAAGGCCCAACTGAGGAAAAAAGTACAGATATCAGGAATATAAGAATGAGAGGATGTGAAAAAAGCATCCAATTAAAGCTACTGATTGCAGTGTAACTAAAAGCCATTTGCAATAGATATGAAATCATTTCATGAAGTACAAAAATCTCTATATTCCTAGAGCACAAATTTTTTGTCTTGAGTAGTCTGTACTCTGTACGGTTCTTTAAAACTCTTTCTGCAAGTGCTTCTGTTTGGAGACATATGCCAGATGGAACAAGTGTGATACTAGTGTGTTATAGCTTCAGTGTCAGTTTCATATTTACTTTACAGCTTTACATAATCATTGAAAAAATAGTTGCTGCTTGCTGACATTGCAGAGAGAATAAGAATTTGACTGGGACTGCAAGATATGCTAGTATGAATACTCACCTTGGAATTGGTATGTTTTTTCATCTTTAGCTTTGGAACTAGTTCCGCTATATTCCTAATGTTGTTGATGTATTTTTTGTACTGTCTTTGACTTGATTTTGGCACTTACTAGAGCAAAGTCGAAGAGATGATTTGGAATCTCTTGGTTATGTTCTGATGTACTTTCTAAGAGGCAGGTAATTGTCATCAACCAAATTTGTAAGTTGTGATTGGTGTCCAAATGTGATCATAAGCTTACTTTGTTGAGAACCACTTTCCAGCCTTCCTTGGCAGGGTCTCAAGGCTGGAAACAAGAAACAAAAGTATGATAAAATTAGTGAAAAAAAAGTCTCAACTTCGATTGAGGTATTGTAATTTAGTTTGTCCAAAATAAGCTTTGTTTATCTATTATTTATTTTGTTTTTCCTCCCACTGATGTTTTGTGGAACTATCATTTACTGTCAGGCTTTATGTCGCAGCTACCCAACTGAATTTGCATCGTATTTCCATTACTGCCGCTCTCTACGGTTTGATGATAAGCCAGACTATGCTTACTTGAAAAGAATATTCCGAGATCTTTTTATTCGTGAAGGTCTGTTTCTATCTTTGGTAATCTATATTGTTTCGGGACTTGATATCTAAATCCTAAAGTCAGCTTCTATTCTTCTTTTCCAATTTGACAACCTCTTGGTCAATTTCCTGTGTAGTCATTGCCGACACATCTCATTGTCACATGCTATTGCTGGCTTCTGATACATTTTGCTTCAGGTTTCCAGTTTGACTATGTGTTTGACTGGACGATTCTGAAGTATCAACAATCACAGCTAGCCACTCCTGCTCGTGTTCCTGTAAGTGACCAGGTGTTAGTGTGCATTAGGTTTTGTCAATGATGACCACTTCATGATCTCTTCTAATTGTTGACCGCTTGTTTGATGATTATGATTACATTATATGTCTCTGTGTGTCTCATTAGGGTGGTGTTGCTGGAACTAGTGGAATGGCTCCTCCTATTGCCAATGCTGATAGAAATTCAGGTCATACATTTGTTGCGGCCTCCCCCCCTCCCCCTTGGACTCTTCCTACTTCTTGTTTGAAGTCAAAAGTTGGCCTTTGAACTAGGCTAGATATAAATGGATTGTGCTGCTTTATCTCATAACAACAGCACCTTCTTCTGTCAATTTCTTCAGGTGAAGAAGGCCATCCTGGTGGTATGGCTTCTGCAGATAATTCCCGACGAAGAATGTCAGGGTCATTTCTGAATTCTGGAAGTTCATCAAAGCAGAAGAGCCCTCTTGCGAATGATCCACCCCTGAGCAAAGATGCTGTGGTAAATTTTGGCTTCATAGTTGATAAATGCATCTGTCTGGAGATCTTTCTCCTATACTTTTGCCTTTTGTTAAGATTGGTTTTGTCTGTTCACCAGTTCTTTGTCTGCTCAAATTGTTGATTTAGTAATGTCAGGGCATTGTGCAACTGCATAGCTAGTATAATAATAACCTGAGAGATATCATCTACTTACATTGGCCTAACAACTTTAGAATATTGTAAGAGCACTACCTAAAACAATCCTTTAGAATAGGAATTAATCTTCCGATAATGCTCCTATTGACTTTATTTTGACAGCTATAAATTACCCTGCAATTATATGAAACTCTGTATTACTGTATTTCAACAGCTATAAATTGCCCTATAATTATACAAAACTAACATAAAAAAATATCATGTACATGTAACAACACTCTAATTTTAAAGTTGTTCCCTATACATCTTATTCTAAGTTTCCCTTAAGTTTCTTCTTGCTGTTTAGGAGTATGTGTTTGAGGATATTGTTGCAGAACCTGCAGATCTGTGAGTTGATGTGAGTCAATCTGTGATTTTCTTTGCTGCCTGTAACAATGGGCATGTTTTTCAAAGGGATATGATATTCTAGATGGTAAAAAAAGCATCGCTAATCATTTTCATGTTCTAAATGGGATTTAAGTGGAGCTTTATGCTGTATTAAAGGCGAATTCACTGCATTTCAGACTTGCAGATTAATGCTTCTTAATTACTTGTTAATTTAGGACAGGATCAGGGGATTGGTATTGACTTTTGTTTGGATAAGTGGTTCCATGTTTGCTAAGATCTTGGTGTACCTCCTAAGGTCCTCTCTCTCAGTTTAAAATAATGGCGTAATGATAAATTTTCCTCACCTTCCTCAGGTAGATCCTCTTCACTCCTTTGTCTTTTGACTAAGAATCTCACCAACCTACCCTCCGCATGCCCAAACCTCCTCCCCTCTCCCCCCTCCCCCCCCCCCCCCCCCCCCAAAAAAAAACAAGAAATGAAAGAAGAAAAAAGAAGTGTGGAATAACAAATAAGGAGAAAGATAACTAACTGAAAATAATGCAAAACAAAAAAAGGAACATACTGAGGAATATGATGCACCTATTATTTCTGTGGGCTCTTCTGTCCCCATTTATGCTATACATATGAGTATGTCAGTGTTTCTTCCTTTTTTTGGGGGGGGGGGGGGGGGGAGGTCGTGGCCATGCTTTGGTTTGCCCTGATTCCTAACATACCTTAGGTATTCTGGAAGTTTCATCTACATGAATTCCTGCTCTGGCTTGGTTTTTTATGAACCATCTTCATTAGAAAAAATTTTGCAGTTCTGTGGGGCTTTATTAAAAAATTTCTGAGCGTAACCCAGTGATCAGTCAAAATGACTCTAGCCATTAGCTTTTAATTTCAGTCGCTGACGTCAAAAGGAAGATGTGATTTTGTGCCTTTTATTTGTTGTAGTTGTCAAGCTCAAACCTTTTGGGGCACTCCAGTGGTTTGCTAAAGCGAGCTGCTATTTCAAGCAGTCGTGAGGCACTGACAGGAGGAAATGACTCGTTTCCATCACGATCTCGTACTGCAGAGGCAAGCCCGGGCACCATGCAGAGGTTCTCGAGCGGACAAAGAAGCTCACCAGTGGGATCCTCTGATGCAAAACACTCTTCTGGCGGTAGGATTACCAGCATTAAAAACTACGAGTCCACCCTGAAGGGGATCGAGAGTTTGCATTTTGATGATGAGAGGGTCCATTAGATACTCATTCTCATACCACATTCTTGTGATAGTATGATGCTATAATTGTGTGCAAATAGTAAGATCCCTGTAGTTTCTCAGCAGGTACCAGCAAAGCCAGAGGGGGCGTCACTGGGATGTGAAATCAGTTGGCAAAAAAAGGGTGAAGCTTGATGCACGAGAATCAGTTTGTACTCAAGTGTGCATTCAAAGAGAATTCATCCCACATTTATGTCCATCTTTGGGTATCTGTTGATGTTCTTGTTGGATTTGCCAGTATTCACTACACTTGGGCAGGATTGTAAAATGGTTCGCAAAATTAGGCAAGACTAGACTAACTGAAGTCTGCTGCTGGTTTACGGTTCGTATGTGCGTGGCAATTATCGAAGTGGAGACCAATAAAAATAAAAATATCGGAAGATATTTTACAAATTGTACAGCATTATACTCGAAGGTTAAGTAAACCACTCTCTTTGTTTAAACTCGAAGCAAGTTAAATAAATATACAAAATGGAATCTACAATGGAAGTTATTGCCAATTTCCATTAAAAGGGCAACGGCGGTAGTAACTTTTAAGATGAGATTATCTCATAATGAACGTTAATGAGACTATAGGCTGAGTTTTAAAGATGACCAACTAGTTATTGTAAGATGAACTTTATATTTTATGGATGACAAATATCTCATTCATGTTGACTAGTATTTTATTATATATAATAATAATACTGAATCACTGGTGCGTAGGTCGGGTAATAGACAATGGAAATTGGCTCCACAAGTAGCTGGAATTTGTACATTTGTGAGCAACTTGTGTCCTCCAGTCTGTCTGTGGAAGGAAAATTATGCAGTAAAACTGAAAACAATTGGTGGTCAAATCAAACAACCCAACACAGTGGTGAGTTCAGTTGTAACTTTAGGAATTAAGTTGAAGGAAACAGGTCCGAAGTCGATCCAAACAGGTGCTTGTGGACTAGTTTCTTCTTTAAAGTCATCGTCGCATGCGTTGTGTTTGGTCTCATATCAAGTTTGATAATTTTTTTTTTGTTGGGAATTGGACATTTTTTTTTAAATTTATCATAAATATTTATCATAAGTATTTAGTATTAATCAGCATTCATCAGCACCAATAAATACTCATCAGCACCAATCAATACTGATCAGCACTTATAAACATGATCAGCACTTATCAGTAGTACTCATTACTCACAAGTACTCATCAACAATAAGGTGCTTGTTAAGTTGAAAAGAATAGGCCTATGTTTGACAAAATTTGCAATAAGACAATTTAAATTTAAGTGTAATCTTAAAGGGCCTTAAACACAACACATGGGAAAGTCACTTTTTTATAAAAAAATATAGAGAAATATTTATTATATTTTTATTGTATAAACTTTTAATAAACTCGAACACAATTAAAGCCTCAGAATGAGTTGACCTAATCTAAATTAAAATTACATGATACGAAAGCGCAATGTAATTCACCCGTATAAGTTATTGTTTAGCACAGAATGATTATTAACTAAATTTTGAATTTTGAGATACGTTGAAACTTCAACGGCGTGTTTGGTTGGGAATTAGGCCATTGAAAGTATCAAGCAAACTTATCAATACCTTTTATTTTAGCATCTCACAACTGTTTATTAACATGGATAACAACCTATTTTCTTCCATTTATTTTTTGAAGAATAATTTTAGTTTAGAATAAGTTCAGCAAATAAGTTCAGAATAAATTTAGCAAATAAGTTTATAAATTTGTTCTTAATAAGTTCAGAATAAGTTTAATAAATAAGTTAAGAATAAGTTCAGTAAATAATTCAGAAAAAGTTAAACAGATAAAGTCAAAGAGAACAGAGCCTAAGTCTAGATATTAGCATTTTATCCAATTTTCCGATGAAAAACATTTTATCCAATTAACGGGACATTTAGTTCGACTTTCCATATATCATATTTTAGAGAGTTTCGACTTTCATATATCAATCACAACACCCCACCTCCAAGTATAAGTCTCACTTTCACGGGATCTAAGAAAATTTATATATAAACAACCTCATTGACTCATTTATCAATTGATTATTGTAGATTAAATCTTTGCGCTCGTACATTTAGTGAAGGTCTTCCGCTGATTTTTGAGGAGTGAAGATGGTGATTGATGTTTATCAGTTTATTTACATCATACAACTCAATTGGCATTGGGCGTTGAAAAATGAGCTCACCACAGGTTGTTTCCAGCTCGATTGGTAGCAGCAGAAACGTTGAATGTGAGGGCCAATTAATTGATACACTGCCACGAGTACAAGTTTAACCGTTACAAGCAAGTTGGGTTTGGTTTTTCTAACAATAGAAAAGGACGGTTTACAAGTCAATTGTGGCATCATTTGAACGTCTAGAAAAAAGGCAGAAGATTTTGATACATACGCAACTCTCTTTCTTCATCAAAGACAAAGAAGAGAGTCAGCATCCAATTTGTAGTTTTCCATGTCAAAACTCTGAAATTAATGTGAAATTGCATCATTTAGATTTTAGACCGTAAGAAAGGGATGGAGACTGACTACTATTAACCTATAAAATGATAAAACTTTTTTATCATAGATTTTTATCATTTATAAAACTTGGACTGGGGAAGCCAAAACTTTACTTAAAAGAAACAAATGTCAAACTATTTGAACTAACTTGTGTTAATATTCTATCAGTTCATTTGATAAAACTCCTCTCTTTTTTCCCAAAGTTGTAGTTGATAAAACTATTTGATAGTTGATGTTGTAGACTCAAGTTAGATACTGTTGCAATGACCATTTTGGCATTTTTCCTCTTGCCGCCTAACGCCCCCCACAAAAAAGACCATAAAAAATCTATCTCAAGGTGCTGAGTTTTTGAGAAAGCAGGGGTGTAAGTTAATATACTCGGCAAGGAGGAAAAATGCAAATCCATGGCAACTTGATAATTGATATATTTTACTCATAAAAAATCAGAGCTTCCTTATCAATAAAAATAAAAATAAAAATAAAATCAGAGCTCAATATGGTGTTCTAGGCCATCTCCAACGTGAGCCTTGCGAGGGAAATTTGAGGAGAGAGAAAGCGGTGAGGCAAGGAGAAGTCCTCCAATGGCTGGCTCATGTTAGGCACCTCGCGGGGAGATTCACTAGGGAGAGAGTTAGCTCACGGGGTGAAAGGTGGGTTGCTTTTTTATTTTTTAAATATTTTTTTGATTAATTTTTCTTTTTTTTAATTTCTAAAAATAAAGCTGTGTGTTATAGAGTGGGTCTATGGATATTATTTTATTTGGTGAGCCAAAGTGGTAAGTCTTTTCATTGAAGAGAAGGAAGATTGTGAGCCAAAAAATTAGATCACAAGTTGATGTGGCAAAGATAAGTCCCTGATAAGCTAAAAAAATGGTCCACCATTGAAAATGCCCTAAACAATGCTAAGCACAGTGTGAATGCAATAATGTTTGCATGATTCAGCGCCTGCGTATACTAATCAAAGGATGCTTTTTCAAAAGCAGCCTAAACAGGTTGACTATACTGCAAGGCTGTTGGCCTAACCCTAATTCTTGCTCATATGATATCACCCTAATTGATTCAAAATGTGGTTGATTTGCAACAAAACGGCCGCATTAGAAAAGTTTTGAGTTGGCCGAACCGCATTTTTGCCATGATATAGACGCGATTTCTACATTAGAATAATTTTTTCAGATTGCGACTGAAACCGCAATTTGAATCCTTGGTAAAACAAGCATATGAAATGTTACATGCATGCCTCCTCTATATGCCCTTGATAGAGCTGGCAATTTGTGTTAAACCTGCAAAAGCTTATTGGGACTCATGTCGATAACATGATAGTGTTGAGTCATCGGTTTATGATTCCATTCGTCCTTAAAAAGTTGTCAATTCATGATCTCAAAGTTGTAAAAGGGCATCGGTTTATGATTCCAAAATTGGGGATGGATGAAAAGCTTAGGTTCATCAGCATATTAACACCTAAAGGAACTCAGAGAGGCAACTTGAGCAAGTAGAAAAAGAATCTAAGAACCACCTGCTACAAAAACAAACAAAAGAATCAAAGGATCTAGAAGCAGTGACTCAACCTAAAAGACGGCCTATCAAATAAACAATGTCTCTTTCCTTGGTTTTGGGTGGGAAGCATTGCTTGTAGCACTAGCACTGGGTTAATTGTTCCAATCTCCCCAGAAAAAGTTACACTGTTTACTAACTTTTGTATTGTAGGAAAGGTTCTTTCTACAAGGTAAAGCTTTAGAATTTCAAAGAAACTCAAATATGCCTAGTTGTGTGTTATTTCTAGGCAAAGCAAAACTATCCCATACTTGATCATTTGACCAACAACTTGAAATTAAACTCATTTTAGACACGAAATAAGGTGATCCAATTTTCTTCGTAACTATGGAATACATTTCTTGATGAGGTTACTCCATGGAATGAAATCAAACCCGAATATGACCACCCTCCTAGGCTGAAAATTTCACTTGCTCAATGAACGAAGCCAAAATTGTTCCAACCTAAGTAACTCGTTTGCTAGGTCTAGCAACCATAGTTCCTTATCTTAAGGATCTACTGCAACCACTTGCTACCTGACAATGCTGCAACCCCTCAAAGAACCATGGCAACGAGCCAACGACCATCATGGCCATGGAGATGTATCTAAGAAATGAACTAATGGAATATACCAACAAAATCTGGCTACCTGGAGAATATCATGCTTTACTCAAGTTGAAAGAAAAAGACAAGATTTCAGCTTTTTTTTTTACACCTCAATCTTGAAAAAGTGGATGTCAGACAGAAAACCAGTAATATGCTGAATCAAAATGCCAAACATTGAAGAAATTCAATGACAGCAAACCATAACGGGCTTAAGCGTTTAACCAAAGCATAACAATCAAAATAAATGATCATATGATTCATATACATCTGAGTCTCTCAAATCTATAACATTTCCATTAAAATACATCCATTACTGTCATAACATGGCAGAGGGCTCAGAACACTTACCCAGAAATACAGACACTTGACCAAATTCCACAAGCTGGATCTTCATTTTTTTAATTTTTTTTGGGGGGGGGGGGGGTTGTTGCAGAGATGCACAATAACAACTGATGATGGTAATCATGAAATAAACAGTGATGATAAAATGATCAGCCATGAAGCATGTTGGTGTACCTGTCTTTGATCCACCTAATACTTTTCGAAAAGGACCTTTTGATTTTGCCCTCAACACTGTAAGCCTTATAGCTAGCAACCCTTTTCTTCCTCTGCAATTCTGGGTCACTAAAACACCAAACAGCCGCTTTTGAAGAAGACATCGACCCATTTGTGCTCTTCCCTTTTTTCAGCTGTCTGGGCATCTGGGCAGGTTGTTGTGTTGTTGAAGTTGCATAAGAAGCACTGTAACATCTCAAATCTTCAACTCCTACATACCCATTCCCTACTTTTCTCTCTCCTCCATAACCATAGTAGCTCTCCATTTCCGTCCTCCCATCCCCACATGATTTGGATCTGTAATCCTCCATTTTGCTCAGTTCAATTTCAAAATTTGATCGATAGATGTCGTCACTTGTTTCAGAATTCAATTTTTGGCTACAATTTGGGGATTAGAAAGGATGGAGATCAGAAACCCTTGTTGGTCCTTGGATTCTCCCTTGATTTTTGCAATTAGAGCGACAAATGTTTTCACGCTTCCTTTCCTTCCGGCATCGCCATTTTTATGTGGGAATGCTATGAAAATTTGGGTTTGCGTTGCGGAAATCAGTAGTGGTGTCGGCTAATTATAAATCACAGGAGTATAAAAAGATATTTATTATTGGATATTAAATTAAACGTTAATGACGTTTGCCTAACAATTGTGAATGATGACGACTAATTGATGGTGAGAGTGGAGTTTATAGCCGTTTGGTATGTATGAGGTTCAGATTAAGACTAGTAATAAGACTTTGAACTCGCTAACTTAAGATTAAGATTAAGATTAAGAATAAGATTAGTAATGAGATGCAAGCACAAGGACTAAACCGTTATGAAATTATAAAATCATATGTTCATAATTAGATTTACAAATATTAATCAAGTAAAATCGGTCATAGTGACACTCATAATTAGTTTCTAGAACAAACTTTAGCTGTACTTCTAAATTCTTATTAAATCATTTCCATGTATCGTAGTCCCAAGAATATCAATTTTAAATTTTGATTTTTAGTATTATAATATTATTGAGTTTGAGACCACTTGAATAAAACAAAGAAACAAATTGAGTAGTAATTGAAAACTAAACAACTCAAGGCTGAACATTAATTAGATAAATTTCATATATTTACCCATTTGCTAGATTATAATTTGCAACGATTGTCCAACATGAATTTTCCAAAAAAATAAATAAATAAAATTGTGAGCAACCAACGGCATCAAGTAGCTCAGATTTTGGCGATTCGTAGCCGGCCTTCGTGGAAAACAAAAGCACATCTTGTACAATTTTTCCAGACGCCACCTAGCCCCAGTTTGATGGTATTACATATATATATGCTACTAATAGCAGCTTCAAAGCCTGAATGCCAATTTTGGATCAAAATCGTTACTCATAAAAAATGAAGACTGCCAGCCAGAGTTGCCCGGAAACGCGAATCCTTTGGCATAAGATCTTCCACAAATGCACACAACCACAGATTGTCAGTCGCCATGAGCTGACACCATCTTTGTTCTATTCAATGTGTGCATAAACTGGTAATGCTGCCTGAGAGCTCTTGATATCAATTAGTTTCATGAGAGATAAGGCTCAATTGGACCGGTTTTTCGAGTTCATTAGATCGTGATAGTACAGGAGAACGCACATTGGTTGACCAAAAATGCTGAAAATGAACCAGAAGATCATGTTCCCCACCTGGAATGGATGACAGTAACACACTGTAGACTTAACAAGCTAAGAGATGCAATAACCTGAACTATATCTGTAAAATAAATGTGCTAGAATGCATGCATTGAGAGAAACAATATATTAGAAACCACTCTTCCGTATCTGAACCTAAGTGCCGTTGTATCTGAAGAACTAAGAGTCTAAGATTGCATAAATCACCCTAAAGTGGGAGACAAGGAGCCTAGGGAGAGCGTTGACAGTTATTGGTCAAACGAGGCACCAACTTCAAACTAGATTGGATGCCCGGAGCTTCTTGGATAGCAGGTGAATGCATATCGCCACAATGACATCAAGAAAAAAAATTGGAAAAATTTTCGTTCCAAGAAAGGGGGTTGGTGGTGGTTCTTCTCTGTTGGACTTTAGACCCTTCATGTAAGTATTGGTCCACTAGGGATAATTTAACTGAACCTCAGAAGCCAGAATGGAGACTAAGGAGCCTCAAACTGACTACAATTTTCATCCTCAGCAGATTTGCATTTGACGGGGAAAAAAATGCGGACAGGAATCACTAGCTGAAGATCAGTGCTCAAATCGCAGCCTTGACTAAGAACCTGAGATACAGGGGAGAGAATCATTGGTTCCTTAAAGTCATTCCCCCTTCCTATCACGACATCTCTTCTTTCCTCACCTTTTTAGCATTCTGGTTCATCCTAGGCTGTCTTTTGTAGTTCTCCCTGGAAAATCTCATACTGAAATAGAGCACCTGGGTTCCTCATTCTTGGGCATATGACATTGCATGCATATCAATAGAGGTATAGTAGCATACCATTGAGTTCTGAAACTTCCTCTGGAGGAAATTTGTGAGCACAGCCAAGGGAACCTGCTCAGGGAATCAAAATGGATCAGTGGCGAAGGTGCAATGTGCTCATACCAGATATAATATGAGCTATCACACCATGAAAAGCAAAGATGCACGTTTTACCTGAAACATAATACCAAGGAAAGCCCAAAGTCTGAACATATGGCAAGGGACAGCAATACACAGCTGTAAAACACAATGGTTATAGACACACAGAAATACCTACAGTGACATTGTAGGCAGGCTATTTTGATTGCCAACCATGTACAATTCTATACTGATGAAATATTAACAAGACTAAAACCTGATATACCTCATGAAATATTGCAGATATGAGGAAAGCGATCAACACAGCGATTCCCTGGGATATATGAATCAAGGTTACAAAGTCCACAGTGATATTTGTAAGAACATGGATGAAGGAATCAAATACAGCTAGGTGATGCAGGCACAATATGGACTCAAGGATGAAGCACTGTAGAAGGTCATAGCCTACAGCATGGACATGTACTTTTTTTTCGGGGGGGAGGGGCCGGGGCTGAGGATGCTGTCACATATGCACGCTTATAGGCCATATCCTAAATTATTTGACATGGGCACAATTGTGACTCATAAGAATCCAGAAAGACACTTTTTTTACCCTATATTTGTACTAGCTTTTAAATAAGATAAGTCATAGCTGATACTCAGGGTAAGGAATCAAGAAAGGATTTAAGGAGTGTCATCTTAAAGATTATGGTTCATGGAAGTGGGCTAGCAAATCACTGAAGTCACCTATAGAGTACATAATTCGAGAATGTTGATCCTACAAAGGACTCAAACAAGCATAGTTTGTGCAGGAATAATAACAATACCTTAGGTATTCCATTGCGCAAGCAAGGGAAGTAACAGTGACGAACCATCCATTTGTGTACAGGCTGCGGAATGGAAAATCACTTTAGCAAGCAGAAATTGCCAAAGGAATGTAGCACTTAAGTACTAACTCAAACTCAGCAGTCAAATATACATATATCCTCCTTGGCAGCCGTTAGACCTTTGTTTTAATTAGAGCATGTTGATCCTACAGAGTACCCACAACATTTGGAAAGGTTTCGAAACATGAAAGCCTAAGGCAGTGATATTGGCTTCGTGCCCAGATTTCCCTTTATATGATGCAGTAATTGTGTTGTAGACAGAGCTAGCTAGGGAGGTTAATTACCAGCATAAAAAGTCGCAAAGAAATGCTGGTCCTCCCTAGCAGATGGAAGTACATTAATACTTGTAGGATTTGTGAGACTATCAGGTCCAGGTAATACAGAGACTGGCATACACTAGCACAGATAAATCCAAATTTCCTCACCCATTAAAGCTAGATAGCCCTGCTAAAATGTTCTTGATGGAAAAGTCATAGCCTGCTGGTACTGCAACTCTAATTTACCCAAAATGCTCATTTATAGGGAATGGACTTATGAATGAATCCAATGTCATATCAAAAACAAGTAGTGGACACCTCAGAAGAAGGCCGATGCAGCAAACCTCATTGAAAAGAACACAAAAATTAGGAACGATGGTTACAGGGCGGAGACTTACCATATTCCACATTCTCCAATACTGATGTAGTCATCAGGGATCAAATCCATACAAACAAAATAACGACAAACGAATCAGCAATTCTCACTGTCGGCAAGCAAGTACTAAAAGCTCATGTTTTTTGACAATAGTCTACCTCTTCAAACGTTCTTGCATTCCACCAGTCCTTGTAAAATTCACGGTCACCAAATTGGAGCAGCTCAGCTAGTATATTCAACCTATGATTGCAAGACTGCATCTAAGACTCATGTATTCTAATAAAGCAAATTGATAAAATTGACGGTCACTAAGGAGTTTGATAATGAAAGCATCTTCTTCGTCAGGTCTCCCCCCCCGGGGCCCTCAAAAAAAGGGGAAAAAAAACACTGCGCAATGAATGCCATATATTTTTCTCCCCTCTGACAATACATAAATGGACACTGTTATCTTCACAATCAACGAGTTTGAAATTCTCTACACTGAAAGAGAATTACATTCATATGATACATACGATTCCACAGCAGTCATGATTTGGAAATGAAGGGTACTAAAGATTCGAGCAGCCATCTGAAGTGTGTAAATTCACATAAAATTATTTATCCTATCCACCAAGTACTAGACGCCAATAGATAAGCCTAACATGTTTGTCAAAAGAATGCACCCAAAAAGACTCTGGATACTACACGTTTAAATAATCTATAACACACTATCTTCTGATTACAATGTAAGGCTTTAGATTTAACAGAATGATTATTCACATTCAATGGCCAATAGTGGTAGGTTTCTCTTAAAAATTGACCATTTCCTTAATTCAGTTCCAAACTCTAAATTTAAGACCCATGAAAAAAGCTATCTCAAAGTAGACTAGCTTCAAGAAGCAGCCTGTAAACGACAGAAAAGACAACTTACCAGAGGTGGAAAAAGCAATAGAACATGCACAGCCACACATACAAAGTTGGGACTGAGAGCTTCAAAACCCTTTCTATTGCATATAAAAGATCTCCTTTCAGAGGGTGTCGTGAATTTTTTACAATTGGATTGATATACTGTGGAGGTTCACATCCAAGAAACAGAGTCAGGATATTATTCAATCAATGAATAAAAAATGACAACTTATTAGACATAAGGTACAAACTTGTTCGATGATGAACCCCATTACTCCAGTAAATATCACCAATTTCAGAAGTTGTTGAGCCAACCGTCCTTTTCGAATGCATGCAGCCTTAGGATAACTTGTCTGAAAATTAGATCGTAGACCTAGAAGATGTAAGTACATGTCTTTGATGCAAGAAAAAATATCAATAAAATGATATAAGGCCGTAAAAAAGATGACTAAACTATTAGAGTTACCGCAAGAAAAGCCACGCAATACTGCAAGCCTAATCTTTTCGTTGGTAAATATAGGTTGGCAAATGATTGAAGTTGGTAAAGATTGGTAAATGCTAAAAAGAGTTGGCAGTTTTTTGGAATGATTGATAAGAATTGGTTAAGGTTGGGAAATGTTGGAAGAACTTGGTAAGAGTTAGAAGATGTTTGTATGAAATATAAAGGAGTGGACATATTTTTTTTTTGTTTAGTTTTTATCAATGTTTTATAATTAGAAAAATTACTAAAATATGAAAAATTTTAGGATCACATTTTTTTAAATAATTTGATAAGTATTGTTCTAAATGTTTATACATTTGTAAAGTTGGCAATGACATGTTCTTAAATGTTTGTATCCCTTACTTTTCAAAATGGATTGTTGTAATCATTTGTATAACTACATAGATATCATCATCTTTGTCTTACGGGCAAACAACGCTATTAGATTCACATTTATAAATAATACAGAAACATTTCTGCATATTTTACTTATGTGCAAAGTTAGTTGTTTTGTTCAAACAAAATACACAATTTCAACTATGCCCTTGTTCAATACACCAACCCCAAAAATTAACCAAAGGGTATTTTAGTGGTTGATAAAATAGTTAATTTCTGCATGACAATCTACAAATTGTGAAGATTTTGAAGGAGATTAGTAAGAGTTGGGAAAGATTGGTAAAAATTTGAAAAGGAATGGAATTTTTTTGGAAGCGTTGGAAAGAAATGGTAAAAGTTGGTAAGTGTCAGTAAAAATTGGTAGAAGTTGATAAATTTGCATTTAACAACGAAAAAAGGGGCCCTGCAATGTAAACATAGACTGGATAAAGAGACAGCAATGCTTTACTTTGCTCAAGCATGATTTTAAGTCAAGGTAGGTAGATTTTTGAATCACCTGGTAACACAATGTTGGTGCAACCATGAAGTACACAAGATCCTTGAAATTGACATCATAAGGGAGCCCTACATTTGTGCCATCCACCTATAACCAAACCAAATATCCAATAAAGAGAGCATGAATCCTACAATTATACCTCAACACAGCAGGAGACTTAGCAGAGAATCTTTATCAAGCAAAATCAAACCAAAAGAATACTCCTGGTCCCCCAATGGAGGGCTTTGTATTTTTTGTTCTTTTTGTTTGCCACTTTGGGGGAGAGGGGTTTCAAATGCAGTCCAACCCATGAATTGGATGGAGGTTGTTTCCCACAGAACCTACATTAAAAAAAGGATACACTACCTATCACTCCACAAAAAGAAGTGGAGGTGAGGTGAGCCATTTTGCTTTGATCAATTATTATAACAAGCAGTAAACATTTTCCAAAAGTGAACTTTTCATACACATATCTCGATCCAATCGGAAAGTTATCCTTTTCCAACTGTCCAAAAGTTAAAACCCCCAAAAAAAATAAAATTAATTGAGGTAAAAGAAGTTTCTGTAGACTGTAGTGACGCAATCAAGAAAGCCGCCTTTCATAGAAGCTAATGATGCAGAATATAAGAAGAAGTAATGATGCTTGAGAAATTCTAGTGCGGAGATTTGAAACAAATTTTTTGTGGCTGATTTGCTATTAGATTAAAAATATTAGACAAGGAATAGACAGACATATAGAAGCACATGGCAAGAAGTTGCAAGGAAAGATCTATAACTTGTGACTGAAAAGACTTTTGCTTACCTCCACGGATGCCTTGGCGATTGCTCTCATATCATAATTGGTATGTGCATACGAAACCAACTTTAACCACAAGGTGCAAGCAAACAGCATCAATGTCACACCAGAGAGAACAGCAGAATCGCACCTGCAAGATACTACAACCTCTGATGAATTATTTGTGCCTCTTTCTTCCAAATGAAACCAAATCGTTCATAGAACAATAGTCCATAGATATGAGAGCAACCTTCCAGAGAAACAATAGTCCATACCTATCATGCAATGATGCAATTATGACAAGGACATGTTCACTAAGAATGATAAAGATTTTTTTTGGAAAGGATATGTAAGAAACAAAGGAACATCAATTTCAGGGCAAAAGAATGATGTTAGCAAAGTCATCTTCCAACACAGATTAGCAGAAAACCATTCTCGTTCCATTTTCTATTCAAGCTCTGGGTAGGGACAAGCTCCTCTGAAAATTTTCTGAAATCTAATCATAAGGATTAGCAAGGCATTCCAGAATTTGACTATAAGAATCAAGCTCAAATAATCCTGGAACTTGACGTCCTTGTTAATTTACTCACTGTAAAAAGTTATTAGATGTTGATCCTCCAAAAAAAAAGAAGAGAAAAACAAATGGCAGGTGGGGAGGGGGGAAGGCGAAGAAAGGGTTATTACTATGTTCAGGCTTGTATGTTCTTGGCTAAACATCCATGGTCCTATGTCCTCCCCCCCCCCCCCCCGTTTTAGTTATACAATAAATTGGTCAACAGAGGGAGGAAAAAGAGAAGTGAGCGAGAAGTAGAGCGAAAAAATTTCCTTTGACTTTTTATCTTCCTTTTTCTTTATTCAATGAGCTTTTGCATAAGGTATATTGAACTGTATCACGCCCTAGGAGCTAACATCAAGGCAGGAGTTGGAACAATAGTCACATAAGTCATTCACTGCATGCTGAAGGTCAGCGGCAGATGGCATGAAGATTGCAGGTTCTTAATCATGAATATGCGATAATGATATTTTCACATGGCAGCACTGGTCAATAATTGCAGGTTATTTTGTGCATTGTTATGTGTCACTGTCTCACTGAACTATTTTCCATGTATTAAACTGGAAACCAATATGCAAGTATTATCAGAATTCAGCATATTCAGTATAATCAAAGACATTACAAGAAAGTGAAACCAACCTAAGTATTACAACAACTGGGTATAAAATGGATGCTGCAGCAATTAGGGTATGATACAGGACAACCACCTGTACAATCACTCACACAGTTAATAAGCAACAAACAACAGCATGCCAGGAAAATTCAAAGAAAAGAAATCTACAAAAGTAGGCAATAAATGAGTGAGATATAGGCATTTTAAATGATTCACACAAAACGAACTGGCAAGCAAAGAGATTTCATCCTGTAAGTAGTTAGAGTCTAACCTAGGTGTGATAAACAAAAATTAAAAATAACCACTAGAATTGTATACAGTGCAGGTAACTGGCAACATTGTCTAAGAAATGATCCACTGACCCAGCCCTCCCCCACCACAAAGAAAAAAGAAAAGAAATGAACAGAAAAGGATAAACCTCGATTTTCCTTCTCTTACACGCATTATTAGGCAGTTATGTTGAACCAAGTAAATATTAGGGAGCAGAAAGTCTACACAGATGTAAAACAGAGCCTCAGATTTTGGACATAAATAGTACCAACAAAATAGGTGCTTCATTGTCATCCCTCTTGAACCAATTGCCATCTAATCAACAAACACAACAGCAGCATGACGATAACATTCACACCTCTATGGTCAGGGTTCTAGGAAGGATGATACGTTAACTTAATTCATACTACCTATGTTCAAAGCCTTCATCTTAACACCTACAGCAGTAGGACAGTCAGCATCCAAAGACAGGACATACATGTTGGATTATGCTTGATGTTTACTTATGCTTGAATAAAGGACTACCTAGTAACACAATACAGTATTTTGATATCAATATAGGGGATCCAAATCACTCACCGGATCATCTATACGCATTTGTTTTGCCAGTTTCTCTACCAAGAAAGAAGCCAATGGAAAAACAGGAAGCGTAAGGCTGCAATATAGAAGGCAAAAACACAATAATCATACAAGAAAAGGGGGAGTTTCCATCCAGCCAAAAGAAAGATGCATATGCATTAGCTTCTCAGTTAACCATATCAATACTCGAGGATCATTACCAGCACATTAAGAGAGGCCAATCCCTCAGTGACTTCGAGCTAAACCAGAAACCAGCTCTAATTAGCAAACCATACTGCAGAATTTAAGTCATGAAAACTTCAGATGTCACCAAAGCATGCGAAATCAACAATTGAAGTAAAGAGAACCAATCAAAGTTTGCGGATAGTGAACCTTCATGATGTTCTCAATGATAAGACGACTATTTAGAGCAACGAGTACCACTACACATAAGTTCAGGAGACCAGCATGACTCTGCAAATGGATCATCCAATAATTAAGGTCCAAATCATGCAATAAATAGATTACACTCACACAACTATGAAGTAAACTTATACTTGACAATCCAAGACCCTCCATCGAAATGGATACAGTGCAGCAAAAGTATTAAGAAGAGGAATATGCTATACAAGTCGCGTAATTTTCTCTGATCCCCAAACGGATATGCAAACAGGTAATTAGGTAGTCACCAACTCATTAAGAAATTGCCATAGCAGATACGAGCATTTTACTCTGAGCTGAAATCAAAGCAAAATTTCCCACGAAATCTTCAGCCACTTGCAGGCTTTTTGGCATTTAACTGCGTTTTCAATCAATTTCCTTGAATACACAATCAAGAATTAAACGGTAATCAAACCTGTTTGAAAATGGCATCGGAGCTGAGAGGGCTCTCCTTAGCCCTCCGATGAGCGGGAGATGACGGCCGATACGAGTACTTAACAGCACTATCGGAACCCTCTGCGCCACCGCGACCATCATCGGAAACCTTCTCTTGACTAATCCCCGACAATGTCGTCGAATTTACACGATCAGCACCGTCCCCGCCACCATCATCACCGTGGCCTAACACATTGTTGCCATCATCGCATTCCTCAACAGGCGTGGCTACCTTGAAACTCGCGCTGCCGGTGGCATTCAGCCGGCGGTACAAGGTGGTCGGCTCGGCGGATTCCGGCGAGTCCAAGCTGGCCATCAGAAGATGCCTCAAGAGAGAGGGGCAAGGAAAGAAACGCGTATGGAAAATCTTTCAAACGACGTCAAAATGAAGAAGAATTAAAAACAATTTTGAGTGAATTTCGGGATGGAATGACCCATGAGGAGATTGATGAATCAAGTGTTTTTTTGGGGAACGGAATGACAGATTTTGGATGGGTTATTTTGGCTTTGTTTGCTCTCTTGTTGGGTGACATCATTTCTTTGCACATTTTGATGCATTTGCATCTGGTGTGCTAAAAATCCTTCTTTTGTTTCTTTTTTTTTTTGAAGGCTTAAAAAGGGGTACGCATATTGATATAGATCATGTTTAAACTTATGCATCTCCAGTACCAATTTTTTAAAACTTTCTCAGTAGCACCTACAAATCAATGTTTTTCAAATAAACCTAAGGCCAATGCATATTATTACCAATAAAGTCTCGCCTAGTGGTAAAAATTGAGGTATTGGGTATATTAGGTCCCAGTTTTAATTCTCCCAGCCCCCATTGGATTGTAATTGTTTTGTATTGGTCTCTGTGGCTCCTATGGACAAAAACAAAACACCAATGCATATTATTGTGTATTTTAATGAAATCTTCAACATGTTTTTAATTAGGGTTGTCAAAAGTTAACCCGACACGAATCGAACGTGAAATTAAGTGATTTGGGTAAAGATTTTCAACCTGTTTAATTAATTGGGTTGATACGTTTAACCTATTTAATTAATTGGGTTAGGTCCATGTTGAGAATTTTGACACAAAAAAATATCTATTTAACCCGTTTAATTAAATGGATTAAATAAATTGATCAATTTACCCAATTACCATGTACTTTTGGAGGGAATTGTGAAAATATAGGATTTAACAAAGTTGATATTTGTTTTGTGATTGTAATTCTTGTGAATCATAGACAGTAGTTGCATTATGATGACATATTAAAATCAAAAAATTGATTTATAATGCTCAGTAATAATATTTTAGTCAAAATATAAAGCAGGTAAACAGGTAACCGAATAACCTGAACCTAACCCGTTTATAATTAAACCGGTTAATAGGTAAATTTTAGGTCAACTGTTTAAAAGATACACGAATACAGGTCAAGGTTTTTAACCCGTTTAATAAACATGTTAGATTCAAGTTGAGAATTTCTTAATCCATTTAAGTTCGACGCAAATACGAATTCAACCCGACCTAACCTATTTGACAACCTTACTAATTTTAATCCCTACTTTACATCAAGGTGGGGCCTCAAGACATACCGTGTGCACATGTGTTTTTTCCCCCTTCGAGTCAACAGGTAATACAACATGAGTTAATTTAGGATACTCCAACTTCGATCAAGCACTGCATGACCATGCTTCTCTTTCAGCAACCACCTATATATTGTATTGCAGTTAACCTGAAACAAGACCCTGACTCACAATGGCCGCTCACTTCACAGAGTAGCATACATACCGATGATACTTAAAAGTTTTGACGGATTACAGTGGATATGGTTATAAAGAAATCACCTGACTGACTTATAGCTCTTAAAATGGTTTTCAACGTTAGATATAATCATTGGTCCTCATCATTAATCAGTCATACAGCAGAATGGCGAAATTACACAGCGAAATTACAGAAGGCAATACAACTAGTTAACTCAGCGTAACTCTTGCGAATACCACGTCCTAATAGATTGGCTGCTGTGACTGGCTGTGGAGGGTGTGCGCACTCACATATGGTGGCACAGCTGGTTATAACATTGTTCAGGGTGGCAGCAATAACGAGAACACCAAAAAAATGTCAGAAATTCACACAAGAATAATGTCGACATTTTTCGTGTGCCGGTCATTGAATAGAGGCCTCAAAATGGCAACAGTCACAAATATGAGAGATAACAGAAATATACGGATGTCACCTTCAGCCTTCTCCTTATATATGTTGTTTTATGGAACTTCATAATCAAATCCTAATGAACGTCATCATCTGCCAAGCTCAAAATGCTATGCAGCATCTAGTTCTGGGGCACAGAGAGCTCAAATGCCCTTCCGCTCCGCATTTCTGCAGCTTGTACATTTGACCATCTCTGAACTCGCCCTATACCTGCTTGATAGTCTACAGTCTTCTATTCCAGAAAACCAGCAAATGGAACAGTGCTCGATCATTCTGAGAATGCGTTATGGAGGAATTGGTGTACGATGTACACTGTAGACAAACACAGCATGAGGGTGATAATTATACAGGTGTACAGCAGAAGGTGCAAAAGTGGCTCCCAAACGGAGAGATGACATCAAGCAGACCGCCATAACCGGCAACTGCTACCACCTGCAAGTGAAGATCAATTAGAAGGCTATTCAAGTAGCAACTCAATAATTGAGTAGCTTGCCTGATCTCCACATACATTAAAAGGAGGAAATAGAAAATCCTTTAAAATAGGACGATAATATTGAAGTTCTGAATTAGAGTTTGCAATGCCAGAACTCCCATGACACACTAAACCATAGCTTGATTGGACCTCGTTTCTTATACATGCAGCATCCATGATGATGATGATGGATGACCATGATGAGGAAAGATATTGGAAGACTAAAGGGGTCACTTAAGAATAAGTTTTCTATTGCGGAGTGGTGATGCTCCAAAAGGGAGAGATGCTACAGAGTGCAACTGCAGACCCAGACTCAGACATTACTACTCCATGACTCTCACAGTAACTGGCCTCAAAATATTTAACCACTGCTTATAATCCCCTATCGCCTCCCCCCTCTTTTCGAATAAAATAAAATAAAATAAAATTGCAGCCAATATGAGGCTTTGGGAGGTCCAGCTGCACACAATCTTATTCCCGCTGTGAACTGCTATAGAGGCTGTTACTGCTTGCCATCCATTATATAGGCAAAATGCACAACCAGCAGACACTTATGCTGAAGAAAGTCCAAAGGTTATGAGAACATACACCAGAAGGATGTAAGGAGACAGAGAACGCGGATTGGGGAGCACATCTTATTGGAGATAGAATCTTGCCATTCATGTCCATGCGACTAAGAATAGGTGAGGCTCCAACTGCTAAAATCTGAAAAGGAATACTGAAACCAGTCAAATGCAAACTACACATAAATCTGCAAAATAAGCCAAAGGTAAGGCGACTAAGATGCACTACTCATGAAAATCAGCAACCTTGAAACACCACAAAACAAATATTTTTGGGTATACACGAGTCCAATGTTATTCAGACTCAGGTACTGGTGTCTGATATGGATATGTGTGCACGAGTCGGACTCGGCTATTTTCAACAAAATTTGCGGATTTCTTTGTAATTTGAAGTGTCAACTGTCACGTGTCATACCCTTGTCCGAATGTTGAGGGTCCGAAAGGGTTGGTGGGGTAAAATGAAAGAGTTGGAGTAACATAGCACAAGTCCACAACAGCACACGGTACACAAATAATTAATAGTATTAACACCTATAATTAACAATATGAAGTATGCCTAAGGGAGTAGAATACGTCTTTCCCCAAATCGTCTTTGACCATCAGTAGGATTTGTGTAAATCAAACTGAGGATTTTTCAGATAGATGCATGACAGAACCAGAATATACTTTTAAAAAAAAAACAAAAATCCAAACACCACAAACTGGGAATTACAGTCTCAAAACAACCATGAGACCATCCAAATTCCATTGTGAGTCTAATACCTTTCCCTAGGACAGACCAATCGGGAAAGCGCCTTATTGCCATCCTTATTAACAAAAGATCCTATCATGAACCTGAAAATTCTGCACAGACCACCTGTTCTTCAAATGAGAGGCATGGGCAGTTATCATTCTCATAACGAAAGCAAACAGCAGTTACAGCACCCAAACGTAAATTCAACCAAAAATGAGATATTCTGACATCAGAACAGTTGTAACGATGAAGTAGTCATGCAATCATCTAGCAAGTGTCTCCCATATGAGTTGAGGGATGGGTTGAATGACTAATCAGAAGTTGCACTAATATGACAACAAGTGAAGGTCACCATGTACAAAAGGGGCGATAACTAAAATCATTATGCCCTCAAGCAAAAAAATTTATAATATTAGCCAAAATCATGAGTTGAGAACAATAGATGGTCACAAAATAAATTGAGGCAAAAGTTTTTAGCCATCAATACGATTTTCAGGGGCCAAACATCCAGGGCTTCTAAAATATTAGTGCCAGCAAAATTACAACCAGAAATCCAACAGAATTTCACGTATTGTGATATAATTAGTTAGCCATCAATGCAGCGACTTGCAAGAAGCCTAGAATCCAGGGCTTCTAGGATACTAGTGCAAGCAAAAATACAACTGAAATCTAACAAGACTTCACAGATTATGGTACAATGATGGGGCCATACCAGGAAAATAAAATCCCAGTAGCAATCAAGAAAAGAGGGAGGGAGAGGGGGGAATTCAAAGATCAAATCAAATCAGTACCAGACTCTCAGCTAGGTAAGGCACTGGAGGCTAGATGCATGCACCCTTACCCTAAATTGCTGAGAGGTTGCATCCGTGGTACCTAGGTTCAAAAGGTGCTGCCATGGGCTCTCAGCTAGGCAGGGTACTGGGGGTTAGATGCATGCACCCTTAGCCCTAAATTGCGGACAAATTGCATCTATTGGACCTAGGTTCAAAAGGTGTTAACAGCCTATTTCTCCGGCAAGAAAAGAAGTTACGGACATTCTAGTCAGACATTTTGCTGTCCTTCACTATGAAAATAAAAAAGCCCAAAAATTACTTTTTCAACTACTTGAAAAGTTCTGGTTTTTTTTTGGGCGGTGGCTAGAAGACAATGATCTTACATGATTGTCATCAAATGTCACATCTTGGCAAGATGTAGGAGTCCAGATCTTTGATATCTGCTCTGCTGCCAGCAGGTTCCAAACATATAGACTTTGACCACTACCGCATGCCTGCATAAGTGGAAAGTGTTATTAGTAATCATTTAACTGAGGCATGCAAGGTGCAACCTGCAGACATAGTGGACTTGTTAAAAAGTTGGGGGAAAAGTACTTCTCCGTTACATTAAAATGATAAGTTCAAAGATGATAGGAAAGTAGTAAATACAAAGCAAAGCACAAAGAATATACTATGTTTTGGTTCCCTATTCCATGATAACTATCAATGGTATCAGCTTTGTAAAGTATCAGAAAGGATAGCAGCTTATCTAAAAATGGTGGCAAACTTATCTGGGGAAATTCTTTAGGTTTAATTTGCTAGAAAACAGCATCGTATAAATGCAGAGAGGCACGTGAAAAAAATCCTTGCCAACGACAATTTTCAAATAGTTGGAGGAACTAGAAAATTGAAGGTATCAGTTCAAAGTTGCTCAGAGCCTCGCTATACTACTTACATTTCCTATGCAGAGAAAATTAATTATCTATTGACACTGCTTTTGGTCTTCAAGTTTTAAGGTCCTATTCTTTTAATGCTTACATTCTTGACTATACTGGCCAACCCTTTGGGACGCATATGAAATTTATGAACTCTAAAAAGCATCTCTTTGGATTTAGATAAGTTTGCAATTCTTTAAAAACAAAGAACTCATTTTAACCCGTTTTTGTTTTATTACATGCAATGTATGAACTTTAAAATATAAGTTCTTTCGTAGATTTAATAAGCATTTTTAACTGTTCTATTTTCAATAAGTTTTTAATTACTCATTGTTTTGGCCTTTAGGGGGAAAGAGAGCATATCTTCAACATAATGCAGACATTGACGGCCACTAAGAATTTCAAAGCCACGACAACTAAGACACAATTACCTTAAGTGCGAATTTTCATACCTAAGACCCTAAGAGTAGTATCAATAAAATAAAGAATAGCTCCATGTAATTAATTGAATTCGTAGACTGATCCTCACTTGAAATCGCTTTAGATGGAAGCAAGATTCAATCTTTGACGGACAGCAAAGGAACAGCTCTGCAGTAATACTGTATACAGCTGATAAGCAAGTATGACTAAAGCAGATTTCATTCCCACTTTTATGTATATGCTAGGCATGAGAGAGAAGACGGGCAGGAATGAAAAATTCCACTTCCCACTTTCCACATTTTGTGTACCCATGAAGCGAGGCTAGTTTAAGATGTGGATTAGGAAGGCCATACTAGATTAGATAAGATAAACAATGACATAACAACAAGCATTCATGCACTCCTCCTGCACTCTGTACGGCATAAGATGCAGCAGCTGAGGCAAAAATGGTTTTGACATGTGGAGAGAACGGCCCGTGCAGGAATGACGAGTCGTGAGAAGATTATGGTTTTGAACTGTTAGACAGGAGTAGAAGACCGACGCAGAACAGCAATAAGGTTATGCAGCCCTCATCCACCCTTTGCAGCTGGGCCTATTGCTTACTACACCCCTGCTGACTTAAGGCAATGATTTCCAACAAGAACTAGTGGACAATTTTAGCAAAGCAACAACTAATAAATTACTTCCAACAACCAGCACTGACCATTCCAAGAAAGTAAAGCCCTGATGCCAAATTTTGTATAATGATGTCGCACTTCTGCATTTCTTTAGATTTGATGATATCAATTAATTTTTGTGGGCGTCCACATAAAAATTCTAAAGGAAATTTGTACAGAACTATGAATATTTTTTTCCGACTAAGGAGTACCTGTGCCCAGTTGTCTCCACATGCAACTGCCCCTACTGGAGACTATGCAATGTCATACAAATAAAAATAATTGTAGCAGACCATAACAATATTAACAGCAACAACAAAAACAGCGTTAACAACAATAACAATAACAATAGTAGTAATACACTAGTACTAGTAGTAGTAGTATTGGTGGTGGTAATAACAACAACAACAACAACAACAACAACAATGATAATGATGCATATTTTACTAGTTAGGCGATGAAATTACCCTGATATTACTCTCTAAACCTTTTCTGCAGCAGAATAGCATTACATACGGCACTTCTCACAAGTGCTTCAATCTCATGACATTAATAAAATGATTACAATCCAATACGTAATAAGAGAGCCCAGAGATATGAATCTTACCAGCCAACTCCCACTTGCGTCGAGAGCAATGCACCTAACACAAGAAACTTCTTTAGGACCCTTATCTCGCTGAGGAGTAATCACCTGAACACTCTTTCCATTTCTGCAGTCTAACAAGATCAGCAAGCACAGTTTATTAACAATAAATGCAATAAGCAAGTCCAGAATGTCCAACAGAAATCTTAGCATCAAGCACATAAATTTGCAAAGTCTTAATGATAAAGAAATAATAAAAAGAAAGAAAGAAAAAGAAAGCATTGTAGCAGGCGAGCAGCTGAGCAAAAACTCATCATCATACCCCATATTCTTGCAGTTCCATCCTCTGAACCGGTTATGATCTGAATAACAAAGATTGCAACAATGATCAGAAGATTTACATATAGAAACCAGTATTCTACTAGTACACATGATGCACATAGATGATGATGTTAAAGGAGACCCACAAGTTATAAGCAACCAAATTTATCAGAGATCGAAAGAGCCCAGAAGTCCAAGACCAAACTGAAAGTCTACGCACAGAAGATCTAGTATCCTAAAATGTCAGATCCACGTGAAGAAAGAAGGTGACATGATGCGTATTAAAGATACAGAAAGCACACATGACACAACAGAAGCTCAAATGTGACAATCCCATAGACTGAATGCTTACCAAAAACTGGGCCAAACAACCTGACCTGACGCAGGCAAGAACGACACGATGCTACCCTAATAGGGCAATAGCGAGTTTGTCGTTACACAAATATGTGTCCAGTCGACGTGACATATA
>JACYFF010031955.1:6699688-6715285 GCA_017589665.1 Selenicereus undatus | reverse complement strand
AGAGAGAGAGAGAGAGAGAGAGAGAGAGAGAGAGAACAGAAAATAAAGAGAAACAACTAAGTAATCCACCCAAGATCCCCAAGACATTCAGCGAGGGTTTGTCAGAAAATCCATCACGAACAACAATGGATTAGCTTGGTCAAAGAAAAGCAATAAATTTTGATTTTTAAAAAAAAATCAATGCCTTCACTCGCTAATTGTCTTAAAGATGACAATTGCTATTTATGCTGTTTGGCAAGCAAAGAAAAGAATGCAATTTTCACGGTCAGATGCCCTACATAGTGCATACACTAACACAAGTGAAATACTCCTAGGAATTAGGAAATCAAATTTAGTGCATCTATAATGCCTAACAGTAGGATAATTCCAGGATGATTTAACAGGTTGCAGATTGAGTCTATTTGAATTTGTAAATAGGATTGCTCAGCATTTTCTTATTCAGGGGAATAAAAAATGATGCGTCAATCAACACTCCATCTTTGGCATTACTAGTTTCGGTCAATGAGACAACGTGATTAAAGAAAGCTAATCTATTTCTTCTTTTTAAATTCCATAGGAGTGGGAATTTCAGTTTTTCTTTTTTTTCTGTTTCCTTTCTTTTTTCCCGGGCGGTGCCTGGTGGTCAAGAGACATGCCATACAAGACTTTACCTGATTGCTACACTCGCGAGCAACAATGCAGTGCAAGTAGTCCGAGTGTCCCTTGTAAACCATCTTGATTTTCCCCGTCTCCTGTAATAAATACCGCAAGGGGGTGAGGGAAACCATTAACAAAATTGTCCATACGGCAACGATAACTATTAGAGTAAGAGGAAGACAAATATGCATTTGATACAAAAGCCAAAAAAACAAAATGTAATACCAAATCCCAGCAGTATGCACAAGAGTCGCCAGCAGCAACAAAAACTGATCCTCTCTGATATGAAGGAAAAAAGACCCAAGCGTTTGTTACAAAGCCGAAATACTTTAACATACCAATTTATGCCAACAAGTGGTTACAAAGAGATTAAATTCAATTAAGACCATTTGAAGCAAGCCAGTTATTAATAAGTTAAAAGTGAATAACCCTGATATGACAAATAATGGCTCATACAAATGAGTGCTTACCAATTTCTTGAAGTAGCATCTCCAAAAGTAGGATATAAGATTGTTACCAAAGTAAATTTTATTATTTGCACAGTCCAGCGAGTGGCAGACAGGTTAGTTCAAGAGAATAGAAATGCCAACCAGATCATAGATCAGACAATTTCTTAAAACTTGGACTACACAGGGGGCTGGAACCACAGACCACTGAGACTTCTATCAAGAAAACATTTAATGACCAGAAGAAAATATAAAACACAAAGAAAAGAAAAGAAAAGAAAAGAAAAGAAAAGGGAACTTGCACCTGGCGGTCTACGGCAATTGCATTGTTCTCAGGGATTGGAGACATGGCAAACCACGGACCCCTGGAAGATGAGAAGGACAAACATCTTGAAGGGAGAAGTCAAGTATAACAACGGTGAGCATGTGCACTATAAAGAGGGTGGTAGCTCGTAGGGATGCCAATGGACACATGGAGTCATTTCAAACGGTCAGTGCACCACCATACCCAAATCCATTTAATACCCATTGTACCTATTCATTCGGAATCTCGGATTCTATAAAACCTATAATTATGACACTTGACCTTTCATTTTGAGCTAAATACAGACCACACTTTTAAAATAGCTTAGTCAGACAAGGTGACACAAGATCTATGCCAGACACTCTTCCCTCCAACATGAACCAGGTTAAGTTCTAAGTGGGTCGGCTTTTGCAAATTTTACATGTCTAGGGATGGGGCATATTGCAAGTGAACTACGCAGTAAGCATCAGAATCAAACTGCAACATTACAGTTGAGGTCCAAAAAAGTCATCTGATCCTTGTCCTACATATCTAAAGTCATGTACTTCAAAAGTATGAAGCACGCCCAAACAACCGTAGAGACCATAATCATTCATGTCACATAAAAGAAAGAGTTTTCACGGAACTAGGCCATTCAAGAGTAAGATTTCTTATGGTAAATATTACATCTTTGAACTATGACAGTTCAGTTTCAACAATTCCTTGTTCTCCTAAACAACAACAATGCCTCACCCACAGTGTGGTTTCCCCTTCGCAGGGTCTAGAGAGATCCAAATATAGGGAGCCTTACCCCTTTCCAACCAGGGAGACCAATCCCAAAAGCCAACAACATTTCCGTGTTTAAAAAAATAGCATCTTTGCCAGAAAAATATGTGGTATAATTTCTATGATGCACAACAAGGCATAAAATTACATTCAAGCTGTAACAATGCCAGGTTTGATGAATCACAAAAACTAACCTGTGTTGTGGATTCATCAGGTCAATAATCGGCTTTATATGGGAGCCTGCACATCCATCAGAGGCAAGGGCAGCAATGCTTAGCTACTGAAACCTACACTTGCCGCAAATCAGTAGAGCCACTACTAGTATACTACACATATTCAGAAATAAATGTAATTGCGCTCATTCTATATATGGAGTCATGGATGAGACAACTTCTCCAGCATAACTAAGAAGCCATGCCATTAAACAAGTGACATTTAATCATGGGTTTCTCAAAAAGATACTAGAAATAAAAAGCATATAATACTTTGTATTATTGTCATTTGAACCTCATTCAGTTCTCCTCGCAGTAAATAGGTTCATAACTAAGCCAAAATAGTGAACAGGGAGCAATAAATAAGCTTAGCTTCATAACAGATATACTATCCCTGAAAAAATACAGAATTTTATTTTGCTAATAAATGCCAAGACATGGACTGATCAAATGGAGAAGTCATGCACAGCGTGGTGACTGAGAGCCAAATAAATCACCTTGTTCATGTACAGGTGTCTCAGATTCTTCAATATCCTTCCACTTCCACCCCTGTATACGGCCATCATCTCCACAACTGCATGGGAAGTCCCAAAACATGTCCATAATTCTAAACCTTATCCTTATCATGTCAACAAAACATATATGATAGATATGTGCTGACCAATAGGAGAAATTGACCAAAAAACAAAGAAGGGAGCACCATGCAGAAAAATGTTCATCAGTTAATGCCCCCAAGCTCTACAAGCTACCATAAAGAAATATCCTAACATACTACAATAGCTAGTATGCTGAACAACGCCTAAAACAACAGATTCAAAAGTCACCCGGCCATCTTAATTCAAAATAACTATCTTCCTCCATCACGCTTTAATTGCCTTGCTTTAAGCTGACCTTGAATGTCAAACAAGGACAGTAATGACCGCCCTAGTACTAAATTTTTAAAAGCATACCCATTGTAGTTCTATGTATATCCGCACCACCACAGGAACCGCGTTTTACATACTGATATAAAGAGGCAAACCTCAATAACATCGAGTCGGGGCCATCACCATAAAATTTAACATCATAAGCTGGACCATCATGAGCTCGAAGAAAGCACTTGGGCTTAGCTGCTGGAATTCTAAAAACCAACATATAAAAAATGATCCAATTATTAGAACCACCACATTTTCCCCAAAATTCATGGATTGATCACGCAAATGCAACTCACTGTTGTGTGAAGGAATTGCCGTACTGCATTCCCTGTAAGCATGAACCCAAATCAATATCAGCCTAAGAAAGTGCGCAATATCAAAGAGGAAGACACAGAGAGAAGCGGGGAGGATCTTACGAAAGAAGAAAGGCAAGAGGAGAGAGAGTACGAGGCAACAGAGCCATCACTGGCAGCAGCGACGACGGTGTCGGGGATAGAATTAGGGTTAGGGTTAGGGTTAGGAGCAAAGATGGATCGGAAAAGGGTTCGGCATTGGGTCTCTCGTTCTCGCAGAATGGAAGCACGATAAGCATCTTCGTCCCAGTTGGTGACGTCCATCGCCATGGCCATATTCATGTCCATCCCCTTCTCCATGCTCGTCAAGTGTCCATAAAGCCTCACTCTCCTGACTTTCTCAGTTTTCTCTCTCCCAGTTCACCCGGAATCCGAAGCTAAAATGGTAGGCCCAAGTCGATCTCTTGGGCCGAAATAAAGTCAGGCCCGCTTATTGCTGGTTTTTATGCCTTTTTATGGAATTGGAAACATATGGATGGCAGTCGGTAGATTGTTAAAATGAAAACTTCCACCCAATTCTGGTGCCTCGGATTCGTGCTCGCAACGCAGTATGGATTTGAATATAAGACTCAATGGGTTTATCCGATATATATATATATATATATATATATATATATATATATATATATATAGATTTCTTATCATTTTCTGTGGTCCATTAATTCTACAATCTGGTCCCATTTTTTAGATTATATCTAAGACTCATCTCCTGATTTGATAAATTGGATAGTTCAACCATATTATGATTTTCAAAACTATGTTACTAGAAGTTCTTATTCATCAGTGTCTTAAATAAAATAACTTTTCTTACTGAGGCCATCAAAGGCCTAATTGCTCGAACACATGCTACTGCGTAGAAGTTCCATAAAATATTGGCTCTTAAAACAATTTCTATTATATCATTCTGCTAGATTTTCTTGTCAACTCGTTGTTGTGGAGTTGCCAGAGCTAAGACATGTTTCTTTTACTTAATTAAACTGCGCCTATATCATAACAGAGTACTGATTCAAAATCAAAAAGGAACTTTCATTTATCTGAAGAACCATATACAATTTGTGAATTGCACGTGACAATATAGACCGTAAGTAGAGCATAATATTAAATAATAATATAGGCTAATTGGCAATGTAGAATTCTTATATTTACAACTTTCTTTCAACATGCAGATTAGTAAAACCAAAAAGTGGAAAGAGATATCTTTCATTTGAAATACTTGACAATGGTACGTATTTCCCTATCTCATTTGGAAGTTGAGTGTCTTGATGCAGTAAGCATACATAAAGGCAAAAAACACTGTAAAGGCAACCAAAACCACAGCTACGGGTGCCATAAAGTCAGGATCATATCCAAAATGGCTCTGTATGTATTCGCTGATGGTGGTGTTAGATGACATTCCGGTCCCTTGGATTGGTTGCATTAGATCGCCGTATTGTGATATGATCAAACCATAAACTGTCCATGCAACAGGGCAAATCCAGTAATACCATACCCACCATTTAGGTATTCTCTGTAACAAACAAGAAGTTTGACATAGAATTCATTAGCAACGTGGTACATATTCTCACACAAGTTCTTGAAAACATGCCGTTGTTTAGTATATATGACAAGCTTGAAACCCCCAAAATTGATGAACTTACTGGTCTTGGAATGAAGAATCCGGAGAAGAGGTTGAACAGAGCATAGAAAGCAGCAGCAAAGACGGAGGCGACTTGGTGGTTTGGTGTGATGGACACGGTCATCATTCCGTAGTAGGTGAAGTAGAGGAACGAAAAGAAAGTGATGAAGAAGAACCAAAGGAACTTCGCCGCAGTCCATTGGAAGCTCACCATGGCATACACTATGAGGGTGTAATACGCTGCTTGCACAAATATGTATGGTATTTCAACAACCACCTACCAAAACAGATGTTTGTCATAAATTTGTCACATACCAATCAACAAAAAACTCTTTAAATCCAATATTCAATTACGTGTTGTTTGGTTCACCATTTTTGTTCCCCATCTAGTTAAGTACCTGGGAGATGGCATATGGTAAGGCAGAGTACATTCCTGCAGCTCTTTCTCGATAGAACACCGTCCTCTCAACAGCCACAACTGGTTGAACCGTTCCACAATTACATATCCCAACAAACAGCACAGCAGCATACATGGCTCCAATGACTATGGTTAAGCTGTTTGCGTTTTCCCTGAATTATTTCAAGCGAAAAACACTTTAGTCAAAAGAAACAAAGAAGAAGAAGAAGAAGAAGAAATGAAACGAAGGTGATAACTTATGAAAGTAATCAGAATATTAACGTACATTTTAGTTCCAACTTTCCAAAAGATGGCTCCGACGATGAGGGCAGCGGCTAAGGTGAAGAAGTATCTGACAAGGTTATAATCAGGGCTTCTCCAATAAGTTAACCATTGTTTCCAAAGGCATGATCTGAATTGCCCCCATGTTGATTGAGAGTACTGACTAGGGAAGTACAAGTCCTTTGCTCCTGGAGGCGGTGTACTTAGCTCATTTACCAATGCCTTGTTCCTTCTACTCAAAATTACACATGACATTGACGGGGGTTTAGATTTTGTATGATAATATTAGTTGCACATACAAGATTATGAAATTTGATCGCTTCAACTTACTGGTACAATGATGATGATTTATAGTGCTCGGCAAAGTCGATACCAAGTCGTACTTCAGCTGCAACTGAACTTACTTCTAACATCCATGTTGCAGGGTTGTGCTTCTCTTTGATTTTCGGGACTCCATGAATCGCCTATGAGCATTCATTGGCATAATAGTGCAACTTAGATTATGTGTTCAGGGGATCAGATATATATCCTACAATGTTTTGGCCAACATTATTGAGTTTTAAGGGAAGAACTTACCTCAAAATACTCGACAACTTTATGGGAGTTTCGGCCTAGTGGCCCCGAGTATATCACTTGGCCTCCTCGTTTCATCAACAAAAGCTAAACACCAACAAAGGGGGCAGATTTAGAACAGGGATATCATTCAATGGAGTTTAGAAAAATTTATATTCATTGATTCCTTCAAGAGGTATACCTCATCGAAGGCTTCAAAAATGTCGATACTAGGTTGATGAATTGTGCAAACCACAGTTCTTCCAGTATCAACCGTGTTCCTAACTGTCCTCATCACAATAGCTGCCGCTCTAGCATCAAGACCAGAAGTTGGCTCATCCATAAAGATAATTGAAGGATTAGCAACAAGTTCAACTGCAATTGTTAGTCGCTTTCTTTGCTCAGTTGACAGGCCCGTAACTCCTGGAAGACCCACGATGGCATCTTTAAGGTTATCGAGCTCAACCAACTCCATCACCTCATCGACGAAAATCTAAAAAAACATGAAAAAGCTAAGTTACTAATAGGTACGTAGCACACATTATTTTTTGTCCAAGTCCAACTGCTAAAGTCATATAATTGTGACACTTACCAATTTTTCTTCTTTAGAGACTTCCTTAGGGAGCCTAAGGAATGCTGAATAGATTAAGGATTCTCTAACAGTGACTTGAGGAGAATGTATATCTGTTTGCTCACAGTATCCAGAGATTCTAGCAAAAGTTTCTTGTTTCTTGGGAAAACCCGAGATTCTAATATCACCTTCAATATAACCTCCAGTCTTTCTTCCAGCTAGAACATCCATCAATGTTGTCTTTCCAGCACCACTAACTCCCATTAGAGCAGTTAAAACTCCTGGCCTAAATGCACCTGTAACCTCTTGGAGCAATTGAAGCCTGTCCTCTGTGACTCCTTGTTCTTTCATTTCCTGATACCCACAAGACCGAAAAAGAGTTGGAACAATTAGAAACATGATATCAAATAACAAGACATGTGTACACTAAAATTAGATCAATACTCACCGGAGGCATATCAACGAAGTAGTTGACTTTGTCGAAGGACATAGCAAGTGGATTGAAGGGGAGAACCATGCCCCTCTTAGGAGTAACTCCATTTGCAGCCTCAATAGATGAATCATCATTTCTACTTAGTCCATTAGGGTTTGATCGACTCATAATTCTTTGGAGTGCCATCTCCCCTAAAAAAGTTTTTCAAATCCATGTTAGCTAGGATATGTAACTGATCAAACTAACAATATTGAAACCGAAGGAATGTTTTATCTTCACAAACTCAATGCCCTTACTTGTGTTATTTCCATCTGCAGATGATAGTGATCTTGGGAATGGATTTCTCTTAGACCTTTTCTCTTCTTGAACATTTTCGACCTCCTCTTCTTCTTGCTCTTTGGGGATGATCGCTTGTGGTTTTCCTAGGGCTATTTAAGCATTTACGAGAAGAGCTAAAGGTCATTAGAAGTTCAACTTAATAAGTAAATTTTGGTTTTTATCTTCAATTTTATGATGAAAATGAGATGCTTACGATTGAGGTAAGCAAGTGCAACAGTGAACCCCACATTGCAAACAACCACAAATCCAACCAGTCCAGCAGCTCCAATCCAATACCAATATCCATGTGGGAAGACATCAAAGTTCTTCAAAATTTGCACACCTAATGGAGTTTTGCCATCTGATGCCTGCGATTTCACAGTTAAAATGTACAAAAACCTTAGTTTTTATAAATATGCTAGATTGTTGTTTTTGTTCATATATATATATATATATATATATATATATATATATATAGCAATCAAACTAGAGCACAAGAGGTGTTACCAATTTGCTCATCCAACGGGGAGCGAACATCTCATTTACGGCAAGGGCATTGAAGGCATATGACAAGGGCGACACCCAATATCCCCACTCCAACCAGTTAGGGATTAAACCTGTTTGTATAGATATATAAACAACCGTATGTCAGATTATTCATAGCTTAAACAGTAATGTATATAGTAATTAGGACGTTCGGTTTGACTTATAGAGGATTAATTCAGAGTGACACCACATTTGGCTGAACAAATGTCGATCAAGCTGGCTTTAATTTACATTCAAAATCGATATATAGCCCATGTGGGATGCTAGGTTGGTTACGTTGCATGAGAAATTGATCATGCATGAAACAATTATACTTCACCATTTCATTAGTACCTTTAGGAAGGATGAAACCACCAAGCATGAACATAAGGAGGACGCTTAGAGCTCCACCAGTATTTGCAATGATCATAGTCCTACACAAACCAGCTGTGACTCGAAAAATTCCAGCAGCCATTTGTTGTATGAGGAATACAAGTAGAAGTTGCTTGAAGAACCTGAAACATGATCCCCCCAAAAAAAGGTTTTATAAGAGTTTAGTTAGCTGAATCATGCAATAAACTTCACAAATGAAATGGAGTATTTCCTATACCTGCTAGCCTCAGGTGCGAATCCAATAGAGTAGTACGTGATGCATGTCCAAACAGTCGTTTCAAAGATCGCAATCGGAATGCCAAGTAAGAATTTTGGCAAGGTGAAGGTCCAAGCAGGATGGAACAAGAGATCCCTTTGTTTATAGAACACAGGAAGGCTCTGGATGATCAAGGCTAACTCTGCGAAACCATTAAACATGTTGACAATTAGGGTAAAGATGAGAGCTCCCATATAAAGAGCTCCGTCTTGCTCGTTCCTTGTGTGCATCTTGCTTCGAATGAAGACGGTGCAGGTTATAAATGCGACAATCATGATTTGTATGGTCTTGAAAATGTAGACAAAAGAGTTCCTCTTCATTAGCAACCATTCCTTGTCAAAGCATGCCTTGAGGAGGTCCTTGTAAGGGACTAAGTACTTTTGGTACACTAGGGCTGCCTTATGAGATTGGACCTTGTCATATGGGACTGAGACCTCATTGTCTAGTCTCAGCCCAACATGGAATCGCTTGAATCGAGTTGCAAACTCTGACACGGGAATGTACCTATAGGGTCTGTTCTTGTCAACCCAATACTGCTCCTGGTCTTTCCTGGAAGTAACCTATGTACACAGCACGGTACAAAATTATTAGTTATCGATTTACATGGGATTCGAACCTAAGTCTCTGACAATAACTCCCAAAGACTTCAATGATAAGACAACGTACCTCCTGGAGGAAATCGGCAATGCCCTTTCTTTCAGGGCATCGGAAACCACAACTCTCAAAGAACTCAACAACATGCTCTCTTGGGCCTTGATATACGATTTGGCCCTCCGACAGTAAGATGATATCGTCAAAGAGATCAAAGGTCTCAGGAGCCGGTTGAAGAAGGGACATCAAAATGGTGGCATCACTTAAGTGTGCTATTTGTTGCAAACACTTTACGATTTGGAAGGTCGTGGAGCTGTCCAACCCAGTCGATATCTCGTCCATGAACAGTGTCTTAGTTGGACCCACTATCATCTCTCCTGCATGTTTAAATATATACCTCTGTTAGCTTCTTTTTTTTTCAAGAGAATTATTTAGGGGGAGTCTTTTTAGATTCAGATCATATAATCCATTATCTTGCCATTACTATTATTATAGAATAACAAAATGTTTTAGAGTTCTATGCTTGGTTGGAAATTTTATCAATGAGATTATTTGTACATGTTAGAATATAAAATTTATTTATAATATTTCAATCATCTGTTCGAACTTTTAATTTAGTTGTTCTTTAAACAGTATTATCTATAAATGAAAAAAAGAATTGAAAACTGCGTAGAATAAAGAATGGGATCATCAGGCATATGGGTTTGAGGTCATTCATTTTCCTTTACAGCTTTTATTCATTTATTTATTATTTGGGGGGCCGAGGCATTATTGTTTGATTTGTTTCTTTCTTTTTGCATGAAGTTCGGCTTGTCTGCTATTGCATATCTATGTGGCTCGGTGATGTTTGAGACTTGAGAAGATGGGTTGGGTTTTTTTTTTTTTTGGGTTGGTTGTTGGAAAATAGAGAAAATGGGTAGTTGGGGGTTCAATTTTGTGAAGTTGTTCAAAAGATGCACCTAATCTTTCCTTGAAAATGAAATGGCAATCATATGCAATGCATGTAAAGTCAATCTCTCTGTTTTCATCATGAACTGACCAAATCCTATATCTGATGTGTGAACTAAAAAATTAATTTTGAGTTGAAACATCACAAAGGGAGAAAGGAGCGAAAAAGGGGGGAAATTGTACAGTGAGAAAAAAATTAACCTGTAGTAACTCGTTTTTTCTGTCCACCTGAAATTCCTCGTAGCATCTCATCTCCTACTAGAGTATCACGGCATATGTCCAATCCCAAAATCTGTTTCATAAAACATTAAATAAAATGAATACTACGATCCTGTGTTTTGAGCAAAGATATATAAAATAAATACATCTAATAATCTCAACTTGTTATTCTCGTAATTCTTTATACAACTGAAGGTGATGATTGGTATATATAATCCAATATTTTTAATCTTAAAAGTGTATGCTTACTAATTCAAATGAGTTTTGTTTATGTCATCATAGCTTTCACCATCTTCCACCAGGGAAATATAAAAAAAAAAAAAACAAATCACATTTTATGTCTTGACTTTATACACTCTCTCAAGAACAGAAAAATTAAGAAAATAGCAGGAGAGGTGGATTTGGTCTGCTTCAACTTGCATGCCCAGGGCATTTTGGTGGGGGGGGGGGGGGGGTTGTTCACCAACCCAAATCACACTTTCTTTATTTCTTTTCACAGGTTAGCTAATAGGTTATAATATATATGATATGGCCAAAGTTGGACCCCCAGAACCAACGAGACAACGAGTGACTAGGAAAGGACAATTTTCTTGACAGATTTAAAAAAAAAAAACAAAAGTCTAAAGAATTCGACTTTGTGCTGATTTTTTCAACACCTAACTAAAACAATACCTTCCTGGCCCCCCCCCCCCCCCCCAAAAAAAAAAAGAAAACATACTCGCTTTTTCAGCTAACAAAAAAATTTGTAATTGTTGATCTTACCCTAAGTGTGTAATCCACGAAGAGATTGCTTTCAACACCCTCCATTGCAGTTGCCTGGAAGAATTTATATGAATATCAAAAATAACGTTAACCAATTATGAATAATCAAAATTTCCTTTTTTAACTTTTTTTTTTCTAGACCCTAATATTTACCTTCATAAAAAGGTCTACTTCCGGATCAGGTTTAAAGCCAAGATCTTTCTCTCTTCTTGCAAGTTCGGCCAAGAGCTCTACAATAATTTAACACATGTTATAGGATTCGAAACACAAGCCAGTGACTTTTCTTGTACAATCCTTATACTAATTAAGCTTGAAGAAAAAAATATATTTTTTTCAAGGGAAAAAAAAGGATAAATATTTTGTAAATTACCATAGCGGGTGCCAACTCCTTGGCATCTAGCTGAGAAGTCCAAAGTCTCTTTCACAGTCATAGATCCAATATGAACATCATTTTGGCTAATGTAAGCTGATGTCTTTTGGGGCACAAATTCATTAAGCTTGTGTCCATTATAAGTCACTTCACCCTTAACCTGTTAAAAATTTCAAATCCTCAATCTCTTATCACAAGCTAACTGGTCTCAATTCAATTGAGTCATTGATTGAATATCTTATTAATCGAATAAAATGTGCATCACAATATCAACAAAAATACAAATGTGGTCAGTACTTCAGTATTGTCTCTATTAGAAGAGAAACGGAGAAAAATGATACCTTGAGGGATTTATCGAGCTTTCCAGCAAGTGCCAACAAAAGAGTGGTCTTCCCCGAAGATGGTGGCCCTAGTAATAGACACATCCTACCAAGAAATTTTCCATTTTTCAAAATTACTGACAAGCATGTCTACAAAAAAAAAGGAAAAAAAAAAAGAAAACTCCTGCTCATTCAACTATACACAATTTTAAGCTAATTTTTATAAAATGTATACCTTGCTGGTTTGATAATTCCAGACACATCTTTAAGAATTGTGAGCTTTGTTGTCTCAGCAGTCCTAACGCCAACCATGCCAAGCATTGATTCGGCAAAATTACGAGCCGCATTAGGCAGAGTTGGAAGAGCCCTACTACCAACATAGCAGTCTGCTTCTACTGTCAAGTGCTCGAATCTTACTTCCACAGTTGGAAGTTTTATTCCTACCCTGTAATAATAATAAATGAAAAGCCGTACTATTAATATGTATAAGTTAGAATATCATATGTTTAGTTACAGATAACTTTTTATTAGGAAATTTTTGAATGGGGAATTAATTTTGTCAACTTTATAAGAGGAGCTTCCTTATTTGTCAAAATTTCGGTCAGTAATTAGTTAATGTCGATGCCCAAATGATGATAGCAACAAAGCATATATCATACTTCTAATATTATATATTCCTACAAGCGAGTAAGCGACGACAGTGCCATGTATTAAAAATTATTTATATGATAAATATACACTGGAAAAATGTATATACATATCAAGTGATTTGATTTTCAACGTTGGTTCTTCGTGTTAAGGAGCAAATAATTAGCTATATGATTTGATTCTGCTTTGTTTTGTAATAATCATTAAAAAAGACAAGCAAAAAGGCAACACCACCCCAAAAATCTACAGTACAAATAGCATTTGTTAACATCAACTAAAAAAAATTATTACAAGTTGACACAAAAATTAAAATTTTCGAAGTGGGCCATTTTTTTTGGGGGGGGGGGATGGTGTCATCAAAGGCAAAGGTCATCCAATTTCATATTGTAAGGAAAAAATTGCTGGTTAGTTGTTGTTCTTTGACTATCCACCATTAATTATTTATTCTATTGTAATTTTTATTATCCTAGGGAACTTATCAGCAAACGCAGATTATGTTTTCATGAAACATTAACAAAAATTTAAAAATGACTACATTTCCGTTACCATCTATACTTCTACAAAGTTAATGGTTTACTTTTGTAAGATATGGATGATATACATTGGTTGGAACTTGGAAATGGAAAACAACTAATGTTTTCACAACGAATCCGACATGCATCATAAAATGTGAATTCAATCATGATATTGTGTGCATAAGGCTCAAATGAACTCATAACCAATACTCAAAAATGCTGAGAAATTAGTAAAACAACGCCGCCCGCTCAGTGTGAATCTCATTTTTTTCGGGTTTTGGAGAGATTCAGATGTAGACAACCTTACCTTTACCGATATCTCTGTCAATAGAGAAGCTGATTCTAAGAGACCCACAAAAGAAATTTTGTGAAAATATTTTATAGAAGAAAGATTTGCGAAAACATTTCAAGGAGAAGCAGCAGAGAAATGAGTAAAAATATAACAAAAATAGAAGCATTTCATACTCAGGTTAAGTTTTCTCCAACAAAACTAATTTTGAAAACATGACTTCTAAATGATCATGCATGAACACATCATAAGATATTTACAGAGAATGAAAAAACTTACTTATCAATTCTGTCCCTAAGTTTTCTGAGGAACTTCTCATTATCCTCTTCAGCAACTTTGAACAGCCTATCAATGAACTGAAGCCTATCATTCATATCAAGCTTCCTCACATCAACCTCCTTATGGGAAATCCTGTTATTAATCCCACTTTCCTTTTGGCTTTCAGCATAAGACTTAAGAATACTTGTCCTTAGCCTATTGTAGGTGGGCAGTTTCTCTAAGGCTGCCCATCTCAGGGCTTCTTCATCTTCTTCATGGGCTCGAACGCTTCGCCTCGTTTGGCTGCTAAACACATCTTCAACCCCCCAGCTTGTCCTGCTCAGGTTCCTACTAAGGTTCCTTCCCCACCCTCTATCTTCCATCTCTTTTTTGGGGGGGATCAAATTCTCTGTTTTTTGAAAACAGGGGAAAGCAAGGGAGGTAGACTGCCCTGCTTCAGTTCTCTGTGATCACTGTCTTAAAAGTGTAAATCTATGTGGGTAGACGAGGGGCTAAATGCAAGCTTCAGAAACAGAGGAAAACAGGGTACTGTGTTGCAGGTGTTGAAAAGATGGGAAATGTTTCTCCCACTTGCTTGTGAAGAAAGGAAAAGAGAGCTCCTTTCTGTCTGTAGACCCAAAGGGAGTTGCTCTAAGGTCTGAGAAAATTCTGTGATGTATTTATATTGGAGTTTGGAGCGGGGGTTGTTGGGTGCTAAAGATTTTAACATATTTTTTTAATTTTCTCGCCGATTTTTAATTAATTAAAGGGGTGAATTGTGTCATTTGTAGCTAATCACCGTAATAAAGCTTTTTTATTTGTTAAAGTTGACGAGCATGGGGATTCCAAAGACAGGCCACCCAAAATAGGCTTTTCAAAATTGTACGACTCCAAAATGTTTGGTGACCGTGCCAGGCTGCTCTCAAGAAGCTGCTGTGTTGGTTCCTTTACATACCCTATCTGCCTCTTGGTGCATTATTTTATAGGACATACCTTTAAAAGAATAATAATATTCATGGAATAGCCCTTAAAAAACTATCTTTATTTATTTTTATTCATATATATTATATGCTTTTTATGCATGTGCATGAGAATGTTTAAGAAAATCATAACGAGTATGCTTTGTATGATCGTGGCGTTCTGAGCACGTATGCATTGCAACAAAATATGAATTATCCTTCATTAGAATATCTTCAATTGCACAATTAAGGACATGTTCTTTTCGTATGTAAATTGGGTGGATAAAAGGGTGAAGTAGATTGGAATAGGTTAAGGTGGGTTGAGGTAGATTAAAATTGGTATTTTTTTTTTAAGTGGATTGAAATAGGTTGAAGTGGGTTGATGTTGGTTGAAGTTGGTATATTTTTTATGTGGTGGGTTGAAGTAGGTTAAAATAATGAGAATGTAATTAATGCGTAATAATTTATAAAGTTATCGAAATTTTGTGAAATTTTTTTTTATTCTTTTTTATTTTTTCTTTTCTAAATTTTTAATTTTTAATTTTTATTTTTTCATTTTTCATTTTTCATTTTTCATTTTTTATTTATTTTTTATTTATTTTTTTTTTCTTTTTTTCTTTTTAATTTTTAATTTTTTATTTTTTTAATTTCTTATTTCTTACTTCTTATTTTTTATTTTTTATTTTCTATTTTTTTAATTTTTTATTTTTAACTTTTAATTTTAATTTTTAATTTTTAAATTTTTT
>JACYFF010031955.1:6675105-6689688 GCA_017589665.1 Selenicereus undatus | reverse complement strand
AGTGAGTGAAAGAGGCACTTAAAACAGGTAAATTTACCGTTCAACAAAATGCACATGCAGAAAATGGAACCTCATAGGAATACCTTGTTGTCATGCCATTGCATGTGTAGCATGGATGAAGCAAGGTCCAGGAGGTTATGTGCATTCTTATTTCAAGAAGGAGAGGTATATAATAACCTATGAAGGTTCAATATCTCCCTGTGCTAGAGAGAGACACTGGCCTGAGAATGACATGCTACTGCAACCTCCACCAGTTAAGGAAAGGCCTTGTAGATCAAAGAGAAACAAAAGGAAAGATCCATATGAAGATCCAAAAAAGGCAGGTAGATTGACAAGACATGGAAGACAAATGGTGTGCACCAACTGCAAGAGGGTTGGTCATAACAAGAAGGGATGTCCTCAGCCAGCAGTGTCTACTCATGATAACCCACCTCTACAGAAAAGGCAACAAGGCAGACTAAGGAAACAAACTGAGCTTCTCAGTGAGCCAAGGGAGCAAGGAGCAGCAGCTACTAGAGGTAGAAGAGGAATTAGAGGCATGAGAGGTAGAGGGAGAACAGCTAGGGTAAGTGTTTCACATTGCACTTTTTTACAAACAAAATACTTTTCTGGTTTTGCACATTATTAATTTTTTATTTTCAATGTCTTGGGATATTCCACCCTTATCTGGACCACAGTCCATGATAGACCAAGGCCAGTCTTTCATTTTCAGTCAAACATCAGTAACTACTAGCAGCTCACAACCTTTTATTAGCCCTCCATAGTCAAGATTCCAACTTCTCTGCAGCTTTTAAGTGTCAGATTTGTACATTAAAACAGTCAAATTTAGGAGTGGTGTTATGTGTTGTGTGTTAAACTTATGTAATTTGGATATCATATGTGTATGCTTGAGGCTTAATGTACTAGATCTACAGTGACTTGTAAACCTTTTTTGCTCATTTTATTAACATCCAGGGAAAGTAATGACTATTCTGGATCATTAATTGCTCATTAGGTGCTACCAAACACAATATTATAATGACTATTTTGGATCACATGCTTTTGGAGCAAAATATTTCACCACTTTCATTCTTTTCATTCATTCAATACAAAGTACAGCTACCCAGCCACATTCATTTACCCAATAAATAGCTACAAAGCTTGAACTAGGGCTGGCAAAAATTCGGGTCCGGGTCAATTCGGGTCCGGACAAATCGGACATTCAGACAAAAACTTCATACCCGGACCCTGTTCGGATTACAAATCGGACACTTTGACCAGACCCGGACCCGGACCCGGTTGTCCGAATGTCCGGACCCGGTTGTCCGAATGTCCGAATTTGTAATATGATTTTAGGAGATTCTGACCGAAATTTTGTGTGACCGAACCCGAACTCGATTTTTCAATGTCCGAACCCGGTTGTCCGAATTTTTTTTATAAAATTTTCTTAAGAATTTGGACTAAAATTATATATAAACATAGTTGTCCGATGTCCGAACCCGGTTGTCCGATTGTCCGAATTTGTCCAAACCCGAAATGGTTCAAAAATCCGGACAACCCGAACCCGAATATCCAAACCCGAACCCGACCCGGTTTAAATTCGGACATGACCGATTGTCCGAATTTTAAATTCGGACATAAATTTGGTGACCATACCCGGTTTTTTCCGGGTCGGACAAATTCGGGTAATCGGGTCGGACAAATTTTTGCCAGCCCTAGCTTGAACACAAACTCTTTACGTCTGCCCACACCATACCATCAATTTTCCCTGACCAGAACTACCACAACTAAGAAAATAGTAAAATACATCCACATTTTGTGCCACCCCCACTTGTTTGCAGCTGTAAGTTTTAGTGCCATGAGTTCCTCGTTCATTGTCTTCATTTCTTGTTCAACTCTTCTCCTCTTGTCCTGTTCCTTCACAATCTTGCTTCTCAATTTTGCATTCTCTTCTTTCAACATTTGCAGCTCATCAGCATTCATTGAATTCTCTTCATCCCATTTGAAAATCCACAATCTTTATTAACCTACAAACACACAAAAGTAACACATCAATTGCAGATTGCACCCAATCATTAAACCCTAATTTTCATAATTCCACTAATGTAACCATATTTTGATTTCACCTACCTTCCACAATTGACACCCAAAAAACTTTCTCCCCCTATTTGGGGTTCTTCTACAAGTTTGATATATAGTAGGTAAGTCATGAAAACACTTCACCATTCCTAGAATCGAGCTCTGGCTACTTGAATTTGATGTCTTCCCAGAATTCGATGACCCAGCAACGTTTGCTGTTCTACCAAACATGTTCACCTCTTGGAATGGATCTCGACTTCGAGCTTTTGTTTTCTTCTTTCTCTTCAAAATCACATTTTTTGCTTTGAAGATGAGGGAGACTAAGAGAGATGTTTCACAAGAGGAGAGAATGGGAGAAGAGGGAGACTGAGGAATGAGGAAGGAGAGAGGCTGATGTGTCACAAATTAAACGGTCAACTAATTACACAAGGTCAAACTCCCATTTTTCTTTTTTTTTTGGTTCGCTTCTTATTTACATATGGCATCAACCACCGCCACTTCACCTTTCTGACGAGTCCGACTCGGTGGTGGTATACCAAAAATAAATCTTTTCTAAGTAAAGCTCACTGACAAGGATTTTCTAAGTTCAGCTTATTATCTTCCACCATCCCATAAGTTTGAACTTTTATATTCCAAAAACCCAATAATATGTCATAATCCAAATGAATAGTTCTCCACAAAGCACCAATTTCTTACATACTTCTTTCCAGAGTTGTAATTTCCATAGGTATTACACTCTTGAAATAAATCTTGAATACCCAAATAAGCTTACAGAGTTTGCCACAATTAAATACTTTCTAGCTAGGTTATCTGATATCGTCACGAGCATCATATATTTTTGCCCACTCTCTTCTTAAGTTCATGTAACAATATATGCTACTTCAATTATAATAAGAAATAAAAATTAAGAATAGTTTGCTGTTAAAATTCTCTCTGGAGGGGGGGGGGGAGGCTATAAACAATTGTTTCCTTCTTAGAAACAACCCCCCCCCCCCAAAAAAAAAGAAAAAACCTAGCTAATAATTAAGACATCCTTCTTAGAAAAACCTTTGCAAAATGTCAAAAAGCCAGCAATTTTCGTAACGATGTTGTGCAAAGACGAGGAAAACTAGGCTAAAAGGTTTGGACTTGGGAGAGGATGTTCACAACCTGGCAACGAAACATAACTTGCAGCTGGTGAATAGTTTGAACTTTGAAGCTTCTTTGACCCAATTAAGCCACTTGCCAGATTTCTTGTGAACCTGGCCATGTCAGGCTCCCTGCAGATGCATGCATGCATAAATTCCAGACTTGCGTCTTTGGTTAACTAAAAGGACACAAGTCCTCTATTTATTAGCAATTCAGTTGCCCTTTCTCTGAGGAAGATGACAATGTGCGTTTCTAACTAAAAAATGCAGTTATTATATTGACTCCAAATCTCATGTCCTATAGTCAGGGCGGAGTTAGGATTCAAAATAAGTGGACAAAATTAATAATACATATAACATAAACTTTAATAGTTTTAAAAATGAAGTGCGTAGTTAATACATTTAAGAAAGTTGTCGTCGAACAGACTTTTAAAAAGATTAAAAAAAATTTTCACAAAAAACAACACAAGGAGTCAGACCCACAACCCCCCACATGGAGCAACAAGCGGCCAACCAATCTGCTATGCACTCATTTGTGAAGTATCTAAGAACTAATTAATATATATCTCTTTTTTGTTTACACCGGCCAGAATATCTCACATTTAATTTTTTTTAAAAAAAAATTGGGAGGGTCAATTGACCCTCCTTACCCACTGACTCCGCCACTGCCTATAGCAGTCAAAGCACTACGTGATTTTCACATGAAGGGTATGTTCTTTTCCCCAAAATATATTTAGGTAATTTCAATGCTTTTTAAGATATTTGTGTTGTGATATAAGTTGGACGCTTTTTATTTTTTGTTTTTCCTATTGATTAATAGTACGCGCTAACAGGTTCTTTAATTAACATAAACCATCTTGAGTTCATGTACTTGCGTCCCATGTGGACTTGGTCACAACATTTGTGCCGGTGGTAGCTATAAATTTTAAGCAAGAGAATCTTTCTTTATTTTGATTAATTTTGGCCCTTGGGACAAACAAGGAAGGGATTAAATAGTACCAACGGTTCAACACTCTTTAAGTAGTCAAAACAGCATATTAGAATTACACTAGCTATGTTATAGACTTATAGCGGTAGCTGGTACGTTAAAAATAAAGCAATCGAGTAGTAGTTAAATAAATTATGGTCATAATATATCTTCTGCACCAAACCAAAAAAAAAAAAAAGTATGAACCCCCCCCCCCCCAAAAAAAAAAAAAAATCTAATCCCACTTTGGGTCAAAAGAAATATTGAATGACAAACTAATGGCCTGCTCTTTCTTCTTGCAGGTTGAATAAATTTAAACCAACGTGAAGAACCATGAAAGCCGTTAATTTGTTAGGTTTTAGTCACTTTTGTTTTTTTTTGAAAGAATAATTATATATTTAGATTTATTTATCTTCTTTCAGCAGAAAAGTGCAAGGAAAATAGGCATTAAATTGACCGGGTATAAGTCCGAATTTCATGACCTAATTTTTGCTTATGTCATATTCTTTTTAACATTTGTGAATTCTAGTATATTTAATTACCTAATCCTTGTTGCTGGCTCGTTCTGATCACTTGCTTTTTCCAAAGTATTTGTTAGCTGAGCATGCATGTTGATTTGCGAAAGCCTGTAGAAATTTGCATGAATTGAAGGTGAAGTTTAATTTCATGGTGATGGTGATATGGGAAAGTAAGACATTGTGGTGATTCTTTAAGAAACTTGGGCATTCTTACCAACACATGTCTGAAATTTTCAAGATTATACATGGATGTCAATCATTCTGCTTCCCCGAGATTGAACTTAGGGAGAGCAGGTGGTTGATATAGACCTTCATGCCATTGATCTCTTGTCTGTACATTAAGTGCATGTAACTATAAGTACTCATTAACTTTCCACATCGTAAGTGATCATATGATACATAAGTAGCATGTAATAATTACATCTACTTTGTAACTTAAAAGTAAAGTATGAAAAATATGTGGTGTTTGAAAGAGATTAGAGATATATAATGTAGTGAAAATTGGAGACCACAAGTATTCAACAAATCCATTTGACTGAGCTTACTTACTACCATGTTGTGGGGCATACTACACGTAGTATGATATAATAAACCGAGACTACACTTTACTATTAATGCAATCTTTTTAGGTCCTATTTGACAAACAGCTGTTAGCTGTTAGCTATTTGTATTAGTTGTTAGTTGTTAGCTATTTAAGTTAGTTATTTGTATTAGTTGTTTCAATTACCTGTTTGTTGAAAAATTGTTTGGTAAAATCAGTTATTTCTAATAAAGTCTTGAGACAAAAAACTAATTCTTCAAAAAGTTCTTCCAAAAAGCTCATTGAATATAATTAACTTTTTCAAATTAACTTTTTGAATCTAAAAAACTCTTTCACCAAACACTTAAATTAGTTTGTTTACTTGGTCAAACAGCTAATTGTGATTAAAAAAAAACTCTTTTTAATCAAAAAGCTTTTCAAAAAGCTATTTGCCAAACACCCATTTATTCTTTTTTTTCTTCTGTTTGATTTTTATGTTTGTTTTCCTTTTTCTTTTGCCTTTTTTTAGAGCATTACGCATGGGAGGATATGCAGCACTTTGATTTAAGCTCGTTGTTAGTTCAATAAAATCCTTATGGAAAAGAGCATACACAGTTATTAGGACCCAAACTTTGAAATTACGATGGTGTAGAAACTGGAGAAAAATGATCATCACATTGTAAAGTTGTCCAATTGATAATCGATTCAATAGTAGTACCATACATGGGCGGATCCATGTTATAGCTAGCCCAAAAAAAAAAAATATTTAAAAAGTAGTTAATTTAGTAACAATATTGATTAATGGACACTCCTAAAAAAAATTGTGTATATTAGTAACGATGTTAATTTATGGACACCTCTATTTCAAATGTCTGGATCCGTCACTGGTATCATATATAGATAGTAACAGTTGATCAAATTCATTTGTTACGTTCATCAATATGATGTTAGTTGATAGCATATGCAATCTAACAATGATTGAGGTTAACTAAACAGCCCTTTGGAAGCTGAACTAAGACAAGGGTTCAACGGAATAGCTAATTAGTCACAGAATTAGCTGAACTTGTAGGGCATGGGGTGGGTGAAGAGTTGGACTTTAGCCTTTTTTTTTTTGAAAAAAAAGAACAGTATAGTTCAAGGCCCCCCCCCCCCCCCAACACACACACAAAAGAAACCCCGAAAAAAAGGCAGGCCGGGGCCCTATCTATGTAAGCTCTACGCTGACAGTGCCGTTGTTGAGCTCACTCCAATCGTCAGTGGTGATTGAGCAGTAGTACGTACGTATTCTCCCACTGTTCCTGAGAAGAAAGAAGCACCAATCATCATCAGTGAAATATATCAACCAAACACCAACACCCAGTCAGTGTCCATTTCTCTTTCTCTCTTTTCTGTCTCTCGCTCAAAAGGTTCTTCACTCGTATCCGATTCTTTGACCTTCTTGGCCCCAGATTTGACCAGTGTGCCTATAAAACTGTGTGCACTTGACCTTCCCCCTTCAGTTAGCGGACCATAAATGCTGACTTGACCGTCACATATTAATTTTGATAATAATAAATAATATAATTAGTGTTATATATAAAGTTATAAAGTGAGTTGATTTTATAATTATTCTACTCCATATATAATATCTATGATTGGTTTAATGTGCTTTTGTTGATGTTGACTCTCTCAGTGGTTACATGGTTTTGATGGAACATGAAATTAATGAAACATAAAATTAACTAAGGATTTGGTTGTGAAATTACAAGGTTGAAAAATTCAATATAAGCATAAGAAGAATAGCTATTTATACAACTAAATCATAAGGACAATTACGGATAGAATATGAGAGTATCACTCAAAATTGAAAGACATTATTTTATTGATAGATTCTATCCACTTCAAATTTGAAATTCAAATTTGAATATCATACAAGATCAATTATAGACTGAATTACCTTGCGTCAATATTATTTGATTTGATCTTGACAAGATTCTACTGTGTAAGATGCAAGCTTAAATTGCAAGATAATATCAAAGTGATACCCGAATTATCTTGCTGTTCATTTTAAAATATTACTAGCATCATGTGCAAGAAAGATATCACGTGCAACATATCCAAAATGGTTGATTTGCAGGGAAGATCAAATTATAATATTCAACTTAAAAGAAAATCAAATCAGAATGTGGATATTATATTTTAGGAGTCTAAAATTAGATTTCAAGATATTCTAACAGAAACTTCCTGCTTGGCAATTTGAACTCACAACTTGCAAGGTTATAAATAGTGACCAAATGAGCAAGAGCAAGTATCGAAGCAAGTGAGAAAAGGCATTGAGAACACACATTGAGTTATTGTACTAAGCTTTCTTTTGAGATCAAAAAATTAAGGTGAAGGAATTATTAAGGAGTGAGCTTAGAGTTGGTGAGGTTAACTCCACCCAAACTCAACCTAAGAGGTTGGTTATAAGTGATTGAGATCTCTAGAGTGAGGTAGCTTTGAGATATTGTTGAGAGTTCATCTTAATAAAAAAAGTAGAGTGTTGAATCCTAGAGTTGGATAACTATAGCTGGTGACTTAAGCCTAATTGAGGTCCAATCTCATTAAAACATCATTGCGCATTGTATCTATTTAATTTATGTATTTGATTTCAATTTTAATTTTATTTCTGCATTCACCCTATTCACCCCCTAGAGTTATCTGAATCTTCAAAAAATAATGTAAGTTTTCAGCCAACGTAAATTTCTTGTTTTCATTGGTTATTTTGAATTAATATCTCATGCACTAGGTGAATTATCGTTACTGGATTACATATCAATAATAGATTGTATAAATTTACCATATAATCTATGATATTTCTTATGTTTAATTAAATTACCCATATAGTACTGTTTCTCTATCGATATGATTGATATGTTAGGATGTCTTTTATATCACTTGGCGTAATAAATATATTCTCTAAGTTAATTAATAATAGATAATAGAATATTAATATTAATAATTTGATGGGATTAAACCATCTAATACTCTAGTTGATGCTGATCAATAAAGTATTAAAAAAAAAAAAGATTGTGTTTTGTCTTTACTTGACACCTTTACATGAATTACTAAGATTTTTTTACATGAAAGCTTTCCCTTGTCCTCCAATTGTAGCTCAAAATAATGTTTTTTTGGGGAAGAATTTCGGGAAAACCTTCTATGGCTTCGCCATGTGAAAGATTATTTTCAAAGAATAATTGGCTTTGTCAATTTGGAGGCCCTCATCTGTATCAAGTATTTAAAAGTACGTACTACATGATGAAGGTGACACCTGCAATAATACTTAGTTTTGTCCTGAGATTCTTAGCATATACATAGGTGCACTACATATATTATTGATCATAAGACTTCAAGAGCATGTTCATTTCAACTTATCATTAATATTTAGTAATTTTCAGTACAATCTAGCAATTTTCAGAATAGTTCAACATAATTTAATATTGTTAAGTAATTATTGAAAATACCTAGTAATATTTTCGTTTAAGAATTCAGCATATTTCAGCATGTTTCAATATATTTCAGTATGATTCAGCATGTTTCAATAACGGTCCTGTTTGGTGAGGGCAATTGGAATGAAATGGAATCAAGACTTGAATCCTGGAGGGTTGGGTATGGAACTTAAATCCCGAACACAGTTGCTTGGTGAAAACTGTAATGGAATCAGGTCACGGTCCTTACTGTTTGGTGAGCAGTTTTAGAATAGAATCAACTCTGTTTTCATGTTAAAAATATTATATGCAAGTATGAATATTATTTAACTTTTCTTATTTTGTTTTGTTAAAAATGAAGTTCTAAGAAGTTATTCATGAACCATTTGGGAGTATTTGATTTAATTGTAATTTTTTTAAAATAATTATTTTGTACTTTTTTCCACTTTTTTTCTTGATCAGCATGTACATAAACTTGAAAAAAGCACAGTCTAATAAACCAATAAACATTACACATCAACCAAGAACATAATTAACATTGAAAACAAATATTAGCACATAAGTTTCATGTTCACCTTCTACTACTCACATAAAAAGATGACATCTAAAGCCATTTAAGAAAAACATAGAAAAAAATGCACAAATTAGGTTTATGTTCACCTTGCACTTACAATCATCACAAAATTACAAAGTGACATCCAAATGTGTCATCTAATAACAATGTAAATATAATCTAAAGCAAGAAATTTCGGTCAACTCTAGTTAAATGGAGGCAAGTCTGGATGAATAAGATTAAGGATGAAATCTTTCTTCAACTCATCATCTGGACATCCGTAAAAGATGGTCAAGCTACTCTCATCGGAAACCAACTTCTTCGCTGCCATCATTGCTTCAACTCTGGTGAGCCCGGGAATTTTCATCACTTCATTGAATAAACCTTTCTTTTTTAGCAATCGAAATCTTTTACCATATTTCAACAATTACATCAAAAAATTAAATCAAATTAATACTTCCATATTTCAAATTTAGCAATCGAAATCTATGAACACCAATTTCAGCATATTCAAAATGAATAGGAGTTTGGTGACCCACTCCACACTATATACACTAATTTGAGCATATTTCAACTACAAATATACCAAAATTTGCAAAATCTAAGCCACTATACACCATTTTCAAATTATTTTCAGCATACTCTCATTACTTCACACAATATATGCCGAAATTAGTGTTTTTTAGCAAATTATTTCAACAACAAATTATTTCAAATATGAGCCATTATTTTGAACATATTTCACTAGTTTTTTAGCAAATTATTTCAAATATAAGCCATTATTTTTCAGCAAACTTCACACAAAAAATTAATCCAAAAAAAAAAATTGAGAGGCTAATTTCATATCTATAATCATAAATTGAAGCCCATGAACACTAATTCCATGTCTGAAAAATTAATCCATGGCTAGTTCATGAATTGAAGTCAAAAAAAAAAAAAACAAAACTCGACAGATTTAACGATTACCTGCTGTTCCAGCGGCAAGGTGGCGTCCTTGGTGGTAGAAGGGGAGAGTCGATGATGATCTGGTGGCGGTGGTCGGTGGCCGACGGTGAGCGGTGGGGCAGCTTTGTCTAATTTTTGTGTGGAGATGAGAGGGGTGCGAAAATGAAACGGTGAACGCGTGGAGGCGCCGAACAACGACAGTCCAATGACCGGAAGGCGCCGGCCGACGATAGAAGGTGGCGGAGAACGATGGCCGACGACCAGGAGGTGGCTCAGATCTGTAGGGTTTGTGCGTGTGGCAATGAAGAGGAATGAAGGAAGAAGAGAACCCAGATGAAAGTTTTGTTCGAAAAATGTTTGATGCAAATTTATTTATTTTTTTTGTTTTAAAATAAAATTGATCCTTGGGGATTTGGAGCTTGAAACCTCTCACAAATGGAAGGATTCAAGTTCTTGGGGATTGGAGGGGAACTTGAAACCTAGGGGTGTCAAGTTCTTTTCCTTAAAAACACTCACCAAACAATAAGGAAAGGAACTTGAACTCTCAGGTTTCAAGTTCCATTTCAGTTTCTCTCACCAAACAGGACCTAAGTGCTTCTCATAAGTCGAAAAAAGAAGTCCTAATTGGTTCAGCTCTTGTTTACAATTTTACATTAGATTATAATCGTTGCCAAGGGACTTATGATGAGGTACATTTAATTTCTAAAATTTGGATGTCATAAGGTGAAAAACTAGCAGAATGCTAGTACAATTAGACATTTCATAGTATGATGTACGCATATGCACACACATACGTGGGTACGTAAATATGCACGGGGAACTCATGTTAATTAGTGGGCATTCACCAACCTTTGCGACCACTGGCCAACTTACAGAGACTTGGGGGGCCTTGGGGGGAGCAATACTCACATTCCATATTCTCCCCAAAAAAGGAGCCCGCCCACTTGGGCCTAGGGCCGGTAAAAATTCAGATTTGGGTCAATTTGGATCCGGACAAATCGAACAGTCGGACAAAAATTTCGTACCCGGATCCTGTTCGGATTACAAATCGGACACTTTGATCAGATCCGGACCCGGACCCGAATGTCCGATGTCCGGACCCGGTCGTCCGAATGTCCGAATTTGTAATATGATTTTAGGAGATTCTGACCAAAATTTTGTGTGACCGAACCCGAATCCGAACCCGATTTTTTAATGTCCGAACCCGGTTGTCCGAATTTGTTTTTATAAAATTTTCTAAAGAATTTAGACTAAAATTACATATAAACATAGTTGTTCGATGTCCGAACCCGGTTGTCCGATTGTCCGAATTTATCCGAACCCGAAATGGTTCAAAAATCCGGACAACCCGAACCCGAATGTCCAAACCCGAACCCGACCCTGTTTAAATTCGTACATGACCGATTGTCCGAATTTTAAATTCGAACATAAATTTGGTGACCGTATCCGATTTTTTTCGGATCGGATAAATTCAGGTAATCGGATCGGACAGATTTTTATCAGCCCTATAGTTGAGCCGACCACCACCACCACCGGCATACGTCCTTACTGCTTGTTGATCAGTAGTAATTCATCCTTTCTTCATTCTAAAGGCAAATTAACCCGCCGCCTTTCTTCTCCAACTTGCGTTTTCCTTTTCATGCTTTTGTTCTATTCTCCCATTTCTTTTCCTTTATCACGACTAAAAATTGGGTACGAGGAAAATTAGTGTTCGTTCTAACCACGAATTTCGTTTTTATTTTGTCTTGTTGCTATCGCCGACATGTGGATTTCATCAATTTCCTTTTCCTTTTTGAAAAATTCTAATACGACTAATAAGTTTATGGGTCCTTTAAGTAACTACAACGGTCAAATATTCAGCTAATCTAAATAATAACATTGTAAGTCAGGGAAGCATGTGTATGTACCATCGAAATTGAGCTTATTATACCTCAATTATTTCTTTTTACAAAAAAGAAAATGCTTTTAGTATGGCTTGAGTCTTGCAGACCTGATCCTTTAGAGGGGGAAAAAAAACCCACTTATATAGCGTTTGGTTGAAAGTGATGCAATAACTATGTAATGAAATCAACCATGTAATGCAATTGTTAGTGTAATGGAATAGGATAATAATTGCATTACAATATTTGGTTATAAAGTTTTTACAAATGTAATGAAATGAATTCATCTACAAACAATACTTGATTTTACACGTGACGTGAAGTACTTGTAATTCAATTCACATTTTATTTTTGCAAATTTTAAATATCATCAAATATCTTATCATCATGATTACGATGTTTCGCATGAGACTTATTTCACTCTATTTCTTATAGATAACAATAATTTAGTATTGTTTAAGTTTACCAAGTAGAGAGAAGATGATGATGATGATGATGATGACGTGAGAGAGAAAGAGAGAGAGAGAGAGATGATGTCTAGAACGTACAAAAATACAATTACAATAATACGATCATGGTCTAGGTTAAACTTTATCTAATATGGAGATGAGAGAGAGAGGGGTGAGTGGGGCTTCAAGCCTTTAAAAAAATAGTGTCAAAGTAATAAGAGAGGGAAAGTAGAGGAGAGACAATGGAGATAAGAGAGAGAAAGTTCTCAAATATAATAACTTATAGTTGGATAGATTTTGATTCAAAGGTATGCAATCAAAATTGTTTAGGAAAAGTCAAGTAATTGTAATTGCATAGATTGAGGTAAATGTAATTATAATGCAATCTTGATTACATTTTTTAAAGGTAACCAAACATGATAATGGAATCACCATTACCATTTTGATTGTATTACCACTTCGATTACATAGAACTAAACAAGTCATTATATGTTAGTTAAACTAAAACTTACTGATAAGAACCTCAACAAGTTGCTGAGCTACAAATTATGTCGGCTGCCTCTAACATTCTATCACCTCCTGTTTTTTTGATTAAAAGAAACAAAGCATGCAGGCCACATGTTTTGTTTGGGACGGTGTAGAAAATGGCAGCGAAGACTTCTAATTTCTAAAGACGGATTGTTCTTGATTTAATTAATTCAAATTTGCAACGTTGACAAATATTCCATCTGTTTCAAAAATAAATAAATAAATGGTCATTTGAATATTTTGTGGTCTCGAATATAGTACTTTGACCAGATTTCTAAAAATATCTATTAGCGAAATTTATAATATCATATTCTTATAAAAGCACTTTTATAATAATTTTTATGACAGCAATTTTACAACGTAAAATAATATATATTTTAATAAATTAATAGCCAAAGTTTACAAACTTTGACATCGAAAATCAAACATCAATTATTTGGGGGGGGGGGGGGGGGAGAGAAAGGAATAGTCCTAATATCATCTGATTTTATTCTTAATTTGGACTGCTAGTATAGATTAGGACTTCATCTGTATAAAGTCGCATCCCATGCATACAGGGACCAGTATTTGGAACGAATGTGGCCAAATTTACGAAGTACGTCGTTACATCGTCTTCCACAATTATTCTTCTAATCTATACTATATATAAAAGCAATGTTGTGATGACGTGGCTTTTGTGAATTTTCTCATAAATTTGAGATTTTGAGCCGTTAGATTATTTGATTATATAATCACAACCGTCAGATTTTCAATAAAATAATTGCCGTCATAATTAAAAATATATAATATCTTGATTTTTGTTTTGGCAACAGAATCTCTTAACTACCTAAAAACAAAATATACTTTGATATCCTTTCCTAAATCAATAAAAAAAATTATCATCATAATATCATTAGGTTATTTGATTATATAATCACAACCATCAAATTTTCAGTAAAAATAATTACCATCATAATTCAAAGTATATTATTTCTTGATTTTTTTTTTTTTGTAGTGGAATCTATTAACTACCTAAAAACAAAATATACTTTAATAACTTTTTCTCAATCACTGAAAATATTTGTGTACTAAAGTTTATGGATGGTGTTAATATTTTAGTGATCCAAGGAAGGAATCAAATATTAAAGTTTTACTTTTCTTATTTTAATGGTAAATTCGAAATTAGCCACTTTACATATTATTATTAAATTAAATAGAAGAGATCTATACTATAATATAAAAGCAATGTTGTGATGACATGGCTTTTTAAATTTTCTCATAAATTTAAGATTTTGAACCGTTAGATTATTTGATTATATAATCACAACTGTCGGATTTTCAATAAAATAATTACCATCATAATTAAAAATATATAATATCCTGATTTTTTTTGGCAACAGAATCTCTCAACTACCTAAAAACAAAATATATTTTGATATCCTTTCCTAAATCAATAAAAATAATTATCATCATAATATCATTAGATTATTTGATTATATAATCACAATCATCAGATTTTTAATAAAAATAATTACCATCATAACTAAAAGTATATTATTTTTTGACTTTTTTTTTGTAATGGAATCTATTAACTCCTAAAAACAAAATATACT
>JACYFF010031955.1:6645896-6665105 GCA_017589665.1 Selenicereus undatus | reverse complement strand
TAACTAATAAAAGTGGAGTTTGGGATTTATACAGTTAAGAAAGTACATATTATTTTCAATAATTTATATGTAAAAAATTAGCCAGCGAGTTGAAGTTAGAGCAACAAATAGTAATCTTTTTGGATATGTAGATTATTGGCAATAAACAGCTCAAAGCTTGGAACACTGGATGAATTTTTTTTAAGTTTGGATTATATTAGTGACTTAATACCCTAAAGTTTAGATCATTTAAATATAAAATTCTTTCTTCCAATGAGGATAAATATGCCTATCAACTCCTGTGTCTCATCATAAAATCATTTTAACAAAGGGTGGATCGTCGGGGTGGGGGGGGGGGTGTATGGGTCAACTAGCTATATATAGCCCAAACTAAAGTTTGGTTGCATTGCCATAAATTTGCTGAAACACCAACAAATATGTGGAGAGGACTCAATCCTAGGTCTTCTTGTAATAGAAAGGAATGCTAGATGCCACACCAGTTATGAACTCTTTGACATTATACCAAATAACATACATTATTGCATACAATGATCTTACATTGAGAAAATGAAGACCCTTGCATTGGCCGTTGAGAAAGTGGCCATTAATGCAATCATGCAAGAAAAAGCTCCCAACACTCCAAATGATAATCAAGGGGGGAATCCAAGATGCACTCAGGTGCACCAAAATGAATGGGTACATATATATGCCATATCTACAAGCATCCCCATGGTGTGGCCATTGATCATTGTATCAGCTCCCTGAGATATGACGTCATAAGGATGAAGATCAAAGGCTCAGATTACTCCCAAGCCTTAACATTGCACATTTGTGATGGGTACTCAGAATTCCATATATACTTCGAGAAAGGCTGGCTCTCTTTCAACCCCTTCGAAAATGCCTTGCTTGTCACTGCTGGGGATCAACTTATTCAGGTAACTTCGCCAAAACCTTATTTTTCTTTTTCTTTTTTTTGGGGGGGGGGGGGGGGAGTTATATTTATGTTCACAATTATATTCTTACCTCAAGTAAATATTTATAGGATTATTTTCATATTTCATAATTTATTTCAAAAAAATATACCCATTATGAAATTTCAGTATAATTAACTATCTAAATTTGTGACATAGAAAAAGATAAATGAATAAAACTATTCAACTTAAAACTTAGTCTAGTCTGTAGAGTACCAAAAGTTTGGTAACGAATGTCTAATGCACTAAATATTAACATTTTTTCAAAGTTCAAGTCCTCATTATTGACATGTTGGGCAGCAGACATTTTGCGAACCAAATTAGATGATATCTTCACCAACCATAAAATCAATAAACTATTAAACACAATAATCGATACCTTTAGAAGAAAAATATTCTAAAGTGGGGTTCAAATTCTCATCATGCTGGACACTTTTTTATCATGGAAATACCTTAAAGAACATGCCTATAATTTCAAAAGCATTTTCCTATATTATTTGGCAGTAACTTTTTTTTTTCGGGGGCGGGGAGTTAGTTGAAAGTATCATGGTTGTTTTGTAAAACTAGTTGGTAAAATTGATAAATTTATTTTTTCCAATTCATTTTTGTTTAAAAATTTCCCTTCCACTAGTAAGCAAGAAGGGAGGGGGAGGGGGGGGGGGGGGCATCAGACTGAGCACTCGCAGCCCATATGAAGCAAATGGAGCGCGGGCTCACACAATCACTTGTCCAATTAATACTGAAAGCTTAGAGCAATGACAAGCGGAGTAATTAGGCAGAGTTCGACCACACAGGCCATACTTTTATGCTTTTTAATATATTTTTTTTCTTTTGTTTGATAATATATGATTTTTATATGATTAAAAAAGAGTTGTGTGTTACAATATGAGTCTATGATAAACATTTTTATTGGGTGATTTAAATTGGAGTTTCATAAATTAAAAAAGTGATAAAATACAAGTTTTAAAAAATTAAAATTTTTACTAATTTGACAAACTTAAATTCCAAAAAATAAAACTATCATTAGGATTTAGGAATGCCTTTAGAGTGGCTTGTCAAACCTTTTTGGGGGAAGGGGGGACTTAGGGTTTGTTCTTTTCGTAGGTAAATTGGGGTGGATAAAAGAATAAATTAGGTTAAGGTGGGTTGAAGTAGGTTGAATTTTTTATGTGATAAATTGAATTTGATTAAAATAGTAAAAGTAGGTTGAAGTGGATTAAAGTATGTTGAAGTGAATTAAAATAGATTAAAGTAAATTAAAATTGATTAAAGTAGGTTGAGGTAGATATTTTAAAATTAATCAACGAAAAGAATAGTAGTTTGAAACTTATTTTGTTTTGTGCTTTTATAAAAGCCCTGGACACGAGAACCCAGACAACAGAATAAATCCTCCTCTTCAGTTTCACTCGGGGAGTAAAGGGTCCTGCAACTGCTGGTTCTTCACGCAATGGAAGCAACTATGGAGGAAGTCATCGAAACCCCCTCGATTTTCTCTGAGTCTGAGGTAATTCCACCCTTTCCCAAGCTTTTCCTCTGACAACTTTGATATCTTTTCTGTGCTGTTTGCTCACAATTTGTTTTCTCATCATTTATCACTCTTATCTCTTGTTAGCTTCATCAATTAGTCCAACTTTTGGGTCCTTGTCCTTCAATCGACTGAAATGGTGGCTCAAAAGCTGCTGCATTTTGATTCCCTTGTCATTTTTCTCTTCAATTTTGGAAGCTGTGTGTGGTGGCATTGTCTGAAATCTTATCGTTATTTAGTTGGGGAAATAGGATCTTGGGGAAGCGGTGAAAATACGAGGTTGATCATGCAAACAGAAATATTAGACTTCCTCAGGATTGTGATATTCTCGCATTTTGTTACAAGGGAATCTGTTTTGTAATTGTTTGGTTTATATGAGGGGTTCTGGTTCTTTTCAACGTGGAGTAAGAACCCCGTTTCATCGTTTACAGAACCAATCCATATGTGAATTCTGACTTTGATTCAAATTGGGGGGGGGGGGGAGAGTGTAAATTGAGGTAGGACTTTGTTGTTACAGAATCCAGCAAGGGGGGGGGGGGGGGAGTAATTTATTTTATTTTGTTTTTTGGGTTGCAGCAGGGGTTTGGTGCTACCACCAAAGATAAGGCAAAGAGAGCATTTTTGGGTGCTAGTATTGCTAGAATCCACTTTTACACAGGGCGGCTGGATTGAGCTTAGTCTGTAGTAAACTAGTAGAATGCTGTCTGGTATCATATATTAATCATCTTCGTCTCAGAGGACCTATTTGGGTTTTTCTCATCAGTTGAAGTGGACCCTATATGTAAGAGTGGAGATAATTTGCCGCACCTAACCAACTTAGGGAAACTTCCCATTGAAGTATGCGTCATAGTGAGATTTTGAGATGCACTCTGCATACATCAATCTTGAGAATGCCATTGATATTTGGCAGTTTGGGTTTATGACGGCAAAGGAGAAACATAATTTAGCGGAAAATATTGCAGATTGAGGAGATGTTCCCAAATATCATGGCACCAGGACAGGCTGTATGTGGAAGGTAATGACTAATGAGTAAGACTGATAATAAGTTTGTGGATTGCCCGACATGGAAGGTGATATTATAGTATTTATGTGTGGAATATTCAATTCCTAGCCTTTTCTGAATTCTTCTTGTTAGGGATGCTATGTGGAAACCTGATAAGATAGTGCTTCTTGACATTCTGAGGTGTAAAATTGTCTTATTGACTTTCATAGAATTGACAGGAGCTTACTGTTGGTTTCATCATAAGGGACTTATTGTTCACCTGCTGAGTGGCTGGATTGCTTTTGCTGCAAATTTTGTTAAATACTTTTGCTGTCTGTGTTTTCGGTGCCTAAATTGAAGGTTTGGTTGCTTTTTGCAGATTGCAGAGATGGAGAATTTATTCAAAGAACTGGGGAAGGATTCATTGAACCAAGAATTCTGCCAAGAACTAGCAGCAACTTTCAGGTACTTGGATGAAGTATAATTATGGCAAATGCTTGCATGCTTACCGAGTGGCTATAAAAGTCTCTTTTAGCTAGTTTATTTACTTATTTTTTCAGCTTTCCGTTATATTGACTAAGACTATCTCACTGTCTGCCTCCCTAAATAGTCCTCAACTTCTTTTGGCATGGAGTTGCAAGGTATGTTATTTGGACTTGGGTAGGATACTTGGATATGGGGTACGTGTCCAAAGGTCAGACTACATTATTGAGATGTAATGGAAGTATAGAAAAGTCAAATGCCATACCCACATCTGAGGATTAGATGTACAAGATGGCCTGTGTGGATACTTTGCATGTTGAAGAGTCTTAGAAGCACAAGTAGTGGGCAATACGGGGTTCATTGAGAAACCTGATTTGCGTCAGGGATCAGACCGCATACCTCTAATTCCTTGTTGCTTGGGCTTTCGGATGTTGATTTGGTTAAAATGATAAAGATACTTTGCAAGTTGAAGAGTCTTAGAAGCATGAGTAGTGGGCAATATGGGGTTCGTTGAGAAACCTGATTCGTGTCAGGGATAAGGCTGCATACCTCTAATTCCTTGTTTCTTCGGCTTTGGGATGTTGATTTGGTTAAAATGATAAAAATGCATTTTTTGTAATGACTCTTACTTCAATATCACTCTTTTTAGCCACAATATAACTCTAGCTTTATATATGGAGTAATCTTTTGTTCTTTGCATCTGTTAGTTCCTCCACTTGTCGTGTGGGAAAACTAGCCATAAGTTGGGAGCAGGTAGCTTCTCCTCCTTGCTTTTATTTCTCCTTTTTATACTCATGTCTTTATTCTTGTGTCTCCTTTCTCATCCACCATTTTTGTGTAGGTGCAGGGTTGGTTTCAAGATAAACAAAAAGATTCACAAGCTTCTGCAGACAACTGTGTTTCAATGTCCGACACTTCTGTAGTGCTTAAAGGTCCCACAAACCATGAATAGGCTTGGGTAGTAGGATTGATTACCATATATGCATTTTTGGTAATCTAATATGGAGACTTGTTCGTGCCTGCTGGATGCCTGCCTCGTGTTTCATATCTTTTAAATTTCTTTCGGCCTTAATTACTGTGTATGATCGAAAACTTTGATTTTATGCAGGTAAAACATCTGCAGACTTTTCAGAGTTGGCTTTTGAGGCTAAATCTGCTAGGGACAATGCATGGTGAGTTTGCTACCGTCATTTCCTGTTAAATATTTGTGTTGAACTCTATAAATGTCAGTCATGTGACATATTTGTAATGTTCATCAGGCTTTTCTATGAACAGATAAGGGTATGTAACGATTTAGAAAAATGGACAATGGTGGTATCTTTCCTCATGAATGTCTTAAAGGAACTTGAGTCTACAGAAATTTTCACAGTAATTGAAGCAGTTCCATGGATGAAATCATTTAAGTGGACCTGCTAAATCAAGTCCAGAGAAAATTATGCTGTTTTGTAGAGTAAGAATGTGTTTCAACTCCACGGTTGGCCTTCATATTTTGATGAGGAAAAGAAAGAATGGGTTGCCTACATGTTATGGTGCATAATCCATGTGGAGATTGTTTGTAGACAATAGTTGGCTCAGCCATTAAAGAAACCACCAGAGTATCAGGATGCGTCCATATTTGCAAAAAGACATGCAACATGAATGTGGTCCTCAAGTCTTATGATCTAAAATGCTGAAAGCGTGCACTAGACATAGAACTAAATCAAAGTGTGTTGCTAACATGTTCATTGTCATCCCAGGTATGATGTTGGTACATTTCTTAACTACAGATTCCTCAGTACTGGAGAACTTGTAAGGCTCCTTCCTTGGCCAGCTTTTCCCCCCTAGTTGGCTTAATCTTTCCTCTATTGCTGTGTCTCCTTCAATATTAGATGTTCTACCTAATTTTTGTCTGTGTGTATGAGTATATGAATGAAAAATTTAAGTGAAAATACATTGCCTATGCATCACAGAGAGAGTTCTTTGGACATGGTCATATACTCATGTTGGAGTTTGGAGTGCTTAGCATGAGTCTTATGATTGGAGTTGGCCATTTTTGTAGATCCCTGAGCGTTGTTAGTCTAAATAAGATGAAAGGTCAAGTGTCCTAGTATCCATTTCAGACTGTCAAGTATTCTAGAGGTCTAGTGTTGAATACTTATGGGTGCTCGAGGGGAATGAAGAGTGCAGGTAGAGCATTGTGCCATAGGTCCATGCAAAGAAAACTGGAAATAATAAGAGTAATAAAGCATCCTTTTTTCCCTTTCCGTGCGCCCGGGGGGGGGGGGGGGCACTGTTCAATTCCCAAGGTATAGGAACAGATTGAGAACTGTATTGATTCAAGGTGAATGGTGCAGCATTACTTGTCTTTTTGCCTTTGCATATTATCTGCTGCTTGCAGCATTGCTCTAATAGAAATGCTGGCTATAAAATTGATAATTCTGGATAACCTTACTGCCTCATTTGTCAATAGCAATTTAAGTTTCATACGTGTTCTTTTTTGAAGACTTGAAGAACTTAATCTTGGGCATATTTTCTTGGCTTGGCTTATTATGGGTTAAAGGGCAGTGTCACTAAATTGTCCTCAAATTCTTCAATAGAATCGTATACATTGGATAATGTTTAGGCCAGGACCCAATAGAAATAACCTCTTCGCAATTTAGCGGTAAGGCTAAGACTGCTGCTACATTTGATTCCTATTTGGCCTACCTAGGCAGATTCAGAGTGAATTGGGATGAAGTTTCATAATATGCTGATTCTTGGACGACTTTAGATAAGAATGATCGTACGAGTATCAATATTTTCTGAATTGAAGAAATTTAGTTAGGTGTAGTCAAAGAAATAATGACGCTCCATTGCTCCACAACTTCCACATCAAAATCTGTCTGACTAACTATACAGAGCTACAAAGATTCCAGTGGTGGATTCATGTTGGCGTCAAGAATTATACCTTAAAAGTTGGTCGCTTGAAAGAATATCATTATCACCTAGTGCATCAGGGAGTTGCAGAAGGCCTTCATTATGTATAGTTTAGCCGAAAGCCTAGGGGGCAGTTTGTATAGATCTCTAAGATATGGCTGCTCATTTTGATATTGTAAAGGATTTGGCCCTGAAATGGAATGGAAAAGGAACAAAAGATCCATTGTGGATATGGCCTGGGTTTTTTTTGTTTCCTTTTATGCTAAAGCTGAGCATGTAAAGGGATTTGTAATAGTGACAGAATCCGGTTTGCTATTTAAGTCAATGAGTTATCATCCTGTGGTTATTGATCGAAGAGGCATCCAAAACTCTCTAATACTTTACATGTGCCATGTTGTGAAGGAAAATGTCTAAAGCAGCATGGTTCCTCTTGTTAGGTACTTGTAAGCAGTTAACACCCTTCAAATTTGTGGTTCCCCAAAAAAGAAAAAAAAGCCCTGCCTCTGTAGCATATATGGGTGTAACAGTGTGCACATATCCCCCCCCCCCCCAAAAAAAAGAAGAAGAAAACAAGTACATGGTCTTACCCTGAATGGCAGTAAGGGGAACCTATGGTTGGTTTGGTTGTATTTCACTTTCATGCATTGTCTTAGATGGTATATGTTTACTGGCATTTTGGGGCCCACGCATACAGCTGAAGAACTTCTCCATTGTTAAATACACTAAGGCTCTAGTGTCTAAAAACAGGAAGCTCGGGTGAGATTTGCTGGTTTTGGTAACTCCCATGACGAGTGGGTGAATGTCAGAGAGGAAGTCCGTGAGCGTTCAATTCCTCTGGAAGCTTCAGAGTGCCATAAAGTTAAGGTTGGCGACCTTGTTCTGTGCTATCAGGTATCTTTTTGGCTCTCTCCCTCTCCTCCCGTTTCTGTCTCTTTCTGTCATGTCATTTGCATATTTCATCTGCACCTTCATGAATGCTTTTCAGGAAAGGCCAGATTATGCTGTATACACTGATGCCCATGTCTTGGAAATCCAGAGGAGACTGCACGACATAAAAGGGTGCAGATGCATCTTTGTTGTTCGTTTTGATGAAGATAAGACCGTGGTAAGTTCTCTCTCTTTTCATCTCCCCAGAAGCAGAGTCTCCCTCGTGCATATATAAAGTGAACTCCTTGTTCTTGTAGTCTTGACCGAAGCATGATAAAATTTCTCAAATTCCGATGTCTTGTATTATTGTAGGAAAAGCTCCCACTGAACAAGATCTGCTGTAGGCCGTGAGGTGAGATCTGGCTGGGAATGGCTGCTGCGCTAATGGGAACTCAGTCTTGCATGCTTCTATGTAACTTGCAGACACATATGAGTTGTAACCCAAATCCGAGCTTTCAACTCATTGGAAATGGACCTGAGGTTATGATTCTGTTGTACATCACTATACTGTTCAATGCATGAAAGGTCTACACAGGTGTGTATATAGATCAGGCAAAATTGATGCGTACCTGATTTTCAGATAAAATGATTTCGAAACAATACCTGACCCGAGATCCAAATTAATGTTATCGTTTTTTCCCCCTTACTTTGTTCTTGTCATCGGACTATTGCCTGTCTGCCAGGTTCAAGGGTCAATGCCATACCAGCGGTTTGTGTTGGTCTGGGATTTTTTAAGTGCAGTAAGCGTCCAAACTTGTGTAGCCCACTGAACTTGGGCTAAAATTTAACTTGTATGGAAAAGGAAGTGTGGGCTTTGAATATTGCCAGAATGTTTTGGACCTCTTCTCATTCTTTTTTTTTTTTGGGCAATGGAGTATGAAAGATACATATGTAACAACTTATTGTGGCTGGTTCACATTTTCGCACAAAATGGATGTGCAAATAAAGTTTGTGAAAGATAATTGTTTTACAAAGCTGATTTATGGACCCAAAATCATGTCTTTTAGCGTCTGGCTAATACTTAAAGGCCATGCCCTTTATTCCCCTTTTCCGTCTCGATTGAACGCAAAGCTATAGAAGGATATTACTGTAACTGCTTAGATTTTTCTTACATAAGTCTTAGTCTGGGAAAAAGCAATGCAGGGAGCTTGATTAAAGTAGTGGCTTTTAACAAGCAACATAATATCCATGCTCAAACACTCTAAAGCAATAAAATGTGTGCTTTAATGAAGTCTCTCGCCTACTCTCTAATAAGTTTGATGCTTTCCTTCGTTCAATTTCATTTTTTTATGAGTGGATATGGTTTGAGTTTGAGGTTGAATTGGGTTTGATCTTGATAGATTTGATATTTTACTCGTTAATTAATCAATCTTTAAGTTCAATTCAATCTCTAAATTTCCAAAATTGAAGATTTTGGCACAAAGTTTGCCTCCAATGGCTCATATGTGTTGTTCTTTTTAGGACTATTAATTAATATTTCAATCACCAATTCGATATTTAGATACCTATAAAAGTTAATTAATAATCATAAAATTTTACAAATTTAAGAGTAGAATTTATTTATACAAAATTTCTAAGTCTGTTATCACTTGACTCACTAAACATCCGCGTTTCCCTATTTGTGATATTGAAGTGAAACTCTTCATAAAAAAGATGAAGTGAAATTATCTAAATTAAATTCACACATTGATGAGAATGGCATTAATTAGACGAAATTGGGCTATGTAAATTGTAGAACATAAATTAAAGAATATGGTGGTCGATGTATATGTGTCTGAAATCTGTGCAGCTGAAAAATAAACGTTTAAACTATGTTTTTTAAACTTGGATTGTACGAATTAAAATAAAATGTATCTTCAAACTTCCTTTGTTGTATTTCTGTAGAATAGTAGATAGTTTATGATTTTTAAATCTATAGTCAATCGAAATTAGTCTTTTTATAATTTTATAATTTAGGAGTAATGATGTTACATCATACCCTCTCAAACTCCGCCTAATGACTGGAACTTTGGAATATTGAATTTGGAATTGGCGGTGGATGTGTAAGGGCAAGGGAGGATTGAGTAGCTCAATCAATGTGTGTTTCTCGTACATTTTGCTTTTTTAGGGGCAGGACAGGCCATTTGATGTCCTTTGCACCTGAAAAAGCTCATACACTAGTGAGCTTAACGCGAGCAACTTGCTTAATAATTATCATTGCCCAAATTACTACTATTATTTAAATTATTGTACTTGTATGCCGAAAAGTTATATCAATTTCTGGTCCAAAAATTAGCTACGTGGATCACCAATCTTGTCTCGGTCAGATATTTATGTTGCTTCTCTGAATTTCATGATTGATAAGACATTCGTATCATATGGACGTACTAATGACATCCTGACTAGATCGCCATGAAAAATCAATCAATAATTGGCAGTCTCAAATCACAGTAGGCAGCTTGATCCATCAAATACTACATCTATAGACCTAAACCATGGCATATTTCTAGCTTAATCATTGTTCAAGTTATGTTGAAATTTTGATAGCTAGACAAGATTCATCACCTAACCTTAAATAATTGAAATTTGGGAAGAGTTAGATGAATTGGTTGCAAGTAAAACCATAATAATACCACCACTACTCAATTTTAATGTGAATTTTGCCTTAGCAAAGTTTGGAGAGAGTCAAATGTCAAAGATTTTTTTTAAAAAAAAAATCAGTTTTAAAAATAAGTTTGGCTATATATGGGTTCCATGCTCCTAAGGAATGGCATATTTCTTATTGTTCATTTATGCTGAAATTTTCATAGCTTGATACAACATTTGATTGGATGTTTGCCACCCACACTAGACAGGACTCATCCCATAGCTTTAATAATTGAATCTGACAAGAGTTAGATGAATTGATCCTATATGAGAATTTAACGTTCACGCTAAATTAGCGTGTATCGTATTTCCTACATTATTGGAAACACTAATATACAATGAAATATTTGGAACCTTTCTCTATATATCTTCGACGTGACATTGGCCATATCTTGAGATATTATATATAAACTAATGAATAAATTTATTGTTGAATACGTGTTCTATAGTGATTAGTGTATACAAGTGTTTTGTCCTTTTCAACTTTCAGCTACTTAACACTGAAAAAACATAAATATTAGTTAGATGTCACAACAAATAATTTGTGTTGTGATCTTAATTAATTAACATATGCTGATAGTAAACTACACTCATCTGCACTTAGCTTATCTCTTACAGGAACTTCCTTCAACATATACAGACACAATAATAATCCGAGGGATATACATATAACATGATGCATCTAAATATACCACTTAATAACTAGCTGTGATTAGCCTCATTCTTCTTGCAATTAACCTTGTTTGCTTTAACGCATTTGGATGTGTATATGCAACAACAACAATATCTCTCAGTGTGGGTCCCACTTTTACGGGCTGGAAGATCCAGATGTAGACAGCCAATTACCTCTACCGACGTCCCGCGTTTGGACTTGTATATGAAACATGTGAAATCAACTGGGGCTGGCTTTTGCATGCAGAAATAGGCTAATTTTAGGGAGCCTGCCCTACAAATGGAGGTCCAAAGTTCTTAAAGTGGCCGCTTCCTTTTGTTCAATTTGTTGTGTTGTGTTGTGTTATTTTATATATTGCCTCAAAGCGACCCAACTTTTTTTTAAAAAGCAAGCTCCTACTTTCGTAGTGGCTGCATCTAACAGGCTTCTTCTTTCTTTGAAGAGAACAACGTCCATTGTGGCTCCTTATTTTTATGTTTTTTTTTTCTCAAATGCAAAAAATAGACCAAAAATATCATACATAGGGTAGGGACGTCCCCCCTTCTTTACTTTCTTTTGTAACATGTAAAAGGGCTGTTTGCCCTGTTTACCCCCCCCCAATCCTCCAACGTAATATTTGGTGAATTGTTTTTGGTAACTAGTGTTAGCGACTTTCCAGTAGGAGATTAAGCTGATGATTTTCAAGCTGAAAGGTATAATCCTTTAAGTTAAAGTACATGATTAAATTCTAAACATGTGGTGTACACTTTGGCACTTAAATTTACTATGGGTATCGTGGCTAATTAATTTAATTTACTCTCTGGTAAAAACCCACCAATATAGCTAGGTTCAAGTCTCAAAGTGCACAAGTTTGAGCTACGTTATAGGTATATAAATAACTCAACCTAACTCGACTTAATTATTCTTCTTGCTTGGTAGTGACAGACAAATTTACTGTAGATTTAACTTTTGACTTAAAGTATGTGAGATGGATAAATTACCCCATTGAATTGGCCACCATTAACTTATGGTGAAAATAGGGAAAGCGTGCTTCATTGAACCAAGCATGCCTAGTTGCTTTAACTCAATCATAGATAGCTGTCGTACTTTTCGATTAAAAGTGAGAGGAAAAAAAAAGTTTATGGATCCGTGGCATACATATAGAGATACCAAGTTCAAGTCACCTAAAACATGTAGAAATAGAAGCCTAAATAAAAGCTTTGTGAAACATGAGGGGGGGGGGAGTCAGTATATGTTAATGTTGTTCATTGGATCGAACTCTGACTTTTGAGTTTGAACCAAATTAATATTGCATGAAAAAGGCAGAAACTAAAAGAGAAAATGTCACATTACAATGCATTCAACAAGGCTCTTTCTTGTTGACAGAGAAGTTTTTGATAAGGGCCTCAAATGATTGAACCGTGTACAAGGATATGTCATTAGTAATGCTCAAATAGAGATGATTAACATTTTAGGTACTTAGCTTGCTAACCATACACAGATTTCGTAAGATGTAACTGATCATTTCTTTATACTACTTTTAGATTATACGTAGCTTTATTACAAAGATGCATAGATTGATTAAAATTTGTGTTCTAATTCTTGAATTCGATTCTTCAGTGACACTTTAAGATTTAACGAAAATTTTAACCAATTAGTTAATAACTTTAATTCTATGCTAAACTTCATTAATTAGTATATACTAGTTCAGTTTATATTTATTTATGGCAAGGGATTATGTCTTAAGATTCAAAGAACATGTCTTCACTTACATAATTTATTGTGGCTTTGAGCTATGCCTTGTGTGTGACTTTAGATTTTATTGATACAGTAAAGATTTGAACAACTTTTTGAGTTAAGATATTGGTTAAAAAACTTTTAAAAAACAATATGAAATGCCTAATTCTGTGCAATTTTTTATAATTTGGTCAGCTAACTAAACTAAACTTCTCAAAAAGGACTCATATACAGATCTCATTGTCTCACTAATTACATTTTATGTACATACTTGTGTTTTTCTATTCTTTTTACTGTACCCTACTTAAAAAATATCTACTTTTATTTTTTTCTGGTTTGATTTAGATGGAATGCAACAATCAATATAATACAGCAAAGAGCTACAGTTAAGAATTAGCGCAATATAACAAAAGGGGAAATCAAACCTTAAAAATGCAATAAACTCATGACCTTTAGTCTCAAATTAATGTGCACTTTTCTGAAGGTGTATAATGAGATCATCTGTCCTAATATAGGTCTCCATGCATCCATTTTAGTTGTTGTTTCGTATTTAGAGATTTATCCATCCCTTTTATTAGCTGTGTATTTCCATTTTAACTATTATTTTGTATTTATCTTCTAACATATTTTGGGTTCAACTCTATTACTAATTCAAAAAAAAAAAAAAGCAAAAAAAGGGGTCTCCATGCATCCATCTAGAAACATAATTAAAAAGGCTTATGTCCACATAAATTAAAGGAGCAACAAGGGGGTATGAATGATAAATAGAATAATTAGCAAAGGAGGAAACCCTAAGCAAAAAAGCTACAAAGTGTAGTTAACTACTAATGTATATGTTTGACAACAAGATCGAAGCTGAGGGATCCAACTGGCCGCACAACATTTTGTTTACCTACCCAAACAAACAAGAACACACAAAAAAAAAAAAAAAGGGAAAGAAACGTTTTTTATATATTGCACTTAATTGACTAACCTCGATTATTGTGTACTAATTAATTTGATTTATCGCAGCTCTTGTATTCTATTCTATGCCTTAGCAACCAAGTATTGGCAAATGGTCAAAAAATTAACAAAAAGCCATTCCGGTTACGTTGGGGAAAAGAACAAGAAATGAGAGAGAAAAAGACCTTCGTACTCACTATTAATCATGGTCTTGTTAACGGTTCAAATGCCCTCAGAATGCAGCACAACTTCAAAAATATTACAAGGATTTTCGAATTCAAATAATTTGAACTTTGAAGATTTGTTTGCCAATAATTGAACTTATGAAATACAAAGCAGGATTTAAAGTACAATGTACTACTGTAGATTTTGTAGTTCGGGTAATTAGCAAGTAAACTCCCAAAAATTCATATTATTTAAATCTAAGAATTTATACTATAATTCAATACCTTAAATTTTTCGTCATGGTGGGAGTCTGATGTATCAATATTACCTATGAATTGTAGAATTATAGAGAAACTGGTTCTGATTGACCTTAAATTTTAAAACTGCATACTAGTATACTACCTACTCTACATAAATGAAGCAGAGAAAAGTCAAAGAGACATTTTGCTTGGTCCGTACAATCCAAGTTCAAAAAAATAATCTAAACTCGCATTTTTCAACTATTTAGATTTCGGACTAAAAAACTATATTATAATCATATTAGAAAATTATGAAGACTACATGGTTCGTAACAATATTTTGAGTAACATTTAATAATTTAATTTAATTAAAAATTAATTATAATTAAACATTAGTATTTAAGAAATTAAGGTTTTGGTTCATGTTTTGAATACGAAATTTTTAAGTAGCATTTCTAAAAAAGTAATAAAATTGGCACTTGACCTATAATTCTATATATAATTTTTGTTCAAAAAGTCGTTATGAAGTTTATATTTGACAAATTATCTATATTTTTTATACCAATTTTTATCAAACAATTAATTAAACCTTTTGCTCTGTACATTTTCTTTAATCATATGATTAAACAAATATAGTAAGTCTTATGTTAAACTATCTCATATAAGACATATTATGAGACGGATACTTTTATGGTGACCTACTTCTAATAATAATCGAGGTGTCTAATAGTTCATTAGGGGGTGCTATAATAAAAGTCACTATTAGATAAATTATTAGTTACCTCTGAATTTAAAAGTTATTCCAAAATACATTATTCGTCATTGCAAAACCTCAAAAATCACTCCCGAAGAAGTCCGTCCCACAATCAATCCTATCGGAGATGGTCTCACTCTTATTTATTTTTGAAATAAACATCGGCTCTATAACAACTCAATGATAATAGCTAAAAATTAAATATGCATTTAAACCAAAGCCGTGAAAAAATAAGAAGAGAAATAAAGGAAAATTTTGGTTTGTGCCCATGAAAAAGTCAGCTTGAAGTTGATGTACGTATTTGTAAACAATGATTATTGTGAATTAAGATTGGTAGAGAGATGGAACTAATTGTCATTAGCAATGACGACACATCATGGAAAAGACTTAATTCAAAAAGAGACATGTGTGTGTCCCCTATAAATTAAACGGATCGGACTACGTTTTCTCGCTAAAGTATAAATTAAACACACTAACAAAAACATCAAATTTCACCTATTTTCTGGGCTTTTTTGTTTAGTGCTGCATCCCCCCCCCCCCCTTTTTTACTAATGGAGTTTTTGCCCACAGAACTCGAAAGCAAACCCATTAATTTCCCAGAAAATTATTTTTTTCTGGCTTCTAACTTCAAACACTTGCGTGTAATTAAAATAATTAAATGGAGCTTGATGTTGATGCACTGACATTGCTTGTAGTAATTTATAGTTTATTATCCATTATGCACGGTAAAGAAACTTCACTACTCTATAATTTAGTTTTTATCATAAAAATGAAGACATCGCCATATTTTTGTGGAACTTTAATTCAGCTACCCCCCACCCACAAAAAAAAAAAAAAAAAACTCAAAGATACGAGCAGTGTACGTACGTCATTATGAATTCATTTCATTAATAACCAATGAGGTCTTAATCTAGTGGTTAAAAATCAATAATATTTTAGAATAGTTGCCCTGAAAAAGAAAAGGTGTGTGTACGTTTGAAAATTGAAAGACAAAAGAGGAAGAAGTTAAAAATCAAGGTGGTATACTTTAAGTTAGTGGAATCTTGTTAGGCTACACAAACTTGCCATTGATAGTGAACTGTTTTTGGCTTTTTATTTGTTTAGTGTTTTTTGGCCCCTTAATTAAACTTAATGCCAAGACTCAAATCTTCCTTTTAATTAGTCCGAATCTTTCACATTTCAGGAACTAATTAACAATTCACAAGACATCGTTTGTGTATATCTTCCACATATAATCACCAAACTTTTGGCCGTCCAAATAATTAAAAACAATCATAAGCATCAGCTATTATTTTTTTTTTTCATTAAATATTTTCACAAAATCCTTCTTTTATAAAATATTTTCACAAAATCTTATTTTGTAGATCTCTTGGATTCAGTCTCTGTACGGACATGAATGCTGATAGAGGTAAGACTGCCTACATATGGATCTCCCCAGACCCCGCAAAAGCGGGATCTACACTGGAAGGTGTATGGTTGTTGTTGTTGCATAAGCATCAGCTTTTTTTTTTTTTTCCATTTCATGTAATAATGTTATCAAAATTTACTATAGCTCTCTCTCTCAGATACAACTCTCCCTATATTTATAAATTTTAAGTTTACAATATGTTCCAATTATAAAAACATCCTTCCTAAAAACTAATGTTTTTCTATCTAGTCAAATACAATAAAAATTTGAATTATTCAGAATTTTGGCCTTTAATCCTTGTCAAAATCTCCTAAAGATTCCTAAAAACAGGCATCCGAATATGTAAGGCGCCGCTGATCTTATTGAGAAACTTTAACAAATAATTAGGGTAGAAAAGTCATGACATGCATTAGGTTTGCTTGATTTTTTGCTTCTCAGTTCTCACTTAACCTAATTTCCCAATTGAGCCAACACAACCACTAGACAACTGTACATCCAAAACAAAGTGCTATAATACTAGCCAGTACACATATAATTAAAAACACATCCCAATTTTCCCCCACCCATTCTTTTTTAAAAAAAAAAAAAAATTGGGAACGGGGTGATATGAAATTTGGTAATATAGTAACTTTTTATTTTTGGCTAAGGTACTTTAATAACATGTACATAACCTTAATAATTTGCTAAAGAAAAATATCACATATACGTGTTAACATGCACTATTTTATTTTATTTCTGTTAAATAATGTTGTACATCCAGACAACAATTTTCTAGTACCCAAAAGAAAAAGAAAAAGAAAAAGAAGTTCTCTAGCTAGGTACAATTGTGGTACAAAACATTGTTATACCTCCATTCCCGCCCCCCCCCCCCCCAAATTATTTGCAATATCAAAAACATATTCCCTATGCACTAGTAGATACATATATATAAATATCTAATAACTTCAAAATTCCAGAGTACGAGTATCTAATCCGAATCCATTTTTTCAGAAACCCATAGATATAAATATATATAATAAACACTTGTTCAATTCATTAATCAGTACTTCTGCTGCTTGAGTTGAGAGTAGAACTTGTTAATGAAATCCTCAGCAGCCTCGTCAACCTGACCATCCTCATCCGGGTTATCCTGAAGCGGGTAGGGGGAGTCTGTGATCCGGAGCTGCCGGGTCACTGGGCTCTGCCCGAATCCCAACCCGGGCAAAACTGGCGATGCTGCCACATCATCATTTGATGATGATGACGACATCATCATCTCGAAGACTTTGTTGACCGCCTCCACGTCAGCTCGGGGGTCATGGTGGGACTTCTTCTTGTTGAAGTAGCGGCGGTGGAGGGGGGTGTTGCTGCAGCTGAACTCGTACTCCTCCGGGTTACCGGCGGCGTCGGAGGAGGAGGAGTGGTGGTGATGGTGGTGAAACATGAGGTTGTGGATGGCTTTTCCGGCGAGTTTACTACGCTTCATCATGATGTTGAGGTCTAAGAGGATCTTCCTCTTGCAAATGCCTTTCCTTAGCATGAAGAATGCAACCTTCACTATGTGCCATATCTTCTTGGCCATACTTGGTGCGTTTTGTTCCATTTTTCTTTTATATATATATATATTTTTTTTTGCGAGTGCTTGTGTTTCTTGAGCTAGAAAGAGGGGATGTGTTTTGGTTTGTAGGGAAGGAGAGAGATTGAAGAGAAGACTGAGTTTGTTGAATGAATGGAAAGGAGAAGCTAGGAGGAGCAGATATATATAGGAGGAGCTAGGAGGGTAGAACCGTAAAACGGAGAGATTTTTCCCCTTTTTTTTGAGAATGTTTTTTTTTTTTTTGGTTGGTAACGAAGCTTTTTGAGGAGTTGCTTTTTTGGCTTGTGGGGGTAGGAAGCTTCTTTTTTTTTTTTTTTTTCATTGTCGTTTTTCACTAATTTCTTTTTTGAATAATATAATTAGTATTCAGCTAATGGTTTGTGCTAGTTTTTTTTTTTTTTGGTTGTCTTAGATCCTCCATATCACTTGAATCAAAATACTGTTGGCAAGATAAGAGATAAAGCTCTCTCATTAAAAAAAGTTTCCATTCACGAGACTCGAACCTGAGACCATATAGCTTAAGGAGGAAATGTCAAACCATTTGAACCAACTTATGTTGGTAATGGTTTATGCTAGTGAGGAGGTATTTGCTAGGGTTGGGAACTTAGGAAGCCCTCCGACTTTAAGCCCACCTTGTTTCAGCCATTTGAGGCATGAGTGCATCCTACATCCCAAATTAATTAGGTGGATTAATGTATTTATAATGCCAAAAAAAGTTGTACAAACTTGTCACCCGATAGTGTTATTGATGTTCCAATCCAAAGTAACTCTAATATATAAAATGATAAATTACTCTAATTAACGTCAATTCATTTAAGAATGAATGTCAATACGATGAATTAATGAAAATTTTACTCTCTTTAATTGTCAATTAGAAAAATCACACCAAATTATTGCCTGCAAGTAAAAAAGAGATATCTTGTATGCTATGATGTGTGATTGTATGCTTACGTACTAATTTTGAAGGGCGTTTATAAAAAATATTATTTTCATGATTCTAGATAATAATATTACATTACCAAATATCTTAATAAAATTGATGAAAGAGGAAAGTTTTCACTAGGATCGACTACGTTAAGGGATCGAGCTTACATGAAACTCCAACAGTACTTTACTATATTTACATATAACGGTCTTTCATATATATAAAGGGATCATGCAGGAACAATATCAAAGAATGTAAAGATATTCTTATCTGGTTGTTGTCATTGGATCTCCAAGCTTTTAAATTGATGAAGCCTCCTGGTGTACGTGCACGTAGTTCATGCATCCACGCCAGAAGCATATTTTCTGACAGAAAATCAATAAATAAAATTGTTAAAACGTTGGTGTGTGTATATATATATATA
>JACYFF010031955.1:6618635-6640896 GCA_017589665.1 Selenicereus undatus | reverse complement strand
CTTTTGCCAGAATGACAGAACTCACTAGCTGGACGAATTAAAGTCGATCTAATTAAGGGATAACAAACTGCTTAATTAGGTATATGCTCTTAGATTGCTTTCAGCCGAGCTTTTGATAGATAAGGCCTAGACAAGGAGCTACAATCAAGGAGTTTAATCATCTATACATTTTGGTTTTCAAGTTCAAGCAGTTAGAAATGTTGAAATTTTTTTAATATTGCATTAAATACTCTCATGGAATTTATTTAATATTTTATTATTAATTACAAGCAATCAACACTAATCATAAAAATTAATAAATGGAAATTATGATAAATTACCAACACATGTATTTTTGTGAAACAAAGAAGGTTACTCTAGATGGGCCCTACTAAAAAATTTGTATTTTCAGATGGAAAATGTCAACCGAAAAAGAGACCGTCGGATATACCGGCGGACATGGCGACGGAAGGACAGAAAAAGCAAAAAGGGCAGAAAGATGTTCCGATGGAAGAGTATTCCGTCGGAATTTTCGACAAACTCAGATGGAACCGCGGGCAATTTCGTCGGACCCCTATTCAAAATTGCCCAGTTTTCTGCAGGAGGGAAATTTTTTTTCGAAAAGATTCCTTATCCGACGGAATTAATATTCCGTCGGACAAGCTTTTAATCTCAAAACCCTCGTGTTTCGGGGTTCATTTTCACCACCTCTACACTAAAGAGAGAGAGAGAGCGACGTAGAGAGAAGAGCACCGCCAGCCCGCAGCAGCCGTCGCGCCTGTGTGACGCCGCTGCCACCCGCCGCCCAGCCGCGCACCTCCGGCAACCCCAACTGTAACACCTCCACTTTTCTCTTCCAAATTCAAGTAAGTGATGTTTGTATAATTTGTAGTGATTTTTTTTTATGAATTTGACAAATTTGAGCTAGAATTTAACAATTATGTGATAATTTGTATTTGTTGTTGAAATTTTATTGAGTTATTTGTAGATTATGGTTTTTGAATTTGGTTGTGTTGATGTGAATATGAAAGTTGAATATGTAAATGTTGTTTGTTTAGGTTATAGTAGATATGTTGATGAAATTGAGAAATTAAAGTTACAATTTAACAAGTTGGTTGTAGAAATGTTATTCAATAATTGATAGATTTTGGATTTTAAATGTGGTTGTGTTGATGTGAATTTGAAAGTAATTATTGAGTATTATTAGTACGCAATTGTGTGGATGATATAAAAATTTAATTGAATGTTATTTTTGGGACTTTTGAATTTGTAACTTTAGAGAATTTCATATTGGAAGTGGATGTTTGGTGTGGCTAACTCGTAGAATTTATGATGGCTACAAATAATAGTGACTATTTAGAAAAATTAGTATAGTAGTATATAGAAAATGTGGGAGAGTGAAATATTGTGACGTATTATTTGGATAATATGTATACATGTTATTTAGTATTATACAAGTACTTGTAATATATTAATTTCAAAATTTAATTAGATAATAATTGTAATTAGTAGATTATTTCGTATGTTGTACCTAAAATATAATAAATTAAATGAAGGTATGTTGGATAATAATTGGAAGATGGATGATGAAATTATATTATTTTGTAAATGTGTAAATATTATTTATTGTTATGTACGTAGAGTAAATAATAATATGCTTATTATATATAACGTAAACATTTGAAGTTTTAATTTGTGTGGATGATTAATATGAAGGATATGGGTCATAAAAGAAAACATATTGCAAACGGGAAAAAAATACGTTATTGTTGTTGTGAATGTCGTTATTGTCGATGTGAATGTCACAAGTTTGGACTGCATTCGGAAAATTTCATGTTATGTTATGTATATTGGGTACAATAGTTTGAGTTTGTGTGTACTACGATCATCTGTATTTTTTAACACTTTGTAATTGTGATGTTGAATGAAAGTAACCATGTGTGATGGTTACTTTTGGAATTAGGTAGAATGTCGATGCGTTTATATGGAAATGAGTACTTGTACTGGTTAAGTTGAATGAATGTAACCACGTGTGGTGGTCACCTTGTTTTGATTCATATACCACATGTGATGGTTGTAAGGTTTTAATTTGCAAATTTTTGTGTAAATTGTATTTTGGGTTGACTGAAGGCGCCCATTTTTTTTATAAAAAAATTTCAAAAATTCTGACTGAAACTCCGACAGGATCCGACGAAAAATAACATTTCGCCCTTGTTTTTCTGAAAAAACTCTGCACATGGGAGGCGAAGGATTTTCCTACCGTCGGATGCAAGCGTTTCCGTCGATGGTCCATCGGAACTTTGCTCCGACGGCATGAACATTTCGTCGGAACCCTGCCGACGGAATACGAGATTCTGTCGAAACATGGTCCCGACCCCCTTATTCCGTCGACTATTCCATCGAAAAATCATTTTTCCGACGGAAAAAGTGCCTTTTTCGGTCGGAATATCCATTGGAAAAATCATATTTTTTAGGGCAGACCAGACCTAGCAAAATTGATATGGTATCAGACATTGACGAAGATATTAGCCAACGGATTAGAGTGGGCTAGCAAAAGTGGAAGTCAGCGTCAGGGGTGCTGTGTGACAAAAGAGTGCCCATGGGTTTGAAAGGCAAAGTCTATTGGATGGTAGTTAGACCGGCTGTTCTCTATGGATCGGAGTGTTGGCCTCTAAAAAAGGCGCAGGTCCAAAGGTTGATGGTAGCTAAGATGAGGATGGTCAGGTGGATGTGTGGTTTTACGAGATTGGATAGGATCACGAATGGGGTAATTAGGGGCCTAGCTGGAGTGGCCCCCATAGAGGAGAATATGAGGGAATCGAGGCTCAGATGGTTCGACCACGTGAAGAGGATAAGTGTGGCCGCCCCGGTGCGAAGGTGCGAGAGTATCAACCCTCCCGGTGGTAAGAGAGGGAGGGGTAGGCCGAAAAAGAGCCTAGAAGAGGTGGTTAGAGAGGACCTCAGAGTTGTCGGTATCACGGATGACATGGTTCAGGATAGGAGTTTGTGGCGGGATAGGATTAAAGTCCCTGATTGTAGGGACTAGCTCCGTAGGTGGCAGTAGCTTAGGCGGTGTGGGGTGGGGTGGGGTGGGGTGGGTAGGGTTTTGGTTTGCTTGTTTGCAGGTCGTGCTTTTCCGGGATGTCACGGCACAAAGTGCCCCTGGTTTGTTGAGGTATGTCTCCGCTCCATATCTTTTCGCTTATCCGGAACATTTTCCCCCTCCCCCTTTCTCTTACGTTGGTCAATGGTTTTTGCAATCGTTTTCTCTTCAAACCTTTTTCTCAAAGCTGTTTTGTGGGTCTTATGGAATCAACCTCTCTATGGGTAGGAATACTGGTAGAGGTAAGGTTGCCTACAACTGGATTTCCCCAGACCCCGCGAAAGCGGGACCCACATTGGGAGTTTGTTGTTGTTGTTTGTTGTTGGGGTTTCAACAAACGAATCATGCATATAAACTCAAATGGGGTTCCAACCCAAAACTAATTGACAATAGGTGAAGTAACTCACAAGCTTTCAGATTTGCTCAAGCCCTTCAATTTTATCAATGTAGGACAACATCCACTTTCACATTCTTTCATTTTACCAATGTGGGATAATACCCACTTTCATACTCCAACAATCCAAAATAAGTAATACGAAGTGGATCCGAAACCGAACTTGACCCCAATCGATTTGACCTGACTTGAACAAATTTTTTTCAATACTTATTTTTGTTTGCAATACAAACTTATTGGACAAAAAATTAAGTGACTTGAAGTAAACTCAAATTGAAAATGACTGACCCAAAATAAAATTTAAGTCATCCAAAATTGATCCGATCCAAAATTAACATAACCTAAAAATAAACTGAATAACTCATTTCTTAGGTCTGCATATGAAACTTCAGGCCCTAAAAAATACTGATTGGGGTTTGGAATAGCCAGGGTCAGCCGGCCCTAATACTGAATTGCATTGCATTTGGTGGTATAATTGTCAAAGGCACCAGCAAAGCTGCGGGCGCACTGCGGGGAACAAAGGTGGCACCTAATAATAATAATAATAATAATTGAATAATAAAATATAGAGGTGTTGAGGGTACTTCTGGATGCCAGCAATTGTGAGTCCAGAAAAAGAAATAATTTTATGAACTTTGGAGAGCTTCTATGCTAAGGAAATACAAATACGATAGTGTCCGTAGCCGTTGTACGTTATCAGTATCCTCCCTGCTTTTTGAGCTACACCAATACACCTGTCTCAATCTCAGAAAAAGTCACTATAATAAAATAAAAACAGTGGCATCATATGGAGTTCTTGACTATTAGGGATAGTCTAGTGGTTTGAACAATTGAACCACATAAAGAGAATGTAACCTTTAAATTTATCGAAAATACCCCAGTAAAGAGGCTTTGGGAGGGGGGAAAAGCTTTAAAAACAATCAAGGAAATAATGAGGTTTTTTTTTGTTTTTTTTTTGGGCGCAGAAAATGATGAGTTCTTATGGGCTGGGGACATAAACTCAAGCTCAGGTTATAGGGATATTTGATAAATATTTTTTTTTTATAGTTTTGTAACAAAAAAGAGTTTTTTAGCTCAAATTAGCTATTTGACCTGGTTAAAAAGATAATTTAGATGTTTAATAGAATAGTTTTTTAAAAGAGCATTTTGGGTCCAAAAAACTAATTTGATTAGCGTTTTGAAATAGCTACTTTTTGAATAATTAATTTTTTGTCTCACAATTTTGTTAGACACGGCTAATTTAACCAAACAATTTTTTACTAATTCAAACAATTAATGAAAACAGTTAATTCAAACAACTAATAGCGCACACTTGTTTATCAAACAGGGCAATAATTTGTGCCATTTCCGTCCTCCGTCCAATGAGATGTTTCATGATTAAATATGAAATTCTAATTGAAATTTAATTGCTTAATCAAATCCTACCTCCCAAAAAATTCTTAAACCCAAAAGAAAGGAAAAAACGACGTAACAACAAGCTTACAGTTGAATGAAGATGTCCTAAGTAGGGATAACATTTCCTTAAATGTCATTGTAATGATCTGAGAGTCTTTGAATTTGACCACTTCACTAGGAGGAGTAAAGCCATAGTTGATGTGATCTATGTCTTAATGTTGACATCTTAGTTATTAGCATTCTCCACAAATGTAATCTTGTACGTGTGGTGATAGCTTGGGATGTCCAACTGAAATACTCCATTCAAAAGTACTTTCCTTTTAACCAAACAATGTATACAAGTTGGTACTCTTTTCGTAGGGAAGTAGACGATCGATTTGAATGAAAGTTTGAATAGATTTAATGATTAGGGTTTGAATGGCCGGATACATAAAGGATTGGATTGATTTAATGGATATACAGATAGCGCGGTTAAATTAGGTTAGCTTAATCATTCATTTGTATGCACCATCCCCATACCTAAATACGGACGTTGGATTGCATTTTTTAGCTCGTATAGGTACACTAGTACGTGTGGGCACAGCCTGTGGGACAGCTGTAGGGAAAGGGATAGAAAGAGGGAAAATATATTGGTCCTTAGCTTGTACCAAAAAGCTTTAATTATTGATCTCTTAGTCTCTTACAGACAACATTAATTATGACATTTCGAAAAATTATACATGTGCAACAAAGACCATCATACACTTAGTACAAGGATATTTGTTCAGATCATTTGTAAAGATTACGATAATTAAAAATTTAAAATACGATTAACTTATGAGTTAATTGCAAACAGGTGGGCAAGATCGGTGCTATTATCCAATAGATTCGAAGTAGATAACCGCGTATTGATTGGGTATATGTATAAATAAATGTTTATCAATACAAGTTAGTTCAAATAGTTTGACACTTGTTTCCCTTAAGTAAGGTCTCGTATTCGAGTCTCGTGAATGGAGAAAATATGTGATGAGAGAGCTATCCCTCTTTCTGGGAGAGCAGTACCTTGACTCCAGTGAAATGAAAGATCCAAGATAAAAAATATGCATAAATAGATGTTCGCAAATATAGATTCATGAAAAGTTATGGTTTAATATAAAAAATAATGTCAATTAAACAATTACGTGCAGTTTAAGATTTTTAGAATTTAATTTGTGGATTGCAGACCAAACTAGCTAGGTGCTTGCAAGTATAATCATAAAAATTTAACAGGTGAAAGAATTACTAAGAAATTTTGTATCGGAATGCTAGTACTCATAATTAATTGGGGTTTTGCGGTGGAAAAACAAATAAAACTCCCCTCTTCCACGTCAGATGTATGGTAAGTGGGTTTTTCTACTTTTTTTTTCCCCCCTTTGTGACTTCGGCCACTACAGACTAAGTAGTGAGAAAGAGTTATTTAATCATTGCCTTTGTTTAATTTGAATATTTTTGAATTTTACGTGGTATATATAATAATGCGTTCAAATTAATTAAAAAGCTTTTTAACAATTTCTAAAGATTCCGTAAAGCAGAACCCCTGGAGAAGTCATTGACAAACTTTTACAAATAATCGGAGAAATGACTTCACATTAATTCAATTTAATTTGTATCTTTCTCTACACAGAATTTGTTAACTGATCCCATAGAAGTAGTCAAGCATGGAAGAAAAATCCAAAGAGAACTTAGGGTTTATAACTTCTTTTTTCATTTTATATAGACTTTTTTTCATTATTTTTGAAGAGTTTTATTCGGTGAATAAACTGTGTGTAGCACTCACAAATTTACACTTGTTATAAACTATTCAAATTAAAATTTAATTTAAACATCAATAATTAATTTCACGAATAATCCAATAAATTATAAACTTAATAAAAGCCTTTAGATCTACGTATTACCATTAATGAGATAACAATAATTTTATTTTTGGACTTGATTATGTGATAATTTGCTTATTGTGCATGGAAGAATGCGTGTTTTTCTTGCATATAGTAAGTAAATAAACCTTTTTTCTTTTTTTTGTATGTTGTGTTTGCATGCAGGTAGTTCATATGTCTGGAAAGAGACATTATTTGCTTACATTTATTTATTAAGGTACAATATCTCTCTCTGCCTTGTTGCACTTATAGTTACATAGTTACTGCTATCTATTTTTTCGTATTTTTTAATTCATTCCCTACGACTTATTCTTAGTTTTTCTCCATAAAATATTTTCCATAAAAAGGCTTTTACAAAATATTTTCTATAAAATGTCTTCACAAAATCCTTCTTCTATAAAATGTTTTCACAAAATCTGATTTTTGTGGGTTTCTTAGAATCGGCCTCTCTATGGACAAGATTACCGGTAGAGGTAAGGTTGCCTACATCTGGATCTCCCGAGATCCCGCGAAAAGGTAACCTAGTCAGCAAGAAGCTTGTGTTAATTATGGCACGGTAACAATGAGGGGGGTTGTATTATATGATTTATAGTAGTATTAGTATGGATTCTAAATTCATAGATACAGATGAAAAAAAATTTGCATGTTAATTTTTTTATATATCTTTATGATGTGTATTACAGTTGATTTACCTTATGGACAAAAAAAGGAAACCTTACACGCTAAGAAAAATGTGGCTCAGAATATATTCATGATAAACAATACATTGTTGGAGAAAGTACTCATAGTACGTGTACGTGTATAACCAATTTGGTGAGCTTGAAAACAATGCTCATATACCTACTTTTGAACCAAAAAACAAACAATATTAATATATTCACTATGTACCTAATGCGCAATTGATTCAAAACAATTATGAAGTATCCATTCTACAATTCGGATATGGATAGAGATCAGCCACGACCTGGGTGATCATCAATTAATCTTGTTGCCGCTTGAGCTGGGAGTAGAACTTGTTGATGAAGTCCTCGGCAGCCTGGTCGACCCGCCGATTCTCATTCGGGTCATTCTGGAGTGGGAAGGGGGAATCCGTGATCCGGAGCTGCCGGGTCATGGGGCTCCGCCCGGACCCCAACCAGGGCAAAGCGGGCGAGGCCGCCATGTCATTGTTTGATGACATCACCATCAACTCTAGCACCTTATTAACCTCCTCCTCGTCATCAAAATGGTGAGGTTTTCTCTTACTGAACAAGTTGGGGCGGTAGAGAGGGGTGTTGCTGCAGCTGAACTCGTACTCGTCGGGGTTCGCCGCGGCGGTGGCGGCGTATTGGAGGTCCGCGGCAGAGAACTGGTGGCGGTGGTGGTGGTGGAACATGAGGTTGCGGAAGGATTTTCCGGCGAGCTTGCCGCGTTTCATCATGATGTTGAGGTCTAAGAGGAGCTTCTTCTTGCAAATGCCTTTTCTTATCATGTACAAGGCTACTCTCACTAAGTTCCATATCTTCTTTGCCATGCCTTCTACCTTCTGATGCTCCATCTTAATTAATTTCTTTAATTTGCTTGATGAGAGAGAATTGAAAGCGTAGTTGGGGGGTTGTGTTTTTCTTGAGAGAGAGAATTATGTTTGTGTTGTTGAATGAATGGAAAGGAGGAGCAAAGGGGAGGTGATACATATAGGAGGACATGAGGGTAAAGTGGGAAAGAAAAAAAAATATCAGAGCTTTTGAATATAATATTAGGAATTGATTACTTTTGTATATGAGGGCATGGAAGAAGCTTCAAAAGAATTATTTTTTCTTTGTTAAATAAATGATATGCATTTCTCTCAATTATTTTTGGTTGCCTTGGCGGTGAGCTTTTGGCCTATTAAAGTTGGTGTGTTTGTGAAGGCGTGCGCCTAGTTAGTCATTTCAGGCATCACTATCGTGTTGGGAATTTTCACTTGGTTCGATGAAAGATCTCTTCCTACTTTATTACACGGCTAAGTTTTCCTCCTCTCTTTTTCAGTAATAATAATCACGTAATAATATAACATAAATTATGTGTGAATTAGAAAAGAATTCTTATTTTATTTTTTTGGGATTTAGTCTAATTATTATTTTATCAACGTCTTTGTAACATATATAGATAAAATTGACCATCTAAAAATCTTACATATTATTTTGTGAATATTAAAACTCTAATCAAGTCGTATCATAAATTACAAAATTTGTCTTAGAAACATTTTATCTTATGTTAAAATATATATTATTGTTTATGTATGTACTTCTGCATCATAGTATATATCCAACTAAAATGGGAGTTTTTTTCTCCTCATCAAACAAATGTACGTGAAAATTCATTAATTTATACTATTAGTTTGTAGTCTCATTTAAGGATGCAAGGATGGGAAATAAATTACTAGTCTATATATTGTTACAACATAGTTTTGCTGAAAAAATTTATACATAGTCTCAAATAATTTTCCTGTGTATAATTCATGTTAATTGTATTAAATTTATTCGGCTACATACACGAATTCGACTAGGAAAGAAATGTTAAAAGAGTGTAAAGATATGATGATATTCTTGTCCGGCAGGGGTGGTTGTCATGGATATTCAAACTTTTAAGTTGTGCCCTGTGATGTACGTGTGTATACTTCATCCATTAGTATGTCTACATTCCATACCACAGATTAAGAAACTTAAGAGCATTTTCAGTTGTGAGTCATTTTTTTACTCATCAGTGGAGACTTATCTCTGTCACATCTTGTGATCTAATTTTTTTGCTCACAATCTTCCCTCTCTTCAATGAAAGGCTCATCACTTTGGCTCACCAAATAAAATAATATCCATTGATCCACTCTACGGCACACAATTTTATTTTTAGAATAAAAAACTAATAATTTTTTTTTAAAATCAAAAAGCAACCCAGCTCTCACCCATGAGCCTCCCCATGAGGCGCCTAACAAGTGTCAGCCATTGGAGAACTTCACCCCACCTCACCCCTTTCTATCTCCTCTGATTTCCCCCGCGAGTCTCACATTGGAGATGCTTTAAATATATCATCCTTTTGGTAGCTAAAAAGAAGGAAGAAGCTGGAAATTTAAAGTGGATTAATTGAGTTAAACGAATAACTTAATTGCACAACTAAAGGATATGATGAGCATTAATTAAGGAAATGCTATTCCCTTCTGGGGTTGAAGGATGTGGATAAAACTTAAGCCCGCCCTAAGGATTGATGGATATGGAATCTTAATCATTTATAAACTCTTTTCCTAGCTAGATCTGCATATAATTATCCATTCTGATCTTTAATGTCGTCGGATCATTACATCGGTTTTGTTGGATATATTGAGAATGATCGAAGAATCCGCATGCAAACGATGAATACTTGAGGATATATAGTGATAAAAATTTTGGAGTGCCTCTTAAAAATCTTATTTATAATTGGTGGCTTCTGAATTTAATATTAAAAGATTGAAAGAAAGATCGAGCTAAGTTGGCTCAGAAAAATTAATTATTTTGTCATTACATTTATTAAAGGTACAAATTAATGGGGGAAATTATATATTAACCAATATATAATTAGTGAGAAAGGGATCTGTTCTGAGGTTCATAAGAAGTCAAGAAGGTACAAAGAATGATGTATAGGCACACTTAATTTAATTCAAAACTATGGTATTGTATCATTTATGAGGTAGTTAATTAATTAATAGTGGATTAGTGGTAAAGTAAACCAGACATGCTTAGTGAAAGACAGGTGTAGTAGTCAGTAACAATTAATTAATGAAAGCTCCAACAGCATAAGTCTAATTTTGGTATGGTCAATTCTAGAGGAATTTGGGCAGCTGCCTCCTCCATTAGAGCATCTTCTCCCTTCGTGATTTTGTTTCATTTTTTTAATCTCAAAGGAAATAGGAAAGTTGTTCGGAAAAAGAGGCGCAACAAGAACATAATAATTAATAATGAAAAAGTTAGAATTAGTTAATGAATAAATGTAAATAAAATAAAGAATAAAGGGATTGAAGCAACTTTTGATTTTGGGAGCAGGTGTAATTAATTGCAGAGAAAGAATATTAAACTAAATTAAGATCGAGGCCTTGTACGCTAAGAAAATTACATGGACTGCGTCGTGGCAACTGTAGATTACTGCTGTAATATTTTATGAATTCTTTTATCATAGTCTGTCTCTACCGTCAAAGTGTTGGGAAATTGTCACATGACTATGTGCTTCACGCTCAAATGCTTAATTAACAATAGCATGTTTGAACTTTGAAGATAGTTTGCCTTGCCGCCCACGTATACCAGGCCACTGAATCGGGGTTAATACATCAATTTTTTGGTCCTTCTTTCTTTTATATCTTATGAGATTCTGTTGAAATTGTTTGAAATAAACTGATGTAGTAATTAATTCCAGACCAAGAGGTAGACGAGAGTAGAAGTCCTAAGTCTTTTAATTAAGTTGATATGGCGCTAGTTGTGTGGGCCTGTTCTCACTTCTCATGAGGCTGCTTCATGGTAAAATAAGGTGGCAAAAACAAGATGACCAATCACTTTGTGAATTTCAGCAATTAGTGGTACTGTCGTCTCTTTAATTTGTCCGTCTTCTTCTTTATTTCACGCACATCTTTCAAAAAATTCTCTGTTTCATGGACCCCATGTCAAAATAAAAAAAATAAAAAAAACTTTAAGTTGGGCTAAGGGCCTGTTTTTTTCGTAGATAAATCAGAATGGGTAAAAGGGTGAAGTGGATTAAAGTAGATTGAGGTACATTGAAATAAGTTGAAGTAAGTTAAAGTAGGTTGAAGTGGGTTGAATTTTTTTTGATGTGATAAATTAAACTTGATTACAATAATAAAAATAAATTAAAATGAGTTAAGGTTGAAATTTTATGCTCCAACAATATTTAAACATGTTATAATATAATTTATTATGTGTGTTCATGATACTCGTTTTCTTTTTGATAATTTTGGCTTAATTAAATAATTGACTATTACCATATAAGTACTATTTTTACTCGTTTCTCTGCAAATTATGTCCCTCTCAAAATTGGTACGTGATAACTTAATTTTTGACTTGAATATAAATTGATAGTAAAAACTAAAAAGCCAATCAAACTGAAATTTGCCAAACCTAAATTCATTATATTTTATCGTCAACCTAAATAGATAAATAATCAATAACATAAGTGAAAGTGAGTGAGTTGAAATATTTACCAACCTACTACAATCCTATGTAAATACAAAGTCACTTAATACTAAAAGCTAGTGATATTTTGCCAAGTTTAGTTTGCCATGCATGGATCTCTCACTGTCTTACTTTAATTTCAGAGCCAGCCCTTTCTCTGCATTCATGGGCACCATTCCTTTAATTCGAGACGAAGTCATCGATATATGATGGCCGTTGATATTTTTCTTTTTCCGGTATATAGCAATAATGTACGGTTAACCTCTTGGATTTGGACATAGTTTTTGTTCGGTAAAATTAACTGTTTAGATAGTGGATAACAGTTTATATAACATATAGCTATTTAGGTAATAGATAGTGGTTTTAAATTAGCTATTGACGTACAATTGTTTAGATGAACGGTTAAAATAAATGTGTTCGGTAAATTTAGTTGTGGAGTTAGCTGGCTAATATAGATTGACATAAAACGGTATAGATAATTTCTAAAGATAAAATCTCCAAATAGTATTTTTTGGTAAAAAGATGGAACGTTACTTTTAAATATAGAAATTTAATATTATTAACTTTTCAAAAATGTTACTCCAAATGCTGAACGTTACTTGAGATGCTCACCCAAACATTAGATTATCAAACACTAAAAATTGACTAATTAATAATATTCAATTAGTCAAAACGCTAAATACTATCCAAAGTACTGTTATCGAACATAACCATAATGTACACAACTACAGTACAATGAAGAATAAGCTTACCAATTAAGTAACATACACGTGACGATGATTTACAACTCTACCGTACTTAGGACTTTGGTGGCTCAATTTCATCAACCTGCCAAACCTTTAGTTAGCAAACATTTAGTCCGATATTTTCCGGTCAGATTGCTTTGATATATGGCGGAAATTTCTAGACTGACTATCGATACTTAACAATTTAACTTAGATACCGGTGGTTAATTAGTGACCTGTCTATAATGTAAGGAGACTTCAACGATTAATTTAGTGTAAACTTTTAACTCAGTTGTTTCTTGTATAAGGTGAGCCAACAATTTAACTGGTTTTACAATAAAACATTACCTATTTTATTAATTAACTTGAAACGTTAAGTGCAAAGAAAAGTGTTGTCTAGGTTCATTACAACTTTGTTTATCATGCCGCCTTCTTTTTTTTTTTGGATGGAAAGGGGGGAAGGCGTTAAAGTTTTATATGAATTGGACCATAATCAAAAGAGTCATACATATATGTTCAAATGAGATTCCAACTTAAAATTAATTAGCCATACGTGGAGTAACTCACAATATATATATATATATATATATATATATATATATATATATATATATTTAAGTCCGTTAATTTTATCAATATGAAATAACACTCACTTTTATACTTCAGGAGAGAAGAAAGTCTAATAGTGTTGGACATCCATAAAATAGAAGAGGAAAAAGGTCTTATGAGTAGTTCCATTAGCTGTGATATTTATCTTGATTATGATCAACAACTGTTGGGTTGTTGGGTTTCGTGGCCCAAAATCCGAGGTGGAGATTGTAGGGAAAATATTTGGGTGGTACAAAGGTAGGAATTAAATGTATAAGGAAATTTTCTTGAAACCATAATATTTTTTCAAATATTTTGATCACACAATGAATATTCTCCTGGCGGCTAGAATTTCTCTCTAAGGGTAAAACTCTGGTTTTCTAGACCCTATAAAAGGGGGTCGTAGATAGGATCTAAAATCAACTCCTGACCTCCTGAACTCTAGAATCACTCTTGAATCCCTAAACACATTGAGAGGTAGAGAATTGTGAGATAGATTACAAAAGAGATTGTAATTCTGTTATTGGATCAAATCACTTGTTGTGATTATGATCGTTTTGTATTCTACCTACTCATATAGTGGATTGATTGTGCTCGTCACCGTCCGTGGTTTTTTCCTGTATTGAGTTTCCACGTAAATCTTGTGTGTCGTTGTTTTGTTCTTGTTATCTTTCTTTAAGTTTCTAAATATCTGTTTCATCCTATTACTTCTGCTATTAGTTTCCTCTAATTTCCTAACAAGTGGTATCAGAGCTTTAGTTTAGGATGTCTTCAATTATAAAAGTTGATATTCAGAAATTTGATGGGAAGATTAGTTTTAATCTCTGGAAGGTGCAGATGAGAGCAGCTCTCATCTAGCATGGGTTATGGAAGGTTCTGAAAGGACCTCACGTGAAACCCGATAAGATGACTGATGAACAATGGGCAGCAGACCAAAATAAGAAGCGTGGATCGTTGACAGATGAGGAATGAGAGGAACTGGAGTTGAAGGCAGTTTCAGCCATACAGTTGTGCTTAGCACCACATGTCTTGCGAAAGGTGCTTGATAAGACAACTGCGGTAGATCTTTGGATTCGGCTGGAGGAACTCTACATGACGAAGAATCTCGCCAACAAGATCCGTTTGAAGGAAATGTTGTACACCTTTCGTATGACTGAAGGTACCCTTGTTCAAAAACACTTGAATGAGTTTAACTCTATTCTTGTTGATTTGGAGAGTCTGGATGTGAAAATTGAGGATGAGGATAAGTTGCTTGTTGTGTCGTTACCCCCTTCTTATAAACACTTTAAGGAGATTATGTTATATAGTAATTCTAATACTATATCGTTTGAGGATGTTAAGTCAAACCTGTTGTCTAAGGAAAAGTTTGATCTTGACATTCATACTGATTCTACTGAGGGATTAGTAGTAAGGGGTAAAACTGAAAAGGGGAACGGTAAGAACCGTTCTAAGTCTAAAAATCCTCACGGTGGTAAGACCTGCAATTACTGTGGTCGTAACACCCGGGAATTAATCCCCTCCATTAAGCTTCTGTATATCGTTATAAATCGACTAATGTCGAGGTAGGCTGCCTGAGTGTCGTTTTTGTTGAAAGAGATATTATTATTCTCATGGTTAATAGCCTTTTTGTTTTTGTTTTTACGATTAGAACGTTGAATGATGCTGCAATTTATTGAATCGAACCTTAATATAATCAAACGGTGACTAAACCAGTCGAAGATTATATTAACGGTTACGGATTAAGATTTGAAGGTCGAACATTGAATTTATAGCACAACAGGCAGATGCTTTTATTAGCGGACAAAAAAAAAGAAAGAAAAAAGAAAAAAAATAAATTTAAGGGGCTGAATCCCCCTTTTTTCGATAAGGAGGAGAAGCAGCGCGAGGGGGGGTCCTCGACCTCCCTGCCCGTGAGACACCCACACATACGCAGGGAGAGGGGGAAAGAGGCGCCGGTGGGGTCGCCGGCGACCAGCGACACACGGCCTGCCGTTCCCCTGCCCGGTCGACGCCCAAATCGAGTAGAGAGAGGAAGCAGACGCAAGGGAAGGGAGCCGTGGGTCAAGGTTTGGGGACCCCTGACCTCGGGCGACCGCCCCCAACGCGGCCACCCTCGCCAGACGCCGGTGGTACGGCGGCGAGCAGAGACGCACGAGGAGCAGAAAGGGGGGGAGAAAGCAGTAGCCGGGCAGCACAGGGGAACCGAACCCACACCGAATCAACCCGAATCAACCCGAATCAAATCCTAAAACGGGTCCTTTAGCTTGGATTCGAGGTGGGTTTCCTCGTCCTCCTATTTATGGTTAAATTGTTAATTTCGATAAAGCTTATTGGTTATTGATTATAGTTCGTTCAGGTTGAATTCGATGATTATTATTTATAGTTCGTTTAGGTTGAATTCGAATCAATTATCAGGGATATGAGGAAATTGTAGCGTAAATTGAACGATACCAGATATATATATATATGTTAGTCGTACTGAACAAAAGTTTATCGTTTATAGTGTATTGATTATATGTCATTTGTCAAGTATATAAAATTTATTGAGTATGTCAAGTTTATCGATTATATACAGTTATCGATTATATGAGATTTTATACATAAGTTTATCGAATATATACATGGATACATTATCGATGCTAAGAAATTACTGATTATATGAGGGCTTCGGTTTATAAAGTTCATTGAATATATAATGTTCATCGCCGGTTTATAACGTTAAGTTTATTGAATATATAACGCTCATCGATCATACATGCTCACTGTTTCCATAAAATTATTAATTATATAACGTTCTTTAATTATGCATTTTATCGATTGTTATAATGTTCATCGTTATTGATTATATAACGTTCATTAATTATCCATTTTATCGATCATATATAATGTTCATCGTTATTAATTATATAACGTTCATTGATTATGCATATTTATCGAATTATATATAATGTTCATCGATTATATATGCGTACTTAAAGTTTATCGACTATATAACGCTCATTGATTATGCATGATTATCAATTATATCAAATTTATCGAGTATACGATGTTTCTTGTTTGCATAATGACTATCGATTTCATGAAAATCTCGATGATACATAGTTCTCGGTTACATTAAGTCTATTGCTTCTATATATTTATCGATCGTATACAACGTATCCATTATATAGTTTATCGACTGCATAGTTCATCGTTTATCAATTTATTAGTAATCTATGGATTATATGAAGGGTATTGAGTCTATTTATATCGTATGTTGATTACATGACGTTTGTCAATTGTAAGTCAAGGTCCATAAATGCTTAGTTACATGATTGCTAAGTACTCCTAATTGTTTTATCAGTCGCCTGTTTTCATCGACAAGTCATCGGTAACGAAATAACCTAAAACCATCAGATTGATCAGCCGAGCGAGCTAGGTGACCAGTAAATAGGTCGAGAGATAAGGGATCTTTAAAGGTTATTTGCATCTTTAGCTTAACCAACCCAGGACGTCCCTAGAAGTTTACATGTAACTTCAACTTATATGTTTCAAAGCTCATGATTTGGCAGAGATTTCAAAGCACAATATTTCATTTCTCTGCTAGAAGGCAGAGACAAAGCTCAGTTTTTCATTTCTCTGCCAGTAGGCAGGGAATTCAAAGCTCAATATTTCATTTCTCTGCTAAAAGGCAGAAACAAAGCTCAGTTTTTCATTTCTCTGCCAGTAGGCAGGGAATTCAAAGCACAATATTTCATTTCTCTGCTAGAAGGCAGAGACAAAACTCAGTTTTTCATTTCTCTGCTAGTAAGGAGAGTATTCAAAGTTCAATGTTCACAATTTTGCCAGTAGGCCTAAGTTGGAGTTACATGTTTCATAACTTTGTTAATATGCAGTAGAGTCAAGAGAAACATGGTCAAAGGAGACTCTCAATTCCTATGATAGCTTACGAAACAATATGCTTTAAATAAACAAGCATGTGAGGTTCAAATGTCACTTTGCTACATTAATAGTAAATAGTTTACCAATCACATGACGTAGTTATATGCCTCATTTTATGATTATCGCTCTATATTCTCTCACAGAAATCTATTCTTGCATATGATCAGCTACTGTGTTGTATAGTAAGGATTGTATCGCATGGAACATGATGGTTGTTTTTAGTGGCATTGCTAACTTCATATAGCTTACTACCTGACGGCATCTTTAACGACATTTTAACGACTATGTACGATTTACATTATATGAACTAACACCAGCTTCGCTAATGTATAAAGCATCACGTATAAGATTTTAGCAATAGATGAGCCTTTCAAAAGTCGAGAAATTATGAACGACGGTTGTAAGTTATTATTGAATTGAAAATATTCTTTTAGGGGAGGGGGTTATCCACTGTATGATTTTCGCTCACTCCATATGTCATTGTTGCCCTCGAGGTTCCTAAAGTAAGCCGAAATGGAGTCATTGCTACCCTAGAAGTAAAGTGATGTGTTTGTACGTGAGTTGCAAAGTGTATTATGATGTAATGATTGTAAATTAAGTTCTTGTGTGCTTGGTTTGCATATCATTTAGAGTCGCTCTGTATGGCCGTATGAGCCACTATCTAAGTTGCCAGGGCTGTACCCTTCGTTGTTCATTTGTTAAAACACTAAACTGCATTGATTGTGGTGCTCCGGGTGGGTAGCCCGTTGAGCTGTGAACTCCAGCGGGTGGCCGTTGAGTTAATATTACTGTTATTTTCAGTGCAGAGAATTAATTGTAAGGCTGTAAGCATGGGAAAATAGTCAAGTTTTAGGAGAAACTCTGTCCGTTTTGTCCCAAGATTTAAGAACAAAATGCTAACACTCCTGGCTTTAGGGTTGGGGGCGTTACAATGGTAAATTGGGTCATATTGTTGCTAACTGTTGGCAACTGCAAAAGAAAAGGGAGAAAGAAGAAGAGAATTCTCGTGAGCATGCTGAAACTTCATTTGCTGAATCTGATTCTGATGGTGACATTTTGTTTGCTACCTCTACTGAAAGGGGGAGTGATTCTGATTGGATTCTTGACTCTGGGTGTACTTATCATATGTGTCCTCACAAGGATTGATTTTCAACATATGATCCAGTTGGTTCAACTATTGTTCACATGGGCAATAATGCCCAATGTAAAGTAACTGGAATTGGTACTGTTAAAATCAAGACCCATGATGGTGTTGTCAGGACTTTATCGAATGTTCGTCACGTTCCTGACTTGAAGTGTAACTTCATCTCTTTGGGCACCCTTGAATCAAAGGGGTGCAAATATTCAGCTGAAAATGGAGTTCTGAAGGTCTCGAAGGGCAGTCGGATTCTACTGAAGGGTTTGAGGCAAGGAGGTCTCTATGTCTTGCAGTCATCTACTAAGACAAGTTATATGAAAAAAGGTTCATATAAGTCATCTCCCAGAGCTAAGGTCAAGCATTGCTTAGACTTAGTTGACATTCACAGTATTTGAGCGCCCTTCGGGGCATTGCCCCTCGGGTGGGGGGGGGCATCACCCTTCGGAGTGCTATGACGGTGTTACAGAGTTGGTGATTGGAAATTTCGGTCAAATGAGGAGATTGTTGGGTTGTTGGGTTTCGTGGCCCAAAATCCAAGGTGGAGATTGTAGGGAGAATATTTGGGTGATGCAAAGGTAGGAATTAAATGTATAAGGAAAGTTTCTTGAAACCATAATATTTGTCCAAATATTCTGATCACACAATGAATATTCTCCTAGCGGCTAGGATTTGTCTCTAAGGATAAAACTCTGGTTTTCTAGACCCTATAAAAGGGAGCTATACCTAGGATCTAAAATCACCTCCTGAACTCCAAAATCACTTTTGAATGCCTAAACACATTGAGAGGTAGAGAATTGTGAGAGAGATTACAAGAGAGGTTGTAATTCTGCTATTGGATCAAATCACTTGTTGTGATTGTGATCGTTTTGTATTCTCCTTATTCATATAGTGGATTGATTGTGCTCGTCACCGTCCGTGATTTTTTCCCGCATTGGGTTTCCACGTAAATCTTATGTGTCGTTGTTTTGTTCTTGTTATCTTTCTTTAAGTTTCTGAATATTTGTTTATCCTATTACTTACGCTATTAGTTTGCTCTAATTTCCTAACAACAATGTATAATAAATCACTGTGTCTTGAGTACAGAATATACATAACCCAATTCAAAAATCCATAATCCAATTTTCTAACATCCATGCCATTTTATATTTCTGGATAAAAATTGAACTTGTTTCAGCAGTATTTCTGCTGTTTGAGCTGGGAGAAGAACTTGTTGATGAAGTCCTCAGCCGCCTGGTCGACCCAAATATCCTCATCCGGGTTATCCTGAACGGGGAAAGCGAGTCTGTGACGCGGAGCTGATAGGCCATAGGGCTCCGCCCGAATTCCAATCCGGGCAAAGCAGGGGATGCCGCCATGTCATCATTTGACGACATCATTATCATCTCCAAAACCTTGCTGACCGCCTCCGCGTTTTCAATTTAATTACTTGATCAAGGGGGAAGAGGGGAAGGGAGAGATTTATACGTACAGGAGGGCAAAGGAAAAGAGGGAAAATGTGACATTTTTGAAAATAATGTTATGACTTTTACATAAAATATTAGCATAATTGAGTGGCTTGTGCCTTTTGTGGGGGTAGGAATTTTCATTTTCTCTCTCCTTTAATTTCCCATTTTCTCCTTTTTTTTATTTAATTAATTTGTTGAAAATTAGTGTAATTAAGTTTCACTCAATCATTGTACTTTACCCGTAGTGGTGAGGCTATAGCTAACTAGGTCTTTTTAAAAGCACGCCTAATCACTATAAACACTGGTCATCTGAAGCACGACTACCGCGTGTCCCAACTTTGATTTTAGCTGGACTTCCAGCAGTAGAAAATGAGTATCTGGTGTACGTAGTTGATTACACGGCTAAACTTCCTTCTCCCCCCCCCCCCCCCCAAAAAAGAAACCAAAAAAAAAGCAATTGTACGCAAATGAGGGAACAATGGAGTCTATGAAATAAGTTGTTGTATGTGTATACATATGAAGAACAATAATAAATCGCTTCAACATTTGTTAATTGACACAAGTTCAAATACCAACTGGAGCTGCATAAGCAGAAATAATGTATGATAGTTTGATGATCAAATTTTCATAACTAATACAACAATGTTTCTTTCTTTTTAAAGTCTTACAACTGCTAGTAAGATCTTTATTATGTCGAATTTTTAATGAGTCTATGTTAATTTGCTTCAGAAGCGGTATAACACTAAGCTCTAAAATTTAGCTAGCTAGGTTTGCATGCAAATCTTCTCTATCCAATGGTTTTTCTTCATGGAATTGAACAATTCAATACAACCCTCTCATTAAAAACAGCAAAGTTTCATAACTTATTGATATGATTATGATTTTTAAAATAATCCATCCATCATTAAAATCCATCAAACTTCAATTCATTTTTAAAAAAAAAAGATTATCAAACTTATAAATAAACCGAATAATTTAAAAGGACATCATTTGTTGTAATCTCTTTAGATTTTTGACATATTTCTTAACTTACATAAAGTAGAGTAAATATTATTTTGAAAAATTACCAAAAACAATGTCAATATGGGAAGATTATAGTGGAAGGAGAAATATTATAGTCATTTTTATATAACTAGCACATAATGGACTTAGATAAGAAATAACTATATTGTTGTGTAAGGCAAAAACATGTTGTACTCAATCCTCAAAGTAGTACACTTTGAACTCTCTTGTACCTGTTTTTTTTTTTTTTAATAGATTAACATGTGTTTATACCTTTAAAATTTTAACCATGCATATATATCTATATAATTATTAGGAATACAAATATAATTTCAGAAATATAATGTTTTATAAAAGTTGCTTTTAAAGAGCCATTATATACATGTCCACACAAACCTTCTCTTTCGTGTATTGATGTACAAGTTCAAAGGTACGTACATAAATTTTGATGACACCAAACGTATTTTTTATACGATAGCAAAGTAGACGTTATGAAGAATACTAATTAAAGTTGTAAAGATATTCTTATCCGGTTCGTTTTCATTGTTATCCAAACTTTTAAATTGAATCTGGCCAAGTACATTCATGTACTTCATGCATAACCATTATCCGATTGGAAAATACAGAAAGCTGGTTATATTATCTGATACTTTCGGTAGAAAGATAAGATAGAACGAGCTGTCTAGCTGGACAAATTACAGTAGATTAAACCAAGGAATAATGTACACTATTTAATCAAATTGAGGATAAGATAAGGATCTTCTTTGCCTTTGGGCTTGATGGATAAGGCCTAGTGAATATGGGAGTTTTAAGGCAATTTCTTATGTGCTCCCCGGAGCACATGCTCTCGTTGTCTGTGTGTATATATTTTTCATGCATGTATTTATTATATATTAATTTTTTAATATATATTTGATAATGTGGCTAGTAGGAGTATATGCTCCCAGGAGTATGATATACATATTGGAGTTTTAATTATGGAATCTCAATCATTATTTGTCCCCTTCCAATCTTGGTAGCTACATAGACTTTGCCTCTTCGGCAAATTTAGTTGTTTTCGACAAATCATAAATATTTGGATATATTACTGTTTTAATTAGTAATAAATCATTGTTGTATATATTATCTACTAGCATTTAGCAGTTTGATCATGTGATTGAAAAAAATATATATCGTAGAATTAATTGTGTTGTTGAATTAGGCTATGTATACAAATACAAATCAGCAAAAAATGGCATGAACAATTCGATCAAGTGAAATAAGTTACTAAGATTATCAAAACACTAGATAAAAAGAAAGGAATATGAAGTACAACTTTTGAAAGAAATTTTAAAACACTAATTTTATTAACTTCTCGTAAGAGCTCCTTCAGTGATGGTAAATACTAGAAAACCATCCTGGAAATAATAATTACAAATATATGGCGTCTCCTTCATCTATTGGTTAGCGATTTCAAACTTGCTCATACTCCTTTTAAAGTACTTCGCCAAACATATCTTCTAATCATATAT
>JACYFF010031955.1:6608184-6618235 GCA_017589665.1 Selenicereus undatus | reverse complement strand
TTGAAGGCTTGATCTCAATCAAGGCAAGTCTTTGATCTTCAAGGAATGACGACACGCGCTCGATGTGCTTATTGTCTACCTTGAAAAAGAGAGTATTTGAGCTTTGGATGGATTTTTCAAAATTTCCAACCTTTTCCCCCGTCTTTCAATCAAGGGGGGTAGTGCCCTATTTATAGGAAAACTTCCCCCTCCTCATTGAAAGTCAAAATGGGCTTTGGCCTCATTTTGGGCCTTCAATTGGGCCTCAACTTGGGTTGATTTGACTTATGAGTAATTTGCTTTGACCTTGACTTTTGACTTGGAATTCTCTTGGGTTTGGGTCGGGCATTGACTTGGAAGTCACATCAATATTTGACTGGATGTTGAATTGAGAGTCGTTTGACGTTGGACTTGGGAGTCGATTTAGGCTTTGACCTTTGACTTGGGAGTCGATTTAGGCTTTGGCCTTTGACTTGGTTTTGACCGCGCCTTAACTTGGAAGTCGTTCTGATTTGGGTCGTGACCTGACTTGGAAGTCGTCTTGAGCCTCGATTTGGGCTTTGACTTGAGTTTTGACTTGTGAGTCATTTGGATTTGACAAAACCTTGACTTGGAAGTCGTTCAGGTTTTAGATTGTAGCTTGACTTGGTTGTTTTTCGGGTTTCGACTTGAGAGTCTTTTGGATCTGATTTGATAGTCTTTTGAGTCTGATTAAATTAATTGAAAGGGTTAGCCCAGATAATTAATTTAATTTTATTTGGTTACGACACGTAAATATTTTTCGTGCCCATAGTGTCGAAAGATTAGAAGATGGCATATATGAAGACATCGTAAGAATACCTTGATCATTGTAACCTTTTTCGGATGAATGATAGCCTAAAAATGTATACAAGGGCAAAGATAAAAAGTATTAAAACATGAGAAGTAAACCATAATGACATACAGACTTGGTTAAAGGGCATATAAGAAGACAATCATAAAATACCTTGGCCAATGTAAACTTTTTAGAATGTATGATAGCCTACTAAATAGGCAAAAGAAGAACCATACAATTTCATTTACAATTTGAACAGCAAAAATAATGCTGAAAACTTTACAACATTATTTGCAATTGAAAAGTACAGGTAAGAATGTTGAAAATTTAAAATCCTAGTGGATGAATGTCAATTGGTTTAGAAATTAACCAAGTGGGAAAAAAAATGGTCAACAGTTGAATTCTCTCAAGAAATTGCCCACATTTTTCATTGTTTTAAACTGAGCAGAGTGTTTGACCCCCCCCCCCCCTTTCAAAAAAAAAACCCTACACAGAGAGCAATGTTATTATAGACAGAAAGGCATTGATACTATAAAATGTAGAACTGCAGTTTTTCTCTATTTTTAGTGTTGTCGGCATAGGTCTTTTATTTTCTTTTTTTAAAAAAAATGGAAAGGTAAGAATAATAATATTGGAGGCATAATATTTTAATATATATATATTTTTTTAAAAATTGGAGAGAAAAACATGTAAATTTTCTATCACAATCTTTTATTATATATACTTTTTAAAAAATGGAAAAGGTAGCGACAATAAGTGGGATTTGAAGAATCTTTTAATATGCATTGTTGTTTTTAAAAAATTGAAAAGGAAAATATAAAACTAACGAAAAATTAAAAATCTCTGTTATATTTTAATAGGTTTCGATTTAGGGTAGGAATTCATGTCGAAACTGTGAAAACTTGCCATATATATACACACACACAGAGGTTAATAGAACACTGAATAGCACTTATGATAAAGAATAAATGTGAATAAGTGTCGATATTAAACATAGAGAGACTTCTGTAAAAGGGACATAGAAACACAAATAAACTTTTCAACATTCCACGTAAATAAGGACATTTAAACGTAAAAATATGACAGTCTTGTTATGACTAATTTTCGATAACTCTATATCTTTATAATTGATGAAATGGTCTTATAATCATATCATATACATCATATAAAAGTGAATGAATTAATATGGTGATGACATTTGTCATGTTGTCATAGGTTGCTTAATTTTAAATAAAAATATAATTTCATGACAACTAATAAATGATCTTAGCCATATTAATAAATTTAATATTTATCCATTAATGTAATATATTAAATCATGCAATTATGTTGTTCTAATCAAAGTTGTCACTAGAATAGGAAATACTTTAATAGAATGCATTATCTAAAAATTCAATTAACTCAATTCATTGGAATGGCTTACATATGATTTTATAGTGCAATTAATTCTATTGGTCTTTATTATTTGAAAAATATTTTCATTATGTTTAGGGTCAGAAAATTACAATGAACACTGAATCACACAGAGGAATAAAAATTCTGCAATATATTGTAAGCAGTTACAAACACTATTTTTTAAATTAACAAACTATTATTAAAAAAACAGATGACAAAAATGATTGGGCCAAGACATTTACGTAATTAATTATAGAAAATATTATCACAGTTGTTTATATTTTGATCGGTCTTGTGTTGTTCTAACCTCATATTAAAAATGATAAATTTTATACATACATATGTTTTCACTATACAATTAAAAATAATGTAAAATGCTACTATTTTTGTTGTGTGCATGACAAGTGTCGTGTTTTCATTGGTTCTCTTTTATGTAATTAAGTTAATTGACAATTAAAGGGTTATTAATTAGTGTATCAAATTCTAAAGTAATATTGTGCATTGAAAGGTTATATATTAATATTAGTTAAAGTAATTTTTTCTGAATTAAAAAAAGAAAAGACTTTTCTTGTATTTTAGAAATGGAACAAATATCTATGTAGTTCTTTTGTAACCATTTTCCTCATTATTGACTGTAATTAAGTAATGCAACAAAATATTTTTCCTTTTCTTTTTTTGTTTAAGTTATCATACTCCAATCTTTTCTTCCATTTTTTTTAGTTTGTTTAAGTTGACTAAGTGACTCCAATTAAACAAAGTTTTTTCTTATTTATATTTTTGAAAAATTCTCAAATGTAATCGTGTGAAGCACGAGATTTACCCTAGTAATTATAGAATTAATGGTGAGTTCATCGAGTGAGAAATCATTGAGGGGAAAAATAAAATAAAGGATACATTCTTATTTCTCTGTTTAATGGAAAGCGTCAACTCCAAATAGTCCACCAGTAGAGGTTTTTTACTACGTCTGGGAAGAGCTCCTGATCCAACTGGCCCATTATTCAAAGCCGTATTTTGCTTTTCGTTTTTTCTTACTTTTGTTTTATTTTATTTTATTATTTTTTTGGTGCCAGGGATCTGAAAGGCAAATACCAAAAGATGTGGGAGCAAAATTGGCACCAACAATACAATGCAATACACAAGGAATTATTACTTAAATGAAAGTAAGTAAAGAAAAAAAAAAAGGAAGTATTGACAGTTCGCTTGGGTTCTGGACTTTTGAGAAGGTTTGGGGGAAAAAAAAAGAAAAAGAAAAATTCGCAGAGCTTCTCTCTGCTAAGCAAATGCAGTGTGCGTGACAGTCGCATGCTAGTTGTGCTGGGGTACAATACTAGCGCCCCCCCCCCCCCCAAAAGGTATTAGTTTTAAGACATAAATGCAAAATTTTGATAAAGTGATCTTAATCCAAAGGGGGTTAAAGTTCTGTTTCGTGAGACATAATTTGTATTTTTTGCTATATTATTTCAATCGTTTTTTCAAAATTCCAACAAGAAAGTTGTTGCACTATTTCTGCAGGCCTATGTCATGACTATTAATTATTTTCATTTTGCACTCATGCTACACACTTAGCAATTTTATCTATTTGAGCTATATATATATGTCGCCCTCACAAAAATGAATAGGAATTGAGATATACATGGACAATGAAGTTAAGGCATTTCGAGAAATATGAAGATAAACTCATTAATAGGACTTTGATCCTCACCCTCAGAAAAGAAGAGATTCTATCTAATTCTCACACTTCTATTAGTATTGGGATTAGATGGAAAAAAAAAAGAAAAGAAAAGACTGGTTATTGCCTGAGAAAGCAGGGCAGGGGTTTCACCTGTACACTTAATCTCTCACAAATCCTATTAGTACGAATGTAGAATTGAATGAGGTGAATGAAGATTGAAGAATGCCTAATAAGCTTACTATAAATTAGCAACACATTTCTCATACAAACTACAATACTCTCCATCTTGTAAATTTGCACAATTCAACATAATAAAATATACATTTAAAAGCAACTGTGGATGACAATAATATTTTTAATAATTTCAAGCACAGAGAAGAGGAACGTTACCTATATATATCCATATATGTACACACTCTGATTCGTTTATTAGCGTTTGTCTATTAGTTTAAGATGTGATCTCCTGAAAATGCTTCGGCCTTAAGCATTTTCCCATCAAAAAAAAGTTGGTCCTCTTTTCACAGAGAAATGGACAAGTCGAATGAATTGATATCATTAACTAATGGAGATTCTAATGATTCCGCTTAAGGATGTAGATTTGGATAGAATCTTGTTTGAATGGATATATAAATATATGTGTGTATGTTTGGATACGGAATTTTTGGAACATCAAATGTTGTTCAATCAAACATCATTCAATCACAGTAGCAATAATTTATATGCAGTAGCTCCACTCACTTTTATCACTGAGCATGTAGTGCTCTGTGCGGCCACAGAATTGTACCAACTCAACTCTCACATAATTTATTATTTTTTTTTTATCTTGGTTCCTCTATTTCATTGAAATAAAACTACTATTAGTCTAATAAAAAGTATAGTTCTCACATTATAAATTTTCTCCATTCACAAAACTTAAACTCAAAATCTTATTTAAAGAAAATAAGTATCAAATCACTTGAACCAATGTCTCTAAATTTTATAGTTTCAAGAGCCTGAGTGTATAATAGTCAATTATGACGCGCATAATTAATACACGTTTTAATAATACAGCAAATGAAAAAAAAATTAATAATATTTGTAGAACAATGAGTGGGAAAAGCCTTTAAATTTAAATAAATTGGGTGGTAGTACGGCTTGTCATGAGGCTGCTTTAATTTGTTCGATGGTGTGGTAACAAAAGGCTGATATTTCAATGTAATAAAGCTGATCAATTTCTCCATTTCGGCCATTAGTGCTGCCTTTATAATTTTGTCCACTTGATTATATATGTTTGTGAGTCTGGGCCAGTCCTTTTAATTCACAGGCACCGCATTTTGATTCAAAAGTAAAGGGCTCCAAAAGTCATGGGCGGTAATATTTTTCTTTTTTACTATTTGGTGCGCAAATATCCTGTTTACAGTCAATCTCTGTCTTATTAGTTACATTATTTCTTCAATCATTCCAGTTTAGTTAGCAAATAGTGCTTCAATTCTTAAGTGGCTGCCGATTTTATTTTATTTTTTAAAAAAAAACACAGAAAAACATAGGGTGTGACTTCTCGGTGTCAATGATTATGTGACCAAGGTTGATAATCATGGTGGAACAAAGAGTTGGTATAGAAATCTCTTATTTTTTCAGTTTTGGTGTGTGAGTTATTTTTTTTAATTGTCACTTAACTTTAAAAGATATTTTTATTGAATTTTTTAAATAAAAATTTGGCTAATGGTGTTAGTCAAAGTTAGGTTCGTTCTTGGTTGATAAATGATAATAAATTATATATTTACATTTGAAAAGGCTAGTAGTGTATGGTGGATATATAATGTGAGTTAGCTCGATTTATCTTACATTTGTTTCACCAATCGATCTTCTTTGTATTAAATTTTACTCTAAGGATTTGTTGTAATTAACTGGTTTGACCTGAAAGTAAGAACAGTTAGTTATGCTGGACAACTCATACTGCTAAAAAGTCTGTTTTTTCGGCGAATTTTCCGACGGAAAAAGCAACATTTTCCGTCAGAAAATGAGTTTTTCGACGGAAATTCCGGCCGACAAAGTCCATCGGAGTAAGGCCAGTCTGGAATGCATTCCGACAGAAATAGCAGGTCCATCGAATTGCTTCTCCAATGGAATTCCGACAGGATTGGGTGGTCGACGGCCTCAGCCATTAGATGCAAAAAAAAAACCAAGAAAAAATTTCAAAAAAAATATTTTTTTTGTGGATTCTATCGGAACCCGTCAGATTCCGTCGGAATTTCCATCGGAACCAGCTGAATTCCATCGAAAATTCCTTCAGAATTTGAAAATTTTATTTTAAAAAATAAAAAATATAGTACCGAATTATAAAAATATTTTTCAATGTATCTAATACACAATAAATTCTCATCATTGACATTAAATTAATATTAGCATTAAATTGTTTTTCATCAATAAAAAATTATATTCTTTAACAACAAAGTACAAAATTCAGAACAAATTATCATCTTAACAGACTAACATCAACGTATCAAACTAACTATATAAACTATTAAATCTTCATAATTACATGCAAACTAATTATACAAGTTACTAAATTCAACGTATATGCTTAATTAGCTACAAATTTGTATAAATTACACGCGAGAAAACCTTCTCAAAAAGTCGACGACGAATGATGGCAGTCGGATGGCGGCAAGCGTTGGTGGGTCGATGGCAAGTGGTGGTGCTCCCTCTCTTTTATCTATCTCTCTCTATTTTACAAAATAAGAAACGAAAAAATGAAACGTGAGGCGAGTTTTATAAGAAAATTTTCGACGGAATCTGCCAGATTTTTTGAATATTCCGACGGATTTTTCCATCGGAATATTTAAAATTTTTTGAATTTTCCCTCCATTCAAATTGTGGCAAAAAAAATTTCAAATTTTTTTAATTTTCCGACGGAAATTAGGTCCGTTAGAAAATCCGTCGGAAATCCAGCGAGTTTTTCTGAATCTGTCGAATTTCCCTCGAAGATTCCGATGGACCTATTTTCTGCCTGAATATTCCGTCGGAATAAACTAAATTTTTAGTAGCATGGTGTGTGTGCGTGCATATATATATATATATATATATATATATATATATATATATATATATCTGTGTGTATTCTTGTGTGTATTAATTTGACTATTTATTTAAAAGAAAAGTATAAAGAATTTAAATCACAAAAAAATAACAATTTTATGTAATTTTCTAATAATATCTAAATATCAATTTTGCCAATGTCTAATTCAATGAGCTTTTTTCATGAAAAAAAAAATAAATCAACAATGAGCTTCTCCAAAAAGTAATGGGCAAAGTTGCTTTGACTACTTTTGAGAGTTTTGAATGTATATGGTTTAATTATAGTCCAACGGGTAACTTGTATGCAATCATGATTAAAGGTAATCAAAGCGACCATAACTATAAGAAAATGATTTTCAATCTTACCAAACAATCCATTAATTTCAGAATTATTCCTTTTAATTAGATTGTGCTTGGTTATGACTTTTGGGCACAAAACCGTTGTTCAGTGCTTGGTACTAAGCACAAAACCACAATTTAGTCTAAATAATTCCATATTAAACCTTTGATTATATTGCCAACCTCTAGTTATAATTCACATATATATAATTTTTCTCCTCCATATTTTATTCTCTACATAGGTAATGTACAAAAAGAAACCAAGGGGTGACCAAATTAAGATATATATGAAATAAAAACGAAAAAGAAAATCCTCATAATGAACCGTATGTAATAATTACAAAAGCTGCTTAATTATGTTAATTATGATAGAACTAAAATATAATTAAGCGCAAGCAATCATTTGCTGGTTAAGCTGCGCATAAAACCTCTTAATAAACTCCTCAGCAGCCTCATCCACCTGGTGACTTCTGACCTCCCAGTCCTGCACCGGGTACGGAGAGTCCGTCACTCTCACCACGGGGCTCCGCCCGTACCCGAACCCAGGCAAAACGGGTGAGTACAGGGACGGGTGTGGGTATGGAGAGGCCTCAACGTCGTAGTTTTCGGCGTTCCCTACCGTCATCATTTCCAGGACCCTGTTGACCGCATCTATTTCACTCTCGCAGTCTTCATAATCAGTAGCGTAGGGGTCACGTTCAACGTCGTGGTGGTGGGCCCTTTTCTTGTTGTTTATTGGTGGAAAGTGAAAGGGGAAGTGGTGGTTGGGGGTGTTGTTGCAGCTGAACTCGCACGCGCCGCCGTGCGTGTGGTGGGTGAGTTTTCCGGCGAGTTTGGAGCGTTTGAGGGTTAGGTATTTGAGGTCTAGGAGGAGCTTTCTTTTGGCAATGTTTTTTCTAAGCATGAAGAAGGCTACTCTTACTGTGTGCCATACTTTTCTTGCCATCACTTGTACATTTTGCTCCATTTTAATTTTTTGTTTTGTTTTGTTTTGAGAGTGAGAGAGAGAGGGAGAGGAATTAAAGGTATAATTTGTTGGTGAGAGGAAGCAAGTGAGAAAGGGGTATATATAGGGGGAAATTAATAATGGGAATTAAAGGTGTGTTTGATGGTGGAGGAGAAGCAATGATATTCTAGAAAGGAAGCATTTTGATTGTGGGCAAATATTTTATTTTAAAAAATCATTCTAACCTTTATAAGTTAAAGACTCTTCTCATGTGGGGGCCGCCCCCCCGAAAAAAAAATCTTCAGATGAAAATAAAATATACATGTAATTCAAGCATTCTATTTTTTAGTCATTATGAATTTACAAATAGTTAACTCTTTTTAAATTCATAAGATGATCTTTCAAAATAATCTCTATATATCTTAAAAGTACAACTGTAAATATTTGACGTAATTCTCACAGTTGTGTCTAAAAATAAGATCTGATATATTTATATGATTTAATTTAATTCTTGGTGAAAAATAGTTTTAAATTTTTTTGTAATTCTTAGTACGATTGCAAATAATTTTTTATTCTCAGAGTAGCAGGGTTAGATGTTTGATCACGATCTAAAGTAGAAAAAAACATGCGTGGAAGGTGGGGGGTGGGAGCAAATTAAAGGTGTTTCCTTGAGTTAATGGTATTCAGTAGCTAATAAAATAATGGGGTGTTTGAGCTCAATAATTGGTGGGAGATCGTCTTTGTGGGGGCTTTAAGCTTAAGCTCATGAAATTGACTACGTGTCCCTGATTATTTACTTAAATAATTAGTTAGGTTGAATTTCACACGTTATTACGTGTCAAATTTTGCGATTTCTAGACCACAATTGATTGGCATGTCTAGATCCCGCAATTATCATTGCACCAATTATATGCCTTGATTAACAGCCTAATTCACGTTTTTAATTTAAAGATTTTCAATGCGCAACAAAGAGATCTCTTTCTAAAGATACTTAGCTTGATTGATTGACTGCAAGTAAGGTGTGGAAAAAAATATTAATAAAGCTTAAATTACATCAGTGTCTTCCTAATTCTATGTTTATTCGTTCAGAAAATTTAAATGTAAATCCAATCAATATCTCGAGTGTGTTAAAAAGCAATTACATGCCTATTATACATGTAATCTACCCAGTAAATTTTAATGACCGCGGGGTGAGAAATGTTTACTACTAGTAACTAATCTTATACAGATATTTCCATATAAAAATAATCAATTCTGCTAGAAGGTTAAAACAGTAGGTTCGAATCACTCACTCTCTCTCTCTCTCTCTCTCTCTCTCTCACACACACACACACACACACACACATATATATATATATATGTGTGTGTGTGTGTGTGTGTGTGTGTGTGTGTGTAGTTTTTGGCTTTGAATCCTTCATTTCACTAGAGTTGAGTTTTTGGTCCAATCAAGGGATAGAGCCTTCCTCTCACAGATTTTCTCCATTTACAAGACTCAAACTTAAGACCTTACTTAAGGAAAACAAGTGTCAAATCACTTGAACTAACCTGTGTTGTTGTTGTTGTTGTTGTTGTTGTTGTTGTTGTTGTTGTGTGTATATATATATATATATATATATATATTAAAAGTTGGATACAAACAATGTATCAATGATATATCGTATCTTACATGGCACAAATTTGTTAAGACCTTACTTAAGGAAAACAAGTGTCAAATCACTTGAACTAACCTGTGTTGTTGTTGTTGTTGTTGTTGTTGTGTGTGTGTATATATATATATATATATATATTAAAAGTTGGATACAAACAATGTATCAATGATATATCGTATCTTACATGGCACAAATTTGTT
>JACYFF010031955.1:6563651-6608174 GCA_017589665.1 Selenicereus undatus | reverse complement strand
AACAATGTATCAATGATATATCGTATCTTACATGGCACAAATTTGTTGAGACATGTTAATCAACATTATGCTATTAATTAGAATTTATTTTTTGTTATTAACTTAATTATTTATTCCTTGGTTTAACACTCCTAACTTATTTTAATTCTTGAGTAAGTCCTCATATAGTTAACTTGGTATGCAATAATTGGTTTTTTTGGTATTTAAAATTGATCGATTTTATTTTTCAATATTAAAAGAATAGAATTAGATAAGAGAATCAAATTTTACCTTAATTTTAATTATTAATACTTATTATTTTTTTAAAGGTTAGATCTTGAGGTCATTGTACATGATTAAGAGCTTATTGTCATACAACAATTTAATCATATATGACAATTTATAAATGATATATCGGACAATCTCTGTAAAGGTTGTGTTAGATTAGTTGGCTACATAAATATTCTTCTAGTATTGAGAAGTGACTTTTTATATATCTTATGTAGAGTAATCTGTAAAATTATAATATAATTTTTATGAAATTAAGTCAAATTAAAACATAGTCCATTTAACTCCTAAAAAATATCAATCACAAATTAATTAGACGTGTGATGAATCATAAAAAAATGGTCAATGATAAATGATTATCATATGATGAAAAAAAAGAAATTTAGAGTTATTTTAAATGAAATAGAAAGAAAACAATAATATTATTATTATAAAATCGCTAATCTACTTTAAAAATAATATATTTTCATTAATTATTTATACTAATAATAGTAAAATAAAAATTGACTAACCTCCTTGCATGTATTGGAAAAGTATAACACTAGCATTACTAAAGATACTAAAGGAGGGTTTTAATGTTCTTTATTTCTTCCTCCTTCTAGTGTCTTCTCTAATAGGTGTTGGTACAACTGTACAAGATATGGGACTTATTGTATCTTACCAGTCCAGGGGGCCCCCCCCCCAAAAAAAGATAAAAAAAACAAATGTGACTACAGTGATTATTGTTACTAATAAGAGCAATAGCATGCCAAAAGTTCATACTAGACATTAGCTAGGAAAATGAAAGAAGTTGTTAAAATTATTTCTATTCCTTGTGTGCTTTCTTTTAATTTGTTTAATTTTTTTTGAGCCACATGGAATCAATATTTCTATTTGTCCAAGTGCTTACAAGGAAATTAGTCTCTTTCTTTTCCTCAAACCCCACACAAATGGAACTTACTGGGAATTGTTATTACATACATATATATATACATACATATGCACAAGCTAAGAGGATATGAAGATTAGTCACAAATATTTATAAAAATTTTCCTTGCCTTTTGGGATTAGTAAACAACCCAATAACGATCATTAGAATAACAACATTTCCAGTCACAGTTCTATTTTTTGAAAATCAAGCTTAACACATTAGCAAAAGTTCCAATTTTTTGAAACTTACATTTTATCACTTCTCCAATCCATGAAACTCCAATTAAAATTACCCAATAAAAAGATTTATCATAGACCCACTTCATAACACACAACTATTTTTTTAATCATATACAAATTATATAGTAATCACCAAAAAAAATAAAAAATATGTTAAAAAAATCAAAAGGTTGCCTCGCATGTGGAACTGGTAGAGTTCCACCACGCGTGACGCTCATCTGCTGCTCCTATGACATGTGAACACATGGCGATAGTGGGGCCCGCATTCCTCTCCCAAACGCTGGAGTGCTCTAATGGATTAGTACATAAGTATCGGTTTAGTAATTACATAGATTTACTGCGGCTGTGATCCGGTGGAAACAGACGGGCCAAGAATATAATAGCGGATCCAAAATTTCCACAATTCAACTTCTTAATTAATTCATAATCAGGGTATGCATATTAATTCCATTGACAATGACACTATTTTTTATATTTTTTTCACAATTAAAATTTAGATTTGAGTTGTGCAAATAGACAAAAATAATCAAATTTTAAATCCGAATCCTATAAATAGAAAAAACAACAGACGACCAATCACAATGCTAAGAAGCTCTAGCAACAGCCAAAATAACACTGTTTTTCGACGCATTTATTCGAAACAGTAGGGGGTTCCACCCAACAATAATAAGCAAACATTGTACAAACTTACAAGGTAACCAATACCCCGTTCAAATACGATATAATACATTACAAAATGGAACCAACCATCTCATGTCTTCAACCAGCGAGTTTCACCAGGCGCTCGAACATCCACACCATTACCCAAAATCTCAGTATTTAACAGTTGTGACGTATTTGAGCAGCATCTGAACAACTTCAGGAGATATACTAGCAGCCTGACTCTTCAGCTGATCAATTTTAACCGCCGTTTCGTGTTCAAGGCGTTTCACATTAGCGCCTGAGTCCCCACTACTCTGTTTCATTAAAGTATAAGATACCCACGGTTATGACTTAACATGATTCTAGAGCTGAATTGATGCCGCGTTCCAACTAAGGTTTGATCATGATTTAAAAATAAAAACAAATTAAGAACCTCTTCTCAAGAGGCAAGAAACAGACTAGCCCGTAAAAAACAACTGCTTCTGATCATCCTTTAGGAGTTCTTATTATCCTATCAGCAGCGGAGGGAATTTTTTTTTTGTTTTCGGGGGGGGGGGGGGGGGGGGGCGGTTCTTGGGTCATGATTTTCAGCTCAGATTATGGACCTATGCTCCATTCACGCGGAACTATCTGTTTCTTCTTCGTAAGAAAGAGGCAATCAAAAATCTGTTAATCTAGGCGTGAAACTTGGATTGGAACAACTTCTCTTCCACTCAAGGATAAGACTACATACATTTTGGACACTCCCCACCACCCAAAAAAAAAAGAAACCGGAACAAAGAAAAATAAATTAAAGCCTCCTCCCCCAGGGCTGTAAATTGGTCTTCTCGGTTTACTTCTAATTCTGACTTCTGACAGAAAACCCGCAAGGATTATGAAATTCATTACCCTACTCCTATTCCTTTTGCCTCTGCCCACAAATAACATAACTCGAGAAAAAGAACAAGACAAACTAAAAACAAAGGCATCTGGAACTGTGGAAAAAAGAAAGTCTTTAGCAGAAATGCCAGAAAACAATTACAAGCATGAAATATGACCACAGGTGACCTTTGAGACTGGACATATATCCTAGTTCCTATCTCACCTCTGCAAGTTTTCTCTGGAACTCGGCTTCCATCTGGGCACGAAATTCAGCAATCTCCTTCTCTGCCTCTTCTTTTGCTTGCTTTAGTCTACCCATCTTGGCTGTCAAGTAACATAGGGAAAACCAATAAGTTATAACTACAATGAATAAGAGGAAAAATTTAATAGGAAGGCTACACTCCGTAGGAGTCATAGTACCAAAGCCTTAAATTGCTGTACCAGACGTTCAATTGTAAAGTGATACATTATTTCTCCCGCACTTCTGTTTGGATGGTGTATGAATCTTAAAGAAAGAAATTTCACACACACACACAAACCACACAAACAGAATCTCCAGCAAAATATATTTGACAGAAAGAAATCAGAAGCAACCTGATTTTCCTCTTTGTCAATTACACACCAGAGAACTCAGAAACCTAAAGGAGAAGCATATATTTCTTCATCAAATAGGAAAGCATAACAGCACATATGAACGCACAGGGACATTAACTTTAAGATCAGCTCATTACCAAACTGCAGTTGTCATTTGTTAGGAGTATGTTGACATCTAGAGACGTGTCAATCACGAATACCAAAACGATTGTAACCATAACACAAATTTACAATTTGCGCAAATAATCAAATGTAATGAGTATGATTTTTTTGTAGCAACTAGAGTTTTAAATATGACTGACAAGCAAAAGGCCCCCAATAAAATAAGTATAAGCGGAGGAATGATGTTCGCAGTTCTATGCAAGCTTAAACTGATCACTAATTCCACATTCAAAAATGTTCCAATATCAAAATAGTAAAGAACCACATATCCAACATGCAATTAACTATACATCCAGTGAAGCAACTTCAGCTTTATGAGTTTGGTCGTGCTCAACAATCAAAGGGCATCCAATATCATTGATCTCAGATACATTAGACACAACAGGTAAAACATATGAAATATACAGCCCGTTTACAAAGAAACTTAGGCCACCTAAACCATGAACAGATATCTTTAGAAACTAGAGTCTGTCATATTCTATATGATAAATGTGTGAGAGCTGTGAAATAATCAACTGAAATCATCATGAAAGTTATTAGATTTATATTTGCAAATTGTATGGCTGCAACAAGAAACAATACATCAGGAACGGAGGAACCAAGACAGATGAGAAGAGCATGCATACCTTGTTTAGCAGCATTAACAATATGTTGTGCTTCTTGCTCTGCAGCCAGCAACAGCTGAATTCCATTTTGGCTTCTGCCCGCCTCCATATTTACTGGGAACACTTATAAAGTCCTGAAAGCTATCAAAAGTATAATGAAACCAAACAAGAAGAAGAAGGAACCGAAGTACTCATAACAGTGGAATCATGAAGATATTCCGAAATCATCCCAAACAGAGTTTAAAACACTTCAGGACCACGCAGTGGACGTGTTTAAATGTTTATGTACAATCAAAGGGCCAATGAATTCATACAAGCATTTCATTTAGGCATATGACTTTTCGGCAAGGAAAAACTCCTTTCAATAAGAAAAGATTAGAAACATACAACTGATCCCATTCCCATGGGGTGGGGTGGGGGGGAGGGGGAACAAAAACAAGCCATGAAGTGATATAAAAGAGAGTGATGAAAAGTCTACATATTCTTCCTCAGCATAGGGTACTGAGATTTCAATGGCACAAAATGAAACTAAAATATCACATCCTAGTATAATAGTATCTGAATAGAACACCCTTCAGAAACAGGACCATGAACAGAAAAGATGCGCCCACTTTCATTGTAGAATTTACAGATGTCTTCTTCACCCTCTAAGAGAAAGCGATTGCAAAAGGGCAAATGGCTACTACTTTAGAAAATTACAGTGCTTCTAGGACTAATAATAAGTAATGACATAGGTGCTCACATATAAAGACTCCCAGAAACTCATCCTCAATGAGAAGATCCTCCAATTCATCCAACTAGCGCATTGCATGAAAACTACAGGATTGTATAACACGTATCCTAGTGAAAGGACAGTGTTAGACGAGCAAAAGCCACAAGCCCAAAATTTTATTCCCTTCTTTTCCATGACAATGATATTTTCTGGTAATAAAGTAATCCATGCTACTTGTGAGATATAAGCGAAGGACATGTATATAGTTCAATTTTTTGGGATGATCACAATCAACCGCTAGTGATTGCCAGTAACTAGCTCAAATGGAAAACCATTGCCATTTGCCACAGCATTAATATGATCATATCATCAACTCAGTAGGGCAATTCATACATCCAAGAACTGTTCCTAGATTCCCTTAATCTAGGATAGCCCCAATAGTCCCATCTTTAAAGTCATTTCAAAGATAATTGGCCAAGGGCATCTCTGCATTTCCAGCAATTTATAACATACTTCATAAACAGTTGCACCGACATTATTTCAATCACATAGAAACTTCACACACACAATTAAGACAGCAGAAGGAAAGCTTCAATTTAACAATGATTTCTACCATCCAAGACAGGGGTGAACAAATCTAAATATAGGAAAATTGAGTATTCGAAAGAATGTGGAGTAGAACAACCAGTAACAGCATTCACATCCAAAATCCGGAAGTTATATTATAGAGAAAGTAAGACACTATGAAACTAATCATCAGTTTGGAGCATCAAATTTCAAGTAAACTACATAAATCTCCTTTTGCTTTTGCACAGTGTTTATCCTTCTCCAAAGTATAAAACTCCAATAAAGCAGATAAAGAACTGTACAGCAAGTGGAGCCTCACAAACTCCAACACCAGAAGCATGAAGGAGACAGTCTCCACACAAAAGTCAATCATATGATCTGGCAGCAGTAAACTACTACAAATACAAATTTTTCTACCATGGATAACATCAATTACTCCTCAATGGCACTGATTTGAGTCTCAGAAACATTCTCCACATAACTTAATTAAGAACTTCCTACTTCCAAAATGTCAATTCCAGTTCCCAATCGACAACAGAGACGTAGTAACCATCCGATAAGCAAAAAAACAGAAGCGAGTATCAAAAAAGCAATGTCGACACAAATCCCACTCCCGAAATCAGAAGCAAATAATCAGGGTTGAATAAGAAGATGCTGAAGACCCAGAATCTCAAATTAGCGGAAAGTTCAGATAATCAGAACAAGAAGTCCAATCCACGAATCAAAGTGAAGAAATCGAAGAGATTCATCACACCCACAAACAGCAGAAATAATGGGTAAGATTCAAATCACAAAGGAAGATCACATCTGAAGTAAAGTTGAGATTTTTGGGGTTAAAAATAATCAACATATTACACTGATCAATCACTTTGTACAAATAATTACGCCGGACACGACGACAAATGGTGATCTAAAAATAGAAGATAAGAAGGCAAGAGAGAGAGAAAAGATCTAGAGAGAGACTTACAGAGAGTTGAGTTGAGCCGCGGAAGACCAGAGGATGATTGAAGTCGTCTCGTCTCGTCAAAATTCTGCTATCATGACGAGATATGTAGTGAATGAAACACAATAATCCTTGGTTTTTTTGTCCTTTTCTTTTCTGTTTTTTTGGGTTTTGTTTAATTGTTTTCGCCCGGCCTTTTTTAGGTTTTTGTTTTTATTTTGTGTGGTGTTGGGCTTAGAAGAACAGTTTTAGCTGGGCCGTAGACTCACCCAAGCCCACTGAAGGGCACCCCCTTTGTTTATGCCGGGGGCCTTTCATTTTGGTTTAATCGACCCATAACATGTTTCCGGTTTGTTTGCCAAATTCTTGTACTGTTCACACTAGGAATAGATAACAAACTAGGTACCCATTGGGTTAAGCAGCTGGCCAGTTTAAAATAGGGCTAATAATGGACCGGATTAATAATGAATTGAATCAATATTGAACCAGTCCATTTAGGAATATTAGCGAGCCTGACTGGACTGACCCATTAACAGCCCGTTTAGTGGCCCATTAATTTTTTTCAACCTACTTAACATGTTCCAATTAATTAAACTTATTACTAATACTTTATACATCACAATAATTATTATATATCTTTTTTGGCACAAGTTTGTTCCGTTTTTAAACGGTCCAAAAGCGGGCCGCCCGTGGGTGACTCTAGTGGCGGATCCAGACATTTGGGATAGGGGTGTTCATAAATTAATATCGTTACTAACATACACTATTTTTATTTTTTTTGGGGTATCCATAAATCAACATCGTTACCAAATTAATTTTGGGGTGTCCATGCTCCACAAGGATCCGCCAGTGGGTGACTCAACCCAACCCATTTATTAGCTTGGTTGAGTATTTTCTAACTTTGAAATTGAACAGATTTAGTTTGGTTGGAAAATTACAGAGATTTTAGTTGAAAAATTAACTTACCAAAAATACACCTTAGTGATAATGGGCGGGTCAGGTTCACTTGGCCCGTAACCCAGCATGGCCCCATTAACAAATTTGTTGGGCCCAGCCTGACTCGGTTAGTTAATGGGTTTCCCCAGTTCGGCCTGACCTGTTCCATTAGCTACCCCTAGTTTACACCAAAAATGTATATTCGGCAACAGCATTTTGGGTAACGTTTGGTATTTTGACCAAATTAATACACTAATTAGTTAGCATTCGGTAAACTAGTGTTTTGACTAGCATTTTAAGTAGCATTGACCGTCTTAAGCAACTTTTTTGAAAAGCTAATAGTATTAACGTTTGATATTTAAAAGTAGCGCTTCATATTTTTTAGCCAAAAAATATCCTTTAAAAATTTTATCTTTGAAAATTATCTATATTATTTTATATCAATTTACATTAATCAATTAGCATAACAGTTAAATTTACCTAGCACATTAATTTCAACCGCTCATCTACATAACTATCCACTAACAGCTAAATTAGAAACGCTATCTGCTATCTAAACAATTATCTGCTACCTGAACCGCTAATTTTGTCGAACAAGATCATATAGTTTACCCCACCATCTCTGTATGTAAATTTAAATTTATAGTACTTCATATACCTGATCTCAAATATTATGTTTATGGGTTTCGTAGTAGGTTTTCGAGAAGAGAAATTATTTTCCTAACTAGTCCTCCCAAAATCCCACATAACACTACATCATTGTGGAATTTCCGAAATATGCTTGCATTATATTCATGCACGTATTATTTTTTAGCTGCATGAGTTATTTTGATGCCTATATTGAATCATGCCCACATATATAATAAGCTTTAATCCTCCATTATTAATGTCCAAGTGAAATATGAGTTTCGTAGGAGTTGGGCAGTTAATACTCCAATCCAATTAATTAGCAATTGAGCAGACTTGACTTTTTTTCTTCCCTTTCTGCCTGCAAATCAACACGAATCTTTGATATAGAAAATGACATTCGATTTCCCTGTTTATTAATTATTCATCATGTCCTCTCCTTCTCTCTCTCGGGTGGTTTCCCGTGAAGTGTTGATGGATTGATGCACGCATATGCATGCATGGTATTAAGATCCCCACACGTGAATCTCTTACGACACCTGGATCATAAAATTTCTCTCTAACAATTACTGGATGGATGACAATCATGATATGTATCTTTAATCCATATCCAGACGCATTCTATGTAGCTAATCAGACGCGAGTCTCTCCTCGGGCGGATTCCTTTTGCTCCTCAGCCTACGGGATATTAGCAGCTGTTTCTAGCTGTTTTTCCCCTCCCAAGTTTAGGTTCTTATGCGTTATTCACCCGTCCGGTGCACTGAAATCACCACTTCCCATCCGATTTGCATGTATTAAGCATGCTGCTAGCGTTCATTCTGAACTAGGATCGAATTCTCCATGAGATTTATAATTGCATTACCTATAGCTTCCTTGTTCGTAGACAAAGCGGATTCAAAATTGTCTTTCATTCCAAGGCATAACTTGTATCCATGCCCTTTATTTCGTTAACTAAATTTCCAACTGCTTTTTATCATTTCTGGCACATTCTTAATTATCAGTTATTCAAGAAATCTTATCTTTCAAAAAAAATAATAAATCACAAAGTAAAGGACTTACCTTGAATATTATAGTGAAACGGGTAGTAACAAAAACAATCAGTATAATGTAGTTCATTTATATTTATTATTGTATATTTCTACTTATCCTAAAAGTCTAGCTAAAAATAGGATGTCAATTATATTTGTTCGACCCGAATATCCGAATTTGTCTTACCCAAAAAAAATTGAGAATGGTCATGAATTTTTCGTTCAAATTTTAAATTTGGATACAACATTTTTCATATTTTTATTGTTTAAACCTTATTTTGACCCGAATTTACCTTTACCAACTAGAAAAAATTGGGTATTAAACATCAATTTCTTGTTTAAATTTTGACATTGTCCGATTTATCCGACTTAAATTCGACCCCAACTCAAATTTTTACTAGCGATACTTTTAACCATCTTTTTACACCATAACAAAAAAAGAGGTTGATAAAATGGCCAACTAAATTCTTGTTGGAATTTAAAACTAAAGTGGAATACAACCATACACAACGCAAGTAATTAACTAGAAATATTTCTGCTTAATGGCAACAAAATAGAGACATGATAATCACGCATCCAATGTCAATATGTCATGTAAAGTAAAACGCAGCCAGCTTGACAATATATATCATGTCAACAACATTAAAAAACAATAAACATGGCCGAATACTAACCATGAAATGCGAAGCTTATAATCAAAAAGTGGTTTTGCAAATTGGCAGGCAATCGAATGGTCGAAACTTTTCTTTTATAATTGATTGCCAACGTACATCATGGATTGTTATCACATATATATGTACTTTTATTAATTAATTGTGGTCTTCTACTCTTCTGTAGGAGCAAGTTGACAAAAAGTGGTAGCAAATTCATGGATGCCCAGCTTCAATCGCGAACTTTTCATTGTTATTTTCGAATCATTTCTCGTAAAATTAGACGACATAATTTAGGCAGAAAAATTAAAAGAATACATAGAATTAGGAAATTATGTGATTTAGCCCCATTAAGGGGCTTCTTTTTTTTGGGTAGGAATGTCTCATTTCATCTGATCATGCAAAATGTGAAATTAAGGACAGCCTAGAGAAATCAAGAAAAATGCAAAATAATAAAAATCTAAACAGCCCAAATTAAGTGTTTTGTTTACGCTTAAAAATTATATTATTATGTTATAAATTTTTTTAAATGATGTGATCGAATAGTGTAAGTGTGTTGCGACTCATAACTTACGTAAGTTTTTTTTATCCATTATATTTTACAATTTTTAAAAAATTACGTATTTGAGACACCCTCACTGGCAAGATTGATTCAAATAGAGCTTCATTTTCTATTTGCCAATGTACCCGACAAATGCTAAAGCTTTGTGACCCGTAATTAACTCTAACTACTAAGGCCTTGTTCAGCAAAATTAGTTGTTCAGATAGCGGATAGCAGTTCAAGTAGCGGATAGAGTTTCTAATTTAACTGTTAGTGGATAGCTGTTTTGATTAGCGGTTGAAACTAATGTGTTTGGTAAATTTGGCTGTTATGCTAGTTGATTAATGCAAATTGACATAAAAGGATATAGATAATTTTCAAAGATAAAATTTTTAAAGGATATTTTTGGCTAAAAAATATGAAACGCTACTTTTAAATGTCAAACATTAATGCTATTAGCTAGCTTTTCAAAAATGCTACTTAAAACGCTAAACGTTACTTGAAATGCTAGTCAAAACACTAGTTTACTAAACGCTAAAAATTAATTAACTAGTGTATTGACCTGGTCAAAATATTAAACGCTACTCAAAACGCTGTTGCCGAACACGACCTAATAATTTGGTAATTTTAAATCGTTGAACATAGCAATTTTGGTCAAAACAAAAAGAATTAAGATGTCCATATATCATCATCCCACCTGTATACCAAGTGTATGAAATATTGGTTTTTAAGTTAAATTTTTAAGTTAAACAAAGACATTTTCGTTTGAGCCTTGAGTTCAACCCAAAAAAAAAAAAAAGAACTTGCATTTTCTCAATTGTGGCAGCTATTGCCTATTGCATGTGTCTCAAGTTCTATCTTTTGACTTCAAACCTAAGTATACAAATGATGTTGTCCAAGAAATGATTAAGTTCGTATAATGCATAAAGTACCTTATCTAATTTATACGCTTAGTGACGATAATGCAATTTAATCTCTATCTATGAGATCGACAAATGACAAACTTGATACTTCAAACACCCGAAAAGAAAAGAGGGGGAAAACAAAGAAACTGAACATAAATTAACAAATATTTCTTGAGACACACAATATTACCTTCAACACATCACTCCAGATCTTTTTGTTCCCTCTCTTGACTACATATAACATAACCTCCAAGACAGAAAAGGAGATTAAAAAAACAAAAACTAATTTTAATTATAAAAAAAAGGCAAACAAATGCCATCTTAAAAGGGGAAAAAATAATTTCTTGATTCACGTTGTAAGCATGCATGCTCCTTTATCATCTCCACAAAAAATGTGACAGACACTCAACTTTACACCAGAATGAAAATGACATTCAACTGCCATTTGGTTTCTGGTCACTTAGCGCGCAAAAAAAAATCTAGATGTTGACCTTGATGATCAGTTCATGTGTTTTAATCAACTCTTCCACACCTTATGCCAATATAAATAAGCCCTCAACTCTCACTTATCTTCTTCATAAGTGAAACCTACTTACTAAAGCTAGCCAAGAAAACACCCAAATTCTTCCCACACATATATAGTTCATCATCGCACCCAAACTAGCTCCTCTTAGCCTTAGGTAAGCCATGGCTCCACCACATAGCGAGGCAGTCGTCACATCCTTCCTGGCACCCAAAAATGTCTCCAAAAGGCCGCCGAGACTCTCAAACAACAATCTCAAGAGGACCATCTCTGACATAGCTTTCGAGCTACACAAGGAGATTGACAGAGAGATAGCTGACTCAAAGGCACTTCCACCCATCTCAGAAGCGGAAGATGCAAAGTGCGAGTGTTGTGGGATGAGCGAGGAGTACACCCCAGGTTACATAAAGCGTGTACGCGAGCAGTTTTGTGGCAAGTGGATATGTGGGTTGTGCTCGGAGGCAGTGAAAGGGGAGATGGAGAAGAATGGAGGGAATTGTGAGGAAGCCCTAAACACTCACATGAACCACTGTGCGAGGTTCAACAATATTGGAAGGGCTTACCCTGTGCTCTGCCAAGCCGCAGCCATGAGGGAGATCTTGAAGAAGAGCTCTAGGATCAGAGCCAAATCCATGAGCCCTAGAGACCTCAAAGGACCTAGGAAAGGCAGCATCACAAGGAGCTCAAGCTGCATTCCTTCCATTACAAAGGAAGTCAATGATCTTAAAACCACCAACTAATTCATTAATTGGGGTATTTTGAGCTTCTACTAATATTCGAAAGTAACGAATTTTATTTTTGGAAACTAAACACTGCGTTTTAACCACTTTAAGGTGTTTTTAGGTGATCATTTTTAACACCTCGATCTTTTCATGGTGTTTTGTTTTGATATTGTGCTACTCATTTGTAAGGTTGAGCTTACTATGAATCAGTTACTCTCCCTTTGGAGGGTTTTTTTAGTGGCTCATCCAAGCATCTTAGGTGGCTTAGCTCGATTAATTATTATGACCATAACTATCTTAACTAGTCTTATGTATTTGTATCAAGACTTTGTAATGCTATTGGAGTGGTCATCTTAGGCCTTTCCTCTGAACCCGACTGGAAATCTTCCTGTTGTATTACATATGATTATGAATATTACTAATAAAGACTTGTTAATGGCTGTTTTACATCAATGGTTTGTCATCAAATGATAAGTTTCTACCTGACTCTCAACTTCAAACGTATTGATCATTTATTGCCTGAATGTCTCATGTACTGTATTTCAATTGCAAGCCAACCCTCTAGACGAGAGCTCATTATGTACATGCTATGTAAGCACTCTAATTACAAGCCTTGGAGCAACAGTAATGTTGTCTCCGTGTGACCAAAAGGTCACGGGTTCGAGTCTCCAAATCCGCCACTGACAAAGTCAGGCTATGCTGTTTACTGCAATTCACCCCCTTGGGGTGCGGCCCCCCAAAACCCGTCTTGAACACGGTATGCTTGTGCACTTGGGCTGCATTTTTTTGGGGACAATTTTTTCCATTATGGCTAATTCAAAAGCCGCAATACAATGTAATCAGCAGCACGATCTCTGTTAATTCTCTCTCTGATCACATTGCATTACATTATATTGCACCCACCATTGACCAAACGCCACAAACTTGGAGCATGAACTACAATTAACAAGCTGTGCAAAAGGCAGAAAAGCTGGGCACATAAATTAACAAAACGGATGTTCCAGGTCTCGGCCCGACTGTCCATTAACTGTTCTTAGATAGTTTACCAGAGTTTCACAACAAGAAACCACCGAAACCAAAAGTGACCATCGTAGATAATTAGTAACTTCCAATAACTTGTTTTAATAGTATTTTTACTCGTCAATCCTAGCGTTGTTGTACCAGCGTCGCACACTACTAAACAAAGGACCAGTTGATAAACATAAAGCAGATGCAATGAGCGTTATCCTCCTCATTCAGCACTTTCCAAGCCACTGCACGCTCATACGACACCGGACGACCCATGCTTGACAGACATATACCACCTTGAAGGCACGCATATCCCTGCAGGTTGACAACCAAAAATGTCATAAGCTAGGTCTAGGGAAATCAACACTTTTTTACACATCAAAATAAGAATTTTTAAACGAAAATATTAAGGTGATGCTTTGTAGACAGATGAAACGGTACTGCTTTTTTTTATATTGTTATTATTATCAACATGGAACACCAGGTGTGAAGGAGGGACGAAGGGAGGGAATAGAATTAAGACCTGTTGAAGAATCTGTGGGAACTCAGAGCAAAGAGTCTTTCTCCCATGGTCATCCAAAATCTTCTCAAGTGTAATGTCTTGCAGAGCAACCAAGGTTGTCTCAAGCATGTCAAGACCTGCTTGATTGGAGAAAGTGAAAACTGGCAAGGCCTGCAAAAGGTATCCACGAAAGCCAATCAGATGAAGAATCCTATGAAAAGTGACTAAGTAAATATTTTTAATTGATTGTCTAAGAAAGTCCTTAGCCAATCAAAATCTTAATCCAATCAAAATCCTAATCTTATAACATTTGAATTAGACCTAGCAAATAAGTTGCTTGGTTTAGGTTCAGCGCATCAGTTTGGTAATTTTGCTTTCTGAACATTATCGAGTCGATATTTGCTTTCTCCTATATTAATCAGCTAACTCAACAGCTAAATTTACCGAATACATTTATTTCAACATCTCATATAAACAGTTATTTGCTCTAGAAACGCTATGCAGCTAAACCGCTATCTACTAACTCGACCGCTATCAGCTACTTAAATAGCTGATTTTACCGAGCAGGACTTAAATCTAGCATAGGTTAAATCCACATAATTTGGGCCTAATGGGAAAAGAAAGAGTGGAATAATCAAGAAGATCACCTTTAAGGAGCAGCACATGATTGCATCTGAGTGATGCCACAGACTCTTCAGTACAGCGTCTCCACCTTCGCCACTAGATTTGAGTAACTCCACATCTAAGAAGCATCTGCCCAGTAAGAGCCATAAAAATGCTCAGTTATGCTATGAAAATGGAAAAAAATTTCCTAAACTTCATAAAGTCTTCATGAAGCACAAAATCGTGGCAATTCACCCCCGTTTCCCCTCCCCACCTGACCAAGAGTTCTAGAATAATGTCAAGAACACATCTTGGATGCGCATGTGATATATTCCTTACTTGCCAATAACCTTCTCATTTGCCAGATCTCCAAAGGTCACAGATAAAGTAAAATATTATATTTAAACAAAAAAAATACAGAGTTTCTAAGTCATGCACGCTGAAGCACACATTAACGCTTAGAGAATTGTCCTGCAATCACTTCAATGCTCAATATTGCGGAGGATTTTAAGCAGTACATCTGAAATTTTCAGACTTCAGCAAAAAAGGTCAAACAAAATCAAGACACATCAGATGGAAAAACCTGCACCTGCTAGCACAAGGTGCGTTACATATATTAGAGCTCTTATAAATACAACCTAAATTCTCACTCATCCCAACATATTTAAGACATCAGTAGATTCCTCCTTTCAAGCTTTCTGCAAAACTAGCATTGTTCTGCAATTGCTCTGGGATGGACTTCAGGTGTTAACAAATAACAATACAACTTAATCATGCAATCAAAACCTAGCCAAAGTTGGCGTTAAAGTAAAGCAGTGACTCTCAGACTGTGTTCCATGGAAGCTTTAAATTTACACTAGGGCGATTACTCTGGACCAAGGACTATGAAACAAGCCTAGTAGGTGAGACAAATACTATCAAATGCCTTGCCTCAAACACAACTGGGAACGGAAAAATTCTAGCAAATATTTTTGAGAAGAGCCAGATACCATCCTTATTAGCCTCTTGCCTCAAACACAACTGACAGATAATCAACATTATAGAGGCTTCATACTCACCACCCAAAAAAAAAAAATCATTATAGCTTCATACAAGTACCAGTTATCTTAAGTCTCAACCGACCCATAATGCCCACTACCAAGACAATGTTCCTAGCAGATCCAAAAAATACAAACTCATTGCTTGCTATTATTACCCTGTTCCCCGGACCCGGGGGGGGGGGATCAAAAGAATACACAGTACACATTCATCTCTTTCCTCTCCTGTTTTTCTTTTTTTCTCTTTTGTTTTTTGTCTGGGGAAGCAAGGCGCGGGGCTCAACCAACATTCATCTCTTCTTTATTATGCAGTCTCAACTATTAGGTTGCAGTTGCCTTAAACCAAAGAAGGTCAAGTGCTATTCTTAGAATAGCTACATATAGAAGTATATAGAAGTAAAAATTTAGTAGCATACCTATAACTTTGGCAAATCCATCGAGCTAAGGTGTGCGCTTCAGGATTTCCAAGTGGCGACCGAAGTCCAGCTTGAGAACCTAAATGAGGAGAGAGCGCCAGTGCCACCCTTTGAACAGAAGATATAATGCTGCGCACATACTGACGAGCCATGGATGCCACATTGTCTTGCAGATGACTCTCAAAAGCAAATTGAAATGCAATAGTCATGACTGATCTCATGTTACTACCAGCAGCAGAATTATCAGTGGAGGATTTATTCCCAGATGGACCCACTTCAAGAGCAGAAGCAAGATCCAAGGTGCGGTTTGGACTCGATGCCTCCTGGTTTAATTCAACCACATCAATTAACCAAAAGGTCAAAAGAGCCAAAAATTTAAGCCAATCTCAAAATGGCATCTTTAATTAAAACTCAAATGTCGAAGCAGAAATGCTACCTTCACAGAATCAAGTGGGATTATGCGAAATCCAGAAGGCAGAAGGGGAGCATCATCAGCAAAAGAGGCATCTATAGGAGCAAATATAAGTTCAGCACACGTACCAACTGCATTCTCATCCATTCCACTACATAGCTGCCAAAAGAGATCAGTATATTAGGGGAAAACGAAAATTGAGACCACAGGAGGCAAATGGCATACAAATTCCAATACGTCCACACACTATACTTATTTGAGAATATTAACAATTTTTACAAGTCCACGACATGGGTCTGCAAACAACAGAGTGACCAGAACATTCAAAAAAAATTGTTCTGTTCTGCTTTGATGCAGTGCTCCTCAGTTGTCCCATTTGAGTGGAACAAAACTAATCACCAGCACTGATTTCTTAGTTTTGAATTATAAACAACTGAACTCTAAAAGCCTGATGACACTGGTCTCTGCGTATTTGTTGTGACTTAGCAGGCTACCTGATGCATCTCTTGAAAGTCGAGACACAGAAGGAAGTGACAAATACAAGAATGAGAGAACAAATCATCATGACTTTAGCAGTCTTGCAACATGTGCAGACAAGTGACAGTACAAACAACATGAAGAAGAGATGATGCTACATATGCCAGACATGTAACGAAATCCACTCTGAATGTACAACAAGAGAATGGTACATGAGAACCAGGCAAAAAAGAAACCAACCAATCTCACGGAGCTGCAATCTGCCTAACCTATGAATCATTCAGTGAACATTCAAGACATAGAAAAAGGAAAGATGAGACTTGTCGGCCATACAATCTTCAGCGGGGGGGGGGGGGGGGGAACCAGCTTCCAGAGAATACAAGCAGTGGAGCACTTACTTGCAGCAGGAACATGTCTCTTGGCATCATGGCATCCTCTGGACAGCTGATGACACCTTCCAGCTTAATGACCTCCAACAGCTGATGTACACAGGAGGCAACACCAACAGTTCAAGATAGTTAAGAGTTCATGCAGCAAAGGAACATTTTGCTGGGATAAAGAAAGCAGCAAAGATTTAAGCACACTTAGTATACCTCCTCATGCTCAATGGTATGTGCCAATGGAAGTATAACTTGATTACCAAAGCCCCCCATCCGTGTTCCAGGCAAACTACAAGGACTTATTTTGGCAGCTGCAGCCAAGTAAGCATCAATATTGTTGTCAGCCCACTCTGATCTGTGCTCCCTCAGGAATCTAAGAAGTACAGCGGGGGGAACATTCTGCAAATTTACGAATATTGAAAAGCAAACAAGGGATTAGACATTAATTGAGAAGGCGATGAACAATAAGACTTGAATGCAATGCCACATATGAAAGGTCAAGGTACAGGCTCCACAGCTACATTTCCATAGGAAACAGAACTTGCAATTACAAATTCAAAGGAAACAGGTTTCTTATGTGCTTTAACAATATGCTCATTGTTTCAACTTTCAACCAGCTACAGAATAACAGTAAATAAGCATTAAAAGAAATGTTGCAGACGTTTTCTTCTCAGGAGGGATGGGGAGCATGAAGAAAAGACATGCTTCATTGCTCTCATATTAACAAGATTTTTTTCCAATATCCAATATGACATAGAGAAAAATAATACCATGAATTTTCCAACTTAAGCTAGAATAGAGATGCATCCTTCCTTGCCATGGAGCAAAGAAACACACAAAATTCCACAGAAAGGACGCAGCCATCTCCTTGCCACAGTTCATCCAAGATAATGGGGAATTCACAGTGGGAAACATCAAACACAATCACACACAAAAAAGCTCACACAAAAATGCAAAAGGAGCATTTTCCTAGCCCAAGCATAAATTCTCGGGAATATATGAATTCCAATAAATACACCCAATCCTACCCATTTGATCCACCTCCCCACCAAGATATAGTCAACGATCAAGTCCAGCAAAACAAAAATACCATTTTGCTTCCCATAGATCTAATTTGGAACATAAGAAGCAACAAAATAGAAATATGGTGCTGCGAAGTTTCACCATAGATTCTACTTGTGCAATATATCACTTGACATAAGCCTGTAATTCGCTGGTTTTGCCCTCGGCTTCCCCTAAATCTAATTTTGCATTAATGAGAATAAGATGAAAATAAAGACCAACAAAGAGAAATATGGTGCTGCATTTTTCCCCCCTATTCTGCATGATAAATCATCTACCATGAGCACGAGCGTGCCCAGTCATTAGCAACTACCAAACTCTAGAGAGATTGAGGAATAAATACTGGCCCTGTTTGGCAAACAGCTGTTAGCTGTTTGTATTAGCTGTTAGCTATTTGTATTAACTGTTTGTTGAAAAACTGTTTGGTAAATTAGCTGTTTCTAACAAAGTTATGAGACAAAAAGCTAATTCTTCAAAACGCTCTTTCACCAAACACTCAAATTAGCTTTTTACTTCGTCAAAAAGCTAATTTTGGTCAAAAAAGCTCTTTTTGATCAAAAAGCTCTTCAAAAAGTTGTTTGCCAAACAGGGTCTATATCTCTTAACCAGACATATAAGATTTCACCACAATCACATCAAGGCTGTCAAGAATAGTTTTGTTTCCCACTTTCCCTAGACTAGATGTTAGAATATAGGCAGTATCTACAGATTCTAAGCAAAAGGATGGGTAGAAGAGGGGAAAAAAAGAACAAAGAACACAGAACTATCAAGACTCCACGGTAGCAACCACTGTAACATGAAGGCATAGGGCAACCATCTTAAACACTTGCAATAAAATAGAATGTCTCATTTCCATAGAACTATAACAAGAAATGAGTAAATTAGGAGAAGACACCCCCACCCCAGGGGGGGGCTAGCGGACCACTCACACACAATTTCAAGCAAATAGAAGTTCTCATTGACTGGGGACTATGACATGATAGAAGTCATGAAAAACAACCACTCAAAAATTAAAATTTCTGCCAAGTTTCAATCCTTCGACTTCAATACATAGATGGCTGCTCATAAAGGACTGCAAAGAGTCTCCTATTAGTCCTATATGCCAAAAGGAAGCTAATAAAGATAAAATCTTATTCAGACTAAAGGGATTGTTTTTCTTAAAATGTCTTGTCTGAAGCAATATGTGGTACCCTGCCTCTCCACCCCACAAAAAAGAAAGGGGGAGGGGTTCCTGCAAAACTCGGGGACTTGGTTGGGTGTCGTTTAGAGTGTAGAACTAACCTGTAAAAGCATTGATGCTTTGGCACATAATACTGTATTGCTCACAGCTGGAAATCCATTAGCATAAGTAAGATTCAAGGCCATCAGTTTGTCAGCTGATGAGTTCACAAGAATAGTAACATCATCCACTCCATCATTTCCAATCATTGACCAGCCTTCATCAGTAAACCCATTGAGTGCCTCATTAAAACCCCTGAGAAGATAATTATCAGAATCACATACCAAGGAATCAATGGAAACCAATATAATCAAGATCTCTAGAAAATACAGTCACCTGCTCAACCTCTGGCTGAGGGCTCGCAGAGCAGCAGGGCGCCTACCCCAATTAGAGACACTAGGCTGTGATACTTCCTGAGCAATCTGCCTTAGTTGACGCAGAGCCTAAGTGCAAAGCACAAGAATTCATACAACAAAGTTAGAAACAGCACCAAGATGCCCATGCTTTCACTCCCATCCTCATGGCTCTTTTTTCTAACATCTACTTTCTTGGTTGGCTTCTGCTAGAAACGCAAATCGTAAAGCTCATAAACTGATAATGAAAGAAACTCATACCGCCATTGTTGTTTTTTGGGCCAGCACTGTCGAAGACTCGTACAAGGGACGCAGCACTTCAGGCACACTCCATGGCTGTTTCATGAGGACAAACAAAATCATTTGTTACTGATGGCATGACGATTCATCACGTTCAACAAGCCAGGGCTGGAAAGATCTAACAGGAGCCTACCTCAAGGTCCATATGGTCAACAATGTGTATTATTGAGCCACCCCCCTCACAGGGTCTTATAAGATACCCACTAGGCAACATTTCAGCTCTTACAAAGTTCTGCACTTGAGGCATGCTCGGACCATTCTGAGTATTGTTAAGTGATCTTTCACAGACCTATAAACGAAACCTAGTTACAGTAGATGCCTTAACTAGTGTATTAAGTATTAACCAAAAACAACACACGACCTCTTGTCTCCAACCAATATATAGCCGAGACAAGTATCCCATAACAGCATACTTACCACCAAACTACCATCCTCCATCACAGACATATAACGAAGCAACCAGAAATCACGGGCAGGCGCCAAAGTTGTTGGAGCATAGAGCTAAACAAGCAAGAGTTGACAAGACTACATTAAAATGAGGGGTCAAAAGAAAATAAGCAACAAATATCAAACAAAGTAGCATATGTGGCCAACCTGCATGTAAAGCAGCTCAATGGTTCCACCATTGGCAGTGGGAAGCACGTTCAGCACATCCACAGCTCGGCAATCGCGAAACCACGAAGGCCTATCCTTGAGGATTTCTGCTACCTGTGACGTGCAATTGCTCTATTCAGCTCATGATGGAAGCATTATCCAGGGAAATGCACTCTTAGAAATAAAGTGCACTTACCCGGGTAGGTTCAAGACCCACCAGGCCGCAGGCTCGTGCTGCCACTCCAGGGCAACCATGAGAAATAGCAATGATTCCAATGGAATCCGGACCAGGCTGCCACAAGTCAATCAACTAATTAGATGAAGTTTCACTCAACCTTTGATAAAAACTTCACCAGAATATACGAAACGCTTGCTTGCCTGGCCAACACCCCTATGTGATTCATTAAATAAATGGAAATGGTGGCCAAACTTCGTAATCCTAATTTAATTTAATTTAATAATGGAGTCCCCCACATGAAGAACGACCATTTTCAAGTTAATGCATCCACATTTGCAAAGTTTTGTTCATCTTCATTCATTTTTATTACCAATTATACCCCCGTTTCTGAATAAAAAAGAAAACAAAGAAATGAAACTAATTTCATCATAGCCTGTGTTACATACACGGATGAATTCTCAAGGAAAAATGGCTTCTTCGAGTGCAATTTTTCATTATTATTTTTAGTTATATCCTTCTGCAAACTTTGGAAGTGTGACAAAAACAATCTTTTTTGACAAGAGTTAACCCTAAGTTGAGAACACAATTGTGCTAAAAAATGTTGACATTCTTGATCCCTATCAGAGATATCAGACAAGGCTGAGAACATCTAGATCCCCTCACCTCCATTCAAACATAATCAATATTTTATAGTTGTTACAGTTGCATTCTTGCGAGCGTCTGAAAAATATATAGATATTCTACATATACAGTTAACCAAGTTGACTTACACTGAAGCGCAGCAAGTCAATTAATAATTAATTAGGGGATCGATAATGAAATATCTTAGCGAATGAGGCATTGTAGTGTTAGATACAATTGACGCCCTTAACACAAAAAGGCTCAGATTATGTTCCCTTCTCCCAACGGATATGAATATGTAATTTTTACAGTTCTGCCTCCTGAAAATAAAATAATAATGAATAGTCTCAAGGGGTACCTTCATTCCAGGCATTTGGACCCACTCAACAGCAGTTCCAGTGGCCTTTGAAAGAAACTCTGCTAAAGTCTCTTCTGCAATGGACAAAAGTCTGGAAAAGATAGAGAAGGAGAGAGAAAGCACAAATCCATCAACCACACACCAACAAAGAAGTTCACAGTGCACGATGTATTTCAGAAAGTGACACAACAACCAAATTATTCCCCACTAACCCTGCAGGACTAGCATCCCTTGGCGGATGCTGTGGCGTCAAATGGTGTTGACCACTCGTCACCACTGATTCACAACTGGTGTCTTTACTGGCTAGCCCCGCCTGGAACCAAAACCAATTAACCCACTTGACAGATATCCAATTTCAAACTAATACATTATGCTACCCTTTGAAAAGAATACAAAGCATAGCATATCCTCAAATCAAATCAAATCAAAATCAAAATACTAGAAGATGCTCACTTTCTGGGTCTGCTGGCGGAAATAGCCATTCTCATACACCAGCTGTGAAACTTGTTTCTGCAACCTATCATTCTCCTCCATTAAAAGCTTGTTCATTGCTGTCAGCTTCCTGTTCACGGCTTGCAACCTTGATGCCTCCTTCCTCTGTTTCTCCCTGCATCTGTATCTCACCAAAGAATAAAATCAGCCAACACTATCACAAATAATTGTCAGACTAAAGAACTAAGAACCCTGTGAGGGAAACAGAACATGGGCATGTTGCAATTTTGAATTATTTATGACATGGGCTATTATCTTCATCGAACAATAAGACATAACAGCGCTCAACAGCTAACGGGAAAAAAAAAAAAAGGACTTATGACAATCATGGGATAATCAAACTATACCTTCGGTTCTGAAACCAGACCTTGATCTGCTTGGGCTCGATATTAGAGAGGATCGGGCACTCGCGGATGAGCTGCTGGCGACGAAGTGAGCTGGGTTTAGGGCATTCATGATAGAGCCTCTCTAGGGCTTCAACCTGCTCAGGTGTATACCTCACATACTTGCCGTTGTCCATCCCTCCCTTACCATCCTTGCAGGACATTGCCATCATGTATACTTTGCAGCTCTATCACACAAACACCCAACTCTCTTTTTCAAATTCACAACCCCCAACAGAGATTTGCCAATAACTCCCTCCAAAACACCAAATTAACGACCTTTTCTCCTCGCCCTTTTCTTCTCTCTCGTTCTCAGAGGTAAATACTCAAACAGTTGGGAGGCAAGAGTTGACAGTCACTGTAACTCAAGTAAACAAGCCAAAATCCCCCCCAACCCACAGCTATCAATTCAAAACAGCAAGATATGACTCTTCTTGTCCTTGGGTTGATCGTCTATTTCTTCAGGTGACTAAGGAGAGACAAAGAAGACGGAGACAGCGTCTACTATCGGGTGTTTACGTAGCATGAGGCAGCGACAAACACAAGGAATGCTACTACCAATCTATCGAGATCAGAGCTCTTGAAATTGATCAAAAAATTTACAAACCAAAAAAAAAACAGAAACCCAGAAATTCTAATTTCACGAAAGATCTAAAGAAACCCAAGAATCAAACCCACTTGAAGCACCAAAATGGGCATACCATCAGACCCCATTTCCAGTAAAACAGGCTACAACAATAAAGTCAAAACAACCAACCAGGGGAAGTTCCACAAAATAAATTAAAAAGAGGACGAAGAAAGGGTGGGCTAGCTCTGAGATTCAATGGGAACCGTACGATTGAAGGTGGGATATCAAGATCTGGCGGTTAAATCCAACCCAACCGCAAAGCTACAGAAGACGACGCCGTTGTTTTTTCCTCGTTGCTTCATTGCTTCTAATGGGTTCCATGAAAGGTGAAATCTTTGTAGCTAGCCTGAGCAGCATCTTCTTCAACCTGTTGGCATTAAGCAGATTGAGTTGAAGGGACGAGCAAATGCCTGTAACTGTAACAATGCATTGATGATAGACAGAAAGGGCAGTGAGGAGCAGAGAGAAAGTAGTGAAAGGAACCAGAAAGGTATTTAAAGTTCCAACCAGCAAAAATACCCTTCATTAAAGACATAGGACATTATCATACGCCCTAAAGTGCCCACATTAAGGTCATTTTCGCTTGTAGGAGTATAAAATATACCCTATCATAGCATCCTTTAAAATAAAAAAAATAAAAAAAGAAGTGGACAAAGGAAAATGTAATAATGTGTATGAGATTTAAAATATGAGAATTTATGACAATTATTAAAATTTAATTAATTAAATTAACTAGCAATGGAATTCACTACTTTTTGTTAAGAAGGATATTTTTTTCTCCTTTTAGATAAGATATAGTAATAATTATTCTTTAAAAAAAAGCTATATTCTTAATTTCTAATGCATTTTTTAGTCTATTAAAAAATTTTCTATGTAGAAAATAGATAAATATATAACGATGCTCATAAAAATTGAGTCTAACTAGCTAATTCATAAGTATAGCCGTATGAAACGAACACATTAAAAGATAATACTAATTTTGAAAAAATATAAGAAATTTTTTTTAAAAACATCGGCGTATGACCAATGCTCATAAAACAAGGCATGATTGATTTGAAGTGAAGCGTGATATTTCAACTATGCTCACTATCATATCAGCACGACGAAGAATAAATCTTGAAAAATTGAACGAATAACTTTAAGAAATAAATATAGACTCTTTTTATGCCGCTGCTCGGAAATAAATATAGATGTAATTAACCAAATATACTGATGAGGCTCTCTCACATGCGTTGGTAGATTAACTAATGTGAAGCACTCCTACCCTATGCAAAACAAGTACCCCTTTTTTTTTCCTCTCTCTATTTCAATCATCAACTCATTCGTTTTCTGCTTTTGATCAAGCTGTGGATGGGTGTATACTGTATGGTCATGGGTATATGTAATAAATAATAAAATTGGAAAGTGGGGTCCCCCCCCCCCAAAAAAAAAATTGAGTAAACTTGAGAAAAGGACAGAATTGCCCTTGAGTTTTGGATTGACACAAATGCCATCCAACCAAGCTACATTTGCACTTTTTGCCACGATAAATGAAGGGCTTTGAAAGCTTAAGGGAGAAGAGAAGGGTGGCGTGATGTGTGTGTGGAGAGGTTGAATTGGTTTTCTTTTGGTGGGACAAAGAAGCGAGTTGGGGGGGGGTGAGAAATTTAGTGGGGCTCAACAACAGACACAACTTTGCATGATCAAAGCTTCCTGTGGTGATTGGTGCATGCTGTTTTTATTTCTTGTGGTTTGTTAGTTTTTGGAAATTAGTGGCCTTGCAAAGGTGAATGAATTTTCATGCTAATCGATTGCTTTTTCTTTCTTTTTTTCATTTCTTTTGGCCCTGTGCTTGGTTTTTGAGGAAAAGGGTTCACGTTTATCATGCTGGTTTGTAGTATGAATGTTCATGTGTATGTATGGGCACACTAGTAGGTGTGAACTTCAAGAATTTGTATCTATTTATTTATCACCTTAATTCATGTTATAGTTCTAGTGATTAAAAAGGAAACTGTTTATATATTTATGTCTGATAATGTTGGAGACCGTGGTAATATCCCCGAGTCCTTGAAATATAATGACATCAAATTTTTCATTCTTGTTAAAAGTGTCACCATACTTTCCATTGTAAAATAATATTTTGATCAAAAGTGTTGCCCAACTCCTATTGACCAACTAGAACAGGTTATTATTTTTTTTCTTTTTCTTTCAACCAATAAATAGTAAAGAAAAAAAACAAAAAAAATTCAAAAAAGAATTAATAAAAACGTAAATTGAGCCTTTAAACTGACGAACCCCATTAGCTTCTCCTCCTCCTAACATTTTCATGACTCCTGTTTGCCTCCCCCATTGTAAAAATCAATTATACTTTTGTTTCTAATTTGCTTCAAAACTCAGATTGATCCTTTATTGTGCAAATTAAATGAATTTGGCTGGAACCTCCAATTCGATGTAACATGGGGGAAAAAACAAACAAACCTTGCTATGGAAAGGACTCTAAACTAACTTTTAAAGATTGACTCACCAATTTGATTTATAAGCGTGTCTAATCTTGGTCCAATTACGCAAATTGATCATCTCTGAATTCACCCTCCAATTTGATGTATATACCTTTACACTTGACCGGAGCGAATAATGGTTTGACTTGAGCAAGTGATGTATATATGTAAGAGTTTTTGGAGGAAACAATTTATACCCTATTTTTACAGAGTCTTACCTATAAAATTATATTAGAAAAGATAAATGTTAGATTTTAGAACTCACTTTAATATAGTTTATGGCTCCAACAATGACGTCAGATTTATTTAAATATTTAAAATGTACGTATCCAATAAGCAATTAACTATTTTGTAGGCTTCCTTTTACTAATAATACTAAAATTAAAAAAATATTTGCGGAATATCAAAAATCAAATTGTGTTTGTTGCAATCATGAATGATGTTAGAGCATTCGTAAAATTTTGTAAATTTTATGTTTTGATAGACCCTAATTGCTACTAGTTTGGGTTTTTCCATCATCTTTTTTTTTGGGGGGTTTATTTTGAAACCTAATTCAATAACCAATTGTAAACCAAAAAGGGCCAAAAAGCGTAGAGGGTAAGTGAAAACCAAGAAAGTATAGTTCCTAATACAATGCCCCTAAATTTTTAGTCAAAGGCGTGAAATACCCTATACTCAATAAGTGAAGCAAATACCCTTAAAGCATAGAAAATATCCCTAAACTATTGATGATGTGACATTCCAAAAAAATGCATGGCGTAACATTAGACAAAATTGCTGACATGTAATAATAATAACAATAATAATAATAATAATAATAATAATAATAATAATAATAATTCACCTCATATTTATTGAATTTTATTGATTACATACTTCTTATTGAATGGATTGTTATGCACCTTATTGCGTACTAACTCAACCGGACACTACTTTGATTGAAATCTAATTTAGGTGAAAATTTTATAAATATGATTTTAACCATGTAAAATCAATCTAATTCTAACACAAAACTCTACCAAATATAGCCGATAAAACAGTATGCATAAAATGAGTTATTGTTGTATTATTGACATTAGGCAATATAATGAAGAGATTTTTAACATAAGATTGACAATATTACTTCTAAAAGTAAGTTGCGTACAAATTTTAAAGGAATAAGTTATCCAAGTTAATTTCATGTCAACTTGATTAATGGTATTTTAAATACATCAATATGTTTTGATTGGATTCACTTTGACTTCATTTTATAAAATAGAGTCGGTTTATTTGAGTGACACTTAGTTGGGTTCACATCAAAAACATTAATATTATTGTAAGTGTAATTTGAGTGATAGGCTTAAGTAATAAGGTGTACATTAATTTTCCTATGTCATTACCTTAGATAATCAGGTAGGGGTGAATTTTTGAATTTCTTTGCATGTAAATTTTATCAATCTATGAATACCCTTTTATGCAACATGACATGTAATTAAACCAAGGCATGCAATTTCTAACCAAATAAAGGGAAGAAAAAAAGGTAAAAGTAATGTCATTTTTTTTCACAACCTAAACAAATACTACATTAGGAAAAATAAAGTGTGACATGATAAAAGGGTATTTTCTTTAATTTTATGATTTAGGGGTATTTTCTATCATTAACAAAAAAAAGCATAGCATTTTGAAGACAAACACAGAATAATGGAGGATTTAGGGGTACGGTAGAGCCTAAAACGAGATACGGATAGGTGGATGGATGGCAGAAGTAGTAAATAAGAGGCATAGTGTAGGGACAAAAACGGGTGACCGGGTGAGAGGGGGAAAACAGAGAGAGAAAGAGAGTGAGAGGAAGGAGGGAAGGGAACAAGAGAAAATAAAAGCTCTTGAAAACCCAAGAAGGGGTAGACAGAAGATGGGGGGGGAAGGAGAGAGAAAGATTGCGTGGGGGGAAGACACCCCAGGCCCAGGACACCATCATGACTTTCTTGCATGCGTCTCGATTCTGCCTCTGCCTCTGCCTCTGCCTCTGCCTCTGCCTATGCCTAGCTCACCTTACCTGTTTCCTCACTCCCATACTCCTCTCTCAAATACTGTCATGTATACTACTAATCTAATCTAACCACTTTAAATTTGCCTTCACTGTCTTTCAATTCCCACTCCTACCACTGATTCTACCATTTTGAATTTCTTCATCAATCGATCAATGAAATGTTGTGTTTTAAATAGCATCGTCCGCTTATAAATTTTGTTTTCATGTGTTGTATTCGAAAAAATAACTCTAGACATTCATCAGTATAAGTCAAGGATCTTACAGAAATTATACATATATAATAGCAGCATATGTAGTTCATGTTCATCTGTACGTGCGGATGATTAGATGACTGCACAATCAGGCTATCTCAGACGCACAAATGTTTGAATCTTTCATTGACATTACCATGGTGCATATCTGAAAAACTTTGTTCCTTTTGATAGTTATCTACTAGTACAAAACAAACAGCTCCACTCATTTTTAACAAACACCTAAGTTATCTACTAGTATAAAAGAAGCATCTTAACTCATTTTTAACAAAAACAAGCAATAAATATATCCCTGTTCTCAGCCAAATAAAAAAAATCATATTTCACTCTAACTCAAATGAAGGCGTCCAAGTCTAAACTGTCAATTGGAGGCTCACCAAGCTTATTCAAATCGGATTTGCTTCTTGCTTTTAAGCTCTTTTCTCAACCTTCGTGTGATTCTTATAATTGAATGACTCACAACATTTCCAATAAGTTCATTAATTGTTTTGCCACTATCTGAACAAAAATGTTAAGGCCCCTATTTGATAATTAGTAGTTAGTTGTTAATTATTGGCTAATTGTATTAATTATTAATTGTTAGCAGATCGTATCAACTGTTTCACTTAACTGATTGCATAACCTATTTATAAAAAAAGTATTCAATAAAATTAGTTGTTTTTAATAAGACGGTTTGATAAAAGTCTACTTATGTCAATAACACAATTTTTCATTATTTTTTTAACAATACAATTGTTTTTATTGCACATATTTTTTTCCAACATGAATTATGATTTATGAAATATAAATCGTGACTTATGAAATATATAGAATCACATTTATATCTTCACCCTAATTTGATATTTATTATCACAATACTTTTGTTTAGTATTAATTTAATTTAATTTCTTTTAAGTGATACTTGAAATTCATATGACATAATAATATTTAGAATATTCTACATTTCAAAAGACTAATTAACCTAGCTACATTATTTGTTAAATTGAAGAAAATATTTAAATTAAAATTATTAACTTATTAGATATAAATCCTCAAGGATGGCTTACTTATTTGAGTTGTTGCCTTTGGGTTGTTGAGTGAAAGAGGAAGGGAGTGGAGTGGAGAAGAGAAAGAAGCTAGGATAAGCAAAATGAACGAATGAACATCATATTAGCAGGGAAGTAGAGTTTTTGTTTTGAATATCATTGAATGCAATTTTGTCAAAAAGAAATAGAGAATAAGGTAGTTTTGATATTGAAAATTAAATAGTAAAAAGTTATTGCGAAAAGCTCATCCAAATAGTTTTTTGCAAATTAACTTTTTGGATACAAAAAATTAATACAAAAAACTATTTAACTAAATTAACAATTCAATAAGCTTTTCGGTCAAAATCAAACAACTAATATCCCCAAGAAAAATTTTTTGACCCCGAAAAACTCTTTATAGGGCCAAATAGTTTTACTTGCACTTGAGCCAAAACAAACTTCACCACACCGAATGATGAAAAAGTCATCCTCATTTACATTCCATGGTATCTTCTTGCATTTCATTTGTGTAAGACTTGTGTCCTATGATACGCATTTGCATTGCAATGTCATTTTAATTTTTGCCTCATTCAATATAAAAGTTATTCAATAATAGATAGTTGCATTTAACTCTATTTAAAACACATATTTTATACTACTTCTAGCTACTTCAAATATGACCCAAATCCTAATTATTTTTTTTTCAGGTGTACCCTATAATTTTAATTTAATTTTAGATGTAACTAAGGGTGCAATTGAGCTGCGTTGGCCAAGCCGGGCTCGACTTGGTCAAATAAAAGTTTGGTTTGGGTTTGAATTCATCTTTTTAGCTCGCAAATCAACTCGGCTTGGCTCGGAATTATTTGTTTTTTTGTTTTTAAATAAAAAGTTTCCAAATTTAAAGATAAAATTTAAGGTTAATCCAATTTTTTTTAGATTGGATTCTATAAATAAGCGTTTGAATTGCAAAAAGCCTCCAAATTTAAGATGATAATGCATGCTAGTTGAACCTTATTGGTTTAAACTCAACTTAGGGTATCGTTGAACTATCTCAAATCAATTCAAGCTTGATTTGACTCCAAATCGAGCCAAACCCAAAAGCCCCGAAGCTTGATTCGTTACAATTATGGGGTGTTCAGTTGTTGGCTTTTTCATTGACTTGTTGATACAAATGGTTCTTTGGAGGGTTTTGGCTGTTTTGACCTGGTCAAAAAAGTCAACTTGATGTCTGGTAAACAACTTTTTGTAATAGCTGTTTTAACCCAAAAAATCAATCTCCAAAAAGTTAAGATGAATAGCTTTTTGTAAATGACCATTTGTGTGGATGACAAAAATGCCCAACACATTATTAAAATTATTGGACATGCCATTAGTGAAATCAAAAACTATAATTCTAGTCATTTAAAATTACAAGATATGACATGAATAGCTAAGATGAGTACCTTTTTGGATTGATGTAAGTTAGTAGTGACATTTGATATTATGTTTATTTGAACATAATTTAATAAAGGTCAAATCATTTTAAATTCAGATAAATTTTAATTTGTAAAAAATAAAGATAAAGATCTTGAAAAGATTAAATTAGATAAAAAAAACTCATATAAATTTCAATTCATAACCTAGAAAAAAAATCCTTAAATGAATAATAAAATAAGATTGTAGGACGTAGGTATCACATGAATACATAGAAATTGAAAAAAAATAAGATAAATAATGAATACAAAAACTATGTAGAATTAACATGAAAATAAGGTTCCAAGTATTGAATTAATTTTTACATATGATATAAACTTAATTATTTTTGAAAAGAAAATAAAAGGTCCAACAAATAAAAAATTATGTTTAACTAAAAAATAATGTAGAGAATAGGCATAAATGAGATTTTAAATTTTTAACAAATAAAATTGTCAAAAACAGCTAATTTTATCAAATATTTTTTTTCTAAAAATAATTAATTCAAACAATTAATTAATTTAAATAACTAATAATAAATAATTAATAATTTATTACCAAACAAGGCCCATAGATGTGACCTACAAATACAATCCACAAGTTTCCATTATGAAGGCCGGGGGGGGGGGGGGGGGCCCAATAACGGAGTCAAAAAATGGAAACCCAAATAGAATCGTTAAAGGACAAAGAGAATATGTTAAAATTTATTCGCCAATAATAAATGAGGTAAAAGAGGGTAAGTCACTATCAAGCTTGGTAGATGTATCCGTATGCTGATTTACTGATTACTGGCTGCCCAAAAATCAGAGGACGGTACCACTTTTTACCAGTTTATAATAAGTGGGAAATGACAAGACCTGTGACATTTTTCTTCCCACTTCCTATTTTAATTACTTTTACTTGAGCCTTTTTTTACTATATATTGTCATCAATATTACTACTTAAAAAAAGAGGAAAAAAGGAGTTGGATGATGGATGATGCGATGGTAGGTGTGTGATGTAATGGGCATGGTAAGGCCCTTGTGTGTGCCAAGGACACCTTCGTTACTCTTCCTTACAGTATTTTTGGTGAGAGTTTCAGATTTTAAAATTTTAATATGTTATATTAGTAAAAATTTTATAATTTTAAAATTTATATTTTTATTATTTTTTGAATATATGAAATTCAATTTTAATCATCTAATATAAATATTTGCTATGGATCAATCTTATAACATACAACATATTTTTAAAATCATTTAAAAATTATATACTTACTTCGAAAAAATAGAAAAATACCAAAAAATTAAAATGATGAACAGTGACAAGCGGAGAGACACACACAGGCGTGTTCCCCCGAGTGTCACACACGTTTCCATGTGGCTGGGGAAGCAAATTTGGCACGCAACAGATATGCGGACCCCATCATTTACCTCGCGTGTCACCGACTCCTAGTGCTCTTATATATCCTTCCCCACGACCTCTAACCCCAAAAGGAAAAACAACAAATTCAGGTTTACTGGAAGTTTTTATTGAGGAGACTGCAATTTTCAAGAGAAACTTCAAGTTTTTTCTTTCTAGTGTAAGAAGAAAGTTAAAGGTTGATATAAGATTATAAGTGAAATTTAAATTAAAATATTATGACAATAATATTTAAATACTTTATCAATTGAACCACGTATGAAAATATACTCATAAATCTTTGTTACACTTCACAAATTATAAATACACCCTAAGCGTACCCCAACATTTTTGTCAACGAAGAATCTATACATCTTGAATAAAAATATTTTAAACATGTAAACTTTCGGGTCTATTTCTAAAGAGAATGAAGAAGACGCAAAAGTAAATAAAACAAATCCCTATCAGCTCCTCAATATGGTAATGGGGGTTGGGCGCAAAGCAAGTCGAGTCATCCTTGCATCCATCTTCATTATAGGAAATGACACACATACCTATAACCATGCTAATAAGGTGTTGAAAAAATAAAATTCATAACTATTAGGTTTTGCGAGTTTGCAAGTATTTTTAGGTACACTTTGAAAAAAAGCAACTTAGCGTCTATAATTCTATATGCATATCATATGCAACTGCAATTTACATATGCCCCATCGAAAAAAAAGTCATATTTTGAAAGTTGAAAATTAAGAAATATGAAACCAAACAGCTTGTTGGATTAAATTCACTAAATGCACTGAAGTCGCACTCCCCCCCCCCCCCCAAAAAAAAATATCAAAATTGTTTTTTTTTAAAAAAAAATAGATACAAATAAGAGTTTGTTCTTTTCATTGGAAAATATGGATTTGTAAGTGGATGAAGTTGGTTGAAATTGGTTAAAGTGAGTTGAATTTTTTTGTATGATGGATAGAAGTTGGTTAAAATAGTAGAATGTGGGTTAAAATTGGTTGAAATGAGTTTAAGTGGGTATTTTTTATTGAAGTTCATAAAGCACGTTAAAATGGGTTGGAGTTGGTAAATTTAAATTTACTAATGAAAAGAATAGAGCCTAAGTGGCGGGTTTGAGGCAGATAAGGAGAGGGTACTGTATGTATATATGTAGTTATTGTCCTATTTTCAACCTGAAAACACATTCAAATTTATTTTCAATGTTCAATTTAGTTTTAAATAAGGCGAATTTGCCAAATTTCAACAAATACGAATCCTATAACACCTGCAACTATAAGCACACGTGTCGCCACATCGGCATGCAATCCTCTCAACATTCCATTTTCTATTCACAGTGCACATTCGTTTTCTCTTAGCACGTAGTCGTGATCGTTTTCAGACCGATTCCCGCCTTTTTTCCTTTTTTTATTTGTAATAATATAAATAGGTAGAATTTCAAATTTTAAAACTTCTATTAAAGATGCTCTCGTTACCATCTACCCCCCAAAAAATACAAATAAAAATAAAAATTCCAACATAAGTTATGAGATCACTAGTCCAGACTACGACCACAAGGACCGTCAATTGAGACGCTGACATAGTCTGACCGTCAACGGCCTGCCTAAGCCGCAGAGGTAGTGGGAAAATTTTTAAAAAAAGTTAAAGAAAAGTCACTTTCAGGGTCAATTCAGGCCCGCGTCACGTACAGTAAATAACGCTATTGCCCATAGGGATTTTAACTTTTTACCGTATCGAGTCATGTTCCGTGTCATGGTCATGGTACTCATACACCAAGCCGAGCATGATGTCATCAGGGCTGATCCAAGTCATGCACGGTAATCATCGCCCCCCCATGACCTGTTGACATGAGATGTGACCTTCCATTTTCCATTGAATTTTTACCTTTTTATTTAATTTTGTTATGGCTATTGTTGTTTGTACGCATACGTTTTTAGCAACCCCGAATCATCATCACCATATTACAAGGTTGCCCACTCAATTCTTGTGTTTTAAGTTTTTCCTTTGTCTTATCCATTTTTTAGATACAAAAATGCCCTGCACGAAAAGCAATCAGATCAAAATCAAACTATAAGAAAACTGTTATTATGCAAATGTGAACCTTACATTTTTAAGAATTGAGAAATTTAAGACTTGTATTTTATTTAATATTAAATTTGTCATCCTTTTAACAGATAATTTTTATATGTAGATAAGTACAATATATGAAGATGTTGCATTGTTTTCTAAAGTAGGTGCGAAGTAAAAGATTAATGAATTGTAGTTTGTGAAAAAAGAATGTTAAATTTTATTGTAAGTGTTAACATATACGTAGAATATGTGTTTTTAATTATAATTCTTAAAAAAAAATGCAAATCCACTTGAATAATTTGAATTAGGTTGTATTTGACAAAATTAGCTTTTTAGATTGTGGATAGCTGTTTAGATAGCGGATTAACGTTTGTAATTTAACTGTTAGCAGATAACTATTTAGATTAGTGATTGAAACTAATATATTCGGTAAATTTAACTGTTATACTGGTTGATTAATGTAAATTGATATAAAAGGACATAGATAATTTTCAAAGATAACATTTTTAAAAGATATTTTTTTGCGAAAAAATATAAAACACTACTTTTAAATATCAAACGCCAATACTATTGGTTTTTCAAAAATGTTAAACGCTATTTGAAATGCTAGTCAAAACACTGGTTTACCGAACACTAAAAATTAACTAATTAGTATATTGATCTGATAAAAACACTAAATGCTATTGCTGAACAAGGCCTTATCTATAGCTTTATTTGACAAATAGCTGTTAGCTATTGACTGTTTGTATTATATTTATCTGTTAACTGTTTGAATTAATTGTTCATAGAAAAATTGTTTGATGAGATTGTCTCTTCTGATAAAGTTGTGATGTAAAAAAGTGATTCTCAAAAAAACTCTTCAAAAAAAATTAATAGAATTAGTTTTTTGGATCAAAAGAACTATTCCAAAAATTTAGTTTATCAAACACCGAATTTTTTTTTAAAATTAGGTCAAACAACAAATTTTTATCTAAAAAACTATTTTTGATCAAAAAAACTCTTTAAAAACTGTTTATCTGCTAATTTTTGTCTAAAAAAATTATTTTTGATCAAAAAACTCTTTAAAATAGTGTTTATGAAAGATCCCATAAATAATGTGACTTTGAAGTATTTTGAAAGAATTAATAATGGATTAGGTTGGAAAGCTCTATGTATATCTTCGTAATTAGCAAAACTTGATTCCCCCCCCCCCCCGGGCCTTTTGAAGGTAATAATTGATTGACATATATGGATGGAAAGGGGCTGAAAATTGGAAAAGGTGGGCCCAAGAGAGCTCTCATTCTCAGTGTGCGGAAGAGAGATAAGAGAGAAACAGCAGGACACGACAGGCATGAGCAGACAACGACATTTCCGGGACCCACTTCTCCCCCTTGACTTTTGAGTTCATGGGCCCCCCCTTTCGCCACTCCTACTCCCTTCTTTTTCACTCCTCGGGCCCACCAACTTATGCCTTAGTTGGAAGTTGGGCCACATCAACTTACTTAGTTTATGGGCCGTATTTATCTTGTAGCTTTTAGGCCTGTTAGTTACTTTTGCGTGGCAGTTTAACCAGTGGTGCTTCACAATCAATAACTAATCAATCTATACTTAACTAATAAATACTCTATTTTATCTTAATTATGAGGTTAAGATTATAAATATTGGAGACCTCGCACCTCGAATTCAATTTTAGTTGGACATTTGAGGCAATGTGATTAGTTTATCATTGTCCTATGAAAACAGCTTAGCATCATCAATTGTGTGCAGTTTCATGATTTCCTTTTGGGTTACATTAATTGAATTTACGACCGTTCTTAAGTTGAATCAATGTCATATCCACCATACAAAAGCATGGAAATGTAGACATGAATCCATACCATTACTTCTTCCGTAAAAAAAACAAAAAAGGAATAACGTAGGCATAATTTACTGCCAAGTCTCAAAACATACATTCAACATACTCTATCAATTATGTTAGATAAAGGTTGAATTTGTGGCGGCGATGAAATTATGACCACCAAATATAATTAGCTGATAACGCGAATGCACTTAATTGTCACAAGGGGTAATAGAGTTAAAAATGCGTGTAATCTTAAATCTAACATGAAATATAAGATACCTGGGAACGGCCCGGTCCAATATGAAATGACTGACGGCCCAGACCGAGGAGTTACACCATTAGAGGAAATGATACACAAGTGGGCCCGGGCAAATCGTAAGGGCTTGGAATGGGCTGGTCTTCTTTGGGCTATATGAGTGATTACTATACATTATGCAATATTAAAAAAAAATTATAGCCCACATTGGATATCAAAGTCAAGTCACGTGCGTGGGACGTGACCTTTCTGCACGTGCTGTCACGTTGGGTGGGCTAGCGGGCGCACGTGTAGGAACCCACGAAGACAGGGAGAGACGGTGATTCTCATTGACCACCGCTCACTTCACTCGGTCTACCTACATAGCCAAATTTTGTAAAAATTAAAAAAAGAAAAATAGGAATTAAAAAAAAAACGACAACAAAGGAAAAGCCTAATAATGGAGGGGCTTCTTATAAAAGAAGTCACATGATGGCTGACACCCACCTCTACCTTTGTCACGTGCTTGGCCCCCTCAGTCGCCCCTTGATTCATAAATTAATAAATTATACAGCTAAGTCAAATATAATTATTTCAATTATTTTATTTTAATCAAAAAAAAAAGAGCAACCAGTCTCACTTCTTTGACAAATAGTGAGAGAGGCTCCCCACTCATGGTTATCCCTTACATACAATAATAAAAATTTGTTGATATGGTGTGATTTCATTTTTAAAACATCACATTAATGGAGTGGGGATGTGAAATATATACGCCCATTAAGTCATCATGACTAAAAAATTACTATTAAATACTGTTTAAAAATAACTTTTATAATTACTGTTTTATTTGGTGTAAATGCTGTTCAAATATTGATATAGGTGAAATTTTACCACAATTTTTTAGAATAACTCACATATACTTTAACAATTGCGATAACTAATATCATATCTATAATCAATGCTTTTTTAAAATTTTTATATAATTTGGTAAGATTTAGGGTCTCTGTTCAATGATAAATATAAGTTGGTAAATAGATATGATTTGGAAGCATTGAGAATGAGTGATAAAGATTGAAAAAAGTTGGTAAAGTTCAGTTTCTTTTTATAAAAAAAATTTAAGAGATGAAATGAAAAGAAAAAATGGTAAGGATTTAAAAAAAACTAGTGAAAATTGAGAAAGATTGATAAGAATTGAACTTTTTTTGAGATGATTTGTTGAAATTTGTAAGTGAAGATGGAAATAAGTGGTAAATATTTATTACAACAAAAAGAACAACCACTTGAAAGTTATGTATATGACCCATGTTTATCTTCTCATTTCACCCCATGGCTTGTGCTTGAAGAATGACAACGACGATAAGATTTTGTAACTTTAAAGAATGATCAAAGTAAAGTCGCCATAAAGGGGTGAAATTATGGTGATTATATTCATTTTGTTTGGATGGGGCCGTATACAAATGCAATGTAGTACATCATCTTCGTTTTTTTTTTGGGGGGGGGGGGGGCATGGTAAAATGTATAACAATGTGAAACCACCATTCTAGTTTCAAACTATTAACACTAAAAACACTAATCTAACTGACCTCTATGCATGGTCCCCTCGTTGGCAGAGAATGGCTTATCTGTTCTGGTAATAGTGAGCATAATGTGCCCTTTTTTAATTTTTAGTTTTCTTTCCTTCTGCTTTCAACCTCCTCCTCCCTGATTTTTTACACTGTGGTTTCAAACATGTGTTTTTGGTTATGTTAGGCTCCCCACCAATTTACTTTAATATTAACGTGCCACAAATAATGGTGGCATACAATATCAAGGTGACTTGAATGGAAGAAAGTAAAATTTCGCCCCAACTTGTATTACTTTTGAATTTAAAAAATACATATATTCAAAGATTACTATACATATTGGCATGGAATAGAGGGTCACAATTCTTATTATGCAGCATGTCGAGATTAAATCACATATGTATTATTCCTTATACACAGTTCTACTTCATTTTTATTTCAGATATAAATGATAAGACAAACTGTATAACTTCATCCCCGTCTATTTATCAAGATAAATAAAAGAATTATGAATAGTAACATGATAATGGAAGGCCACTTACAACCTGCATGTTACAAGTTACATGACATTTTTATTCTATACTCCATACTTTGGGGAGGGGGGGGGGGAGCTAAAGAGAAGAAAGCATAAAAGAAAAGGATAGTTGCTTGCGAATGGTGAAAGTGTATTACACAGCTGGGCCCCTCAACTGAAAAATATCCCAAAAAAGTAACTCTGAAAGCTGCAAAACAATTGGACACAGAACCTGCAACCCACAGCTTACGAAGATAAAAATGGGGAGCCAATGAAAAAGCATGCCGCATAATCAGACGTGGCAGTGTGGGACGGTAAAAGATAAAAAGGGTGAAAACGGAGGGATTAGAAATGGACACGTGGAATGTATCATTAACGTCACTTCTATGCTCGCTTAGCTGTTTCCGTCGTGCCTCAACGTGGGCTGTGTAATATACTAACTAATGTCTATTGAAAAGAAAATTCAAAACAATTAAAAAATGCGCAAGTTCCGAGGACAGAGATAGGGACGCCGGGTGGTGGTGGTTGGGGGGGGGGGGACAAAGGAGGAAAAGAAAAAGGAAAAAGGACGTCGAGGAATCCGGCAGCACCTTGGTTGGGGTTGGGCAGAAGAGAAGACTGAAGAGAATAGAATAAAAGACTCACAGCGACTAACCCTGCAAAAAATGATCGATTCTTTTATGCTCATTATTAATTTCACCCCTAATTATTTGCTCTTAATTACCTTTCATTTATCCTCAACAACCCCCCCCAAAGCAAAAACAAATTAACAATGCAACTAGTGGTAGTGGATAATTTTATTTACTAATAGTCTTTGTGTTCCTCAGTAATTTACTAGTTTTGAGTGGGTAAATTATTCAAAAATTTATAGTATTATATGCTATGCTTAAGTGGGCCGTAAAGATAAATAAGTGCAACGTAGTAAAAGTTTTATACTTTAGTATCTCCCATTCAACTTAAAACTTTGATCTTTGATAATGCTTTAGAATAGAGGATTAGAACTCATGACTCTTTTTTTTTAGGGGGAAAGAGATATAAAGAATATGATATTGTGTTTGAAATTCATCTCAATTAGAACTTTAATCACTCGATTGAAAAGTTTATAAAAGTTCTCATACTATATCAACTTATGACACATATGTAGTGTTTGGTTGAAAGTAATGCAATCACTATGCATTGGAATCAACCATGTAATGCAATTGTTAGTGTAATGGAATGGGATAATAATTGCATTACAATGTTTGGTTACAAAGTCTTTACAAGTGTAATTGAATGAATTCATCTACAAACAATACTTAATTTTACACGTGACGTGAAGTACTTGCAATTCAATTCGCATTTTATTTTTGGCTATTTTAATTATTTGTAGCTTCATTGATAAATATCATCAAATATTTTATCATCATGATTACGATATTTCGCATGAGAATTACATCACTCTATTTCTTATAGATTACAATAATGTAATATTGTTCAAGTTTACCAAGTAGAGAGAAAATGATGATGATAATGACGACGACGTGTGAGAGAGAGAGAGAGAGAGAGAGAGAAAGACATGATGTCTAGAAGGTACAAAAATACAGTTACAATAATATGATCATGGTCTAAGTTAAATTTTATCTAATATGTACAGGAGAGAGAGAGGGGTGAGTGGAGTTTCAAACCTTTAAAAAAATAGTGTCAAACTAATAAGAGAGGGGAAATAGAGGAGAGACAATAGAGATAAGAGAGAGAAAATTCTCAAATATAATAGCTTATAGTTGGATAGATTTTGATTCAAAGGTATGCAATCAAAATTGTTTAGGAAAAGTCAAGTAATTGTAATTACATAGATTGAGGTAAATGTAATTACAATGCAATCTTGATTACATTACTTAATGGTAACTAAACATGGTAATGGAATCACCATTACCATTTTGATTGTATTACCACTTCGATTACATAGAACCAAACAAGCCAATAGAGTATTTTCTTGATTTCTTTATGTTAAAATGTCGTATGTGTATCTTTGTAAAATGACTATTTATTTAGCTAAGGCTTAGATGTAAGCTTATTTTAGCTTACGTATGATTTGTAACTTTTAAGTACAAATAATTATACATATGTAACAATTTTAATCTAAAATTTATTAGCTTCTCTAATTTAATTATAATATGAATTGGGTTAACATGAATCAGCCAATTTGATTTTACACACATGCATGATGATAACTTAATAATTAATCCAACTAATACTCGTATTGTTCTATTTATGTTTCAACAGGAGCTGTAGTTTTCTCGTTCCTAATTAAGCTAGTTAGCTAGTACCTATTGCTTGCTTACTTAGCGTGCTTGTAGGTTTCACTTCAGACTTTTTTTCCCCCCCAACTTTCAATTATTTACTTAATCAAAATCGAACAACTATTGATGTATAAAAAGTAGATCTCTCACATAATAAAAAATTTATGGTCCTAAGACTCGAATGTGATACCTTACTTAAGAATACAAGCATCAAGTCATTTTCAACCAATTTGTGTTGGTAATTTTTCAAATTGCTATTAGTTGCTGCACTAATTAATCACACCTTTTACATTTGCACGTATTATATCTTATACTTGATTTGTATTTCACAAAACATATGCAATCAACATCTATGGGCATGGATGTTTGTGGATATAAAGTTGCCCATATCTGGATTCTCTAAACCCTATGAAAGTAAGACCCACACTGCAAGATGTTGCTGTATATTTTTTATTGCATGATATTACTTACATGCACTCTAGTGCGGTAAATAGCAAAAGTTGTTATTAATTAGTTTGATACATGAAATTGGATATGCTTATCTAATTGAATCTATCAATTGCAATTCTCGTATCTCTAAAGTTTTGACAAAATTATGCTACGAAAAAATAAGTACACATTCGTTCAATATAACTTAGAATAAAGTCAAACATAGGATAAACAGAAGTCACACAGTATGAGTTTACTATATCATTTTTATCTATTTTAGAACGTCGGATTAAAATTTTAAAATTTCAATTAAAAGAGCAATTCACATGCACATGCGAAATTAAAGGAGAGAAGATTATGAGCATATGATAAACTCTAATAGTAGCAAGTCAAGCATTTGGCTTTCAAATTAAAAAGATTTATGGTAGAGCGATATTCTTGCAGAATAGATTGTTCCAAACAAAAAAGCCATAGTCGTTGCAAAAAAGAAAAATTGCTGGAGGAAAAGATATCAGGAAAAAAGCCCAAGAGGCAAAATATATTGTCACTGTAAGAAGGGTTGTGTTCCATGTAAAATCATAATGAACAAGTGTGGAAGCCTATTTACTCTAATATTTAGATAATTAATTAATTAAATTATCATTTGGTTACCGTAGCTGGGTAAAGATTCTCCCCCAATAAAAACAAAACAATAATAAAATAGTAAAACGAAATAAAAAGTGAAAATAAATAAAATACTAATTTGGACCCCCTTTTAAACACCCTCAAAATCCATACACAACCCCCACCACCACTCCTCTTCTCACACAACTTGACACACGCTCTCTTTGTTCTTCTCTCTCCCTTCCTCCCTCCCTACTCTTTCTCTCTCTATCAGAGTGTTGAGAGAAACTGAACGTGAGAACAAAAAAAGGAAAAAGAAATGGAAGGAGCCGATTTCTTCGTGGAGGACCTTCTAGACTTTTCCAACGGGGGAGATGATGTCATGAGCGACGCCTTCTTCCACCACTCCGCAGCCGAGTCCTCCGCCGTCGGCAGCTCCAATTCCTCCCTCTCCCCCTCCTTCCCCGATTCCCATTTCTCCGCCGACCTCTGCCACTTTCCGGTAACTTTTCACTTAATTTCCCATTTTCTTGTCTTTTTAAAACAAACCATATATAATTCCAAACAAGGAATACAGGAGTAATAATAATTTGCGCTGATTTTGCGATGTAATTTCTGTTTTTTTTTTTTTTAATGGTTGACAGTATGAGGACACGGCGGAGCTGGAATGGCTGTCGAATTTCGTGGAAGAATCATTCTCAAGCGACGACCTCCACAAACTCCAACTAATTCCCAACCCGACCCAATTCCATAACCCGACCCGGCTCCCTAACCCGAACCAGCACTCTTCATCCTCCGTGCCCGCCAAGGCCAGGAGCAAGCGTTCCCGTGTCGCCCCAAACGACTGGTCAACCCGCCTCCTCATGGTAGCTCCGACTCCCTCTAACGCGGTCTCCACCTCCCCGGCAACCTCCTCCTCCTCCAACTACCAGAACCTGAACCCGAACCCTTCCCAGAAGAAGCCTTCCAAGAGGAGAGAGAGTAACAATGCCGATAACAATCTAGCCGTCGGCGGAGAGGTGCGACGGTGCCTGCATTGCGCGGCGGAGAAGACCCCGCAATGGCGAACGGGCCCAATGGGCCCCAAGACCCTCTGCAACGCCTGCGGAGTCCGGTACAAGTCGGGTCGGCTCGTGCCCGAGTACCGACCGGCAGCCAGCCCGACGTTTGTGTCGACGAAGCACTCCAACTCTCACCGGAAAGTGATAGAGCTCCGGCGACAAAAGGAGCTTCAACAGCAGCAGCAGCAGCAGCACTTCATTCATCACCATCATCATCAACGTATGCTGATGGGTGTATCCAACGGTGGGGATGACTACTTCATTCATCATCATTTGGGCCAAGATTACCGCCAGATGATATGATATAATACAATTAATCTAGTGCGGTTAAGTCTAGCTTCTCTTAGGCTGGACCCTTTCCCGTAATTTAGACAGCTGGTGAAGAATTAAAAGACCCCCCCCCCCCAAAAAAAAAGAGTTCATCACGTTAAATTTAAATTAGTCCCGCTGCCAAATTTCATTAGGGGAAAATAAGGAGAGATTAAAATAGGGCTGAGCCAATTAGCGAGACACAGACAGGGAGGAACAACTCTATTAAATATTGTTGTTTAGTTTTTTTGGCCCTTTTAACCTTGTTTTTTCTTTCCTTTTTTATTTTGACATTTTATGATCTTTGTTTGCCTGATTGGGCAAATTGAGATTTTTGGTTATTTTTGTAATTGAAGATAATTAGCTGATTGCTTTATAAAATTAATTTGTGGTTTAGTAATTAAATTTCTGAGTGGATGAATTTCAACCAAAAAACAAAAAAATATTATTTGGCAGGAGGACATTATGGTTTATTGCTGTGAAAGTAGTAGTATTATTATTTCTAGACTTCTAGTACCCAAAAAAGGTGACAATATGTGGCTTGGAATCTAAGCCCGGAAATTGAGTGAAACAGTCACAAAAAAAAGGTTCCCCGAGAGAAGGTGCAGTACTTTAGAAAGCGTGAAATCACATGCTCTTGTCTCAATTTTGACATTTTTATGAGTTAAGATAGGTATTTATATTTTGATATTTAAATTCGAATAATAGAAATAACAAGAGAATAGTTTTACAAAAGAGATTCCTCGCCTTCATAACAGTGAAAATCTTGTACAAATTTGATGGAATTTTAACCAAAGTATAATGGAAATGTACTATTTTTGGGTACTTCTAATGGGTAACATGTCATAGTGGAGAGGTTGTCATGTGATTGCCAATGTGGATGAGAGGGAATCTTACCTAATAATATATACAGCTTAACTACTAGTATAGTTTGAAAATGTTCTCTAACTGAGTTGGTGAAGTAATCAACGATAGCACTAACATGGTTGTGTGTAGTGTGTACCCACCATTATATTGTGATAGTCTGTATGCCAATTTCGTAAATTACAAATAATTATAGTTACGCACAACTAATCTCACAGCTAAGATTGAGATATTTGTATTTTTAACCCTCACTTTAATTTAATGATTGACATAACTTGTGAAATCTATGCTTGTTTCTTCTTCTTCTTCTCTCTCAGGGCACAGTACTTAACATTATTTCCGCATTACTGTTGACCATAAGTATTTTATAGTGATTAAACAAGAGAGACTAATTCAGCCTTTGGTGTAAATTAGTTTATTAGCTATAGATTAATCCCAATAAGTAAAACTTTTGACCACTAATTTACCCAATTCGGAGGATCAAACCAATTTATTGATCAACATTAACCTTTATTATTTAGGTATACTTTTTGCTTTTATTTGTGTGTGTGTTGGGGGGAGGGGGTGTTTCTTGAATTGCTTCAATGCCATTACTGTCACTTATGTATTGACTACTTAATTATCTATTTATCCCACACTATAGTCTCACATAATTTTTTAAAAAAGAAAATAGAAGGTTTTATATATATATATATGTGTGTGTGTGTATATATATATATATATAT